>JAPEUS010000047.1:0-42094 GCA_027946355.1 Collariella sp. IMI 366227 | reverse complement strand
GGCTGTTGTAGGAGCGAAGCGGTCTCGGTGCTCGCCACCGCTGGGCCTCCGATCCGCGCCTCAGCCGGCATGAAGCTAATCCTTGTTTGCTGCGCGTCCCGGAGAGCTCGATACTGGGCCGCGGCTGCGTTGGTCGGCCTCCTCTCATCCTCTTCCGGCCAACCACTTGATAGTCGTCGTCCTGCATAGGGGCAGCGATAGTTTCCGTGTTGCAAGGAGTCCTCGCAGCGTCCTCGAAAGTCCGCGGCCGGAACTGGTAGGCCTCCTTGGCCCTTGCGAGGACCTTCGACTTTTCCGAACACTCTCCTGACCAAGCTGGGTGTCTTCCCCCGCAGACCGGGCAGCGGACTGGGATCTCATCGGTGTGAGTAGGGCACTGAGCCTCGCCGTCTCTGCCACCCTCTCCATGTGCCTTGGTTCCACAACGCGGGCACAACGGGGTCGCCTTGCAGTAGTGTTGTGTGTGCCCCACTTCCAGCACTTGTAGCACTGTACCGGGTTGAGAGGGGCCCAGTACGGCTCGCAGTCCAGTAGTTGGGCCTTCCAAATCACGCCCTCGTCGCACGCCTTGCGTGCCTCCTCCTGAGAGGTCAGGGCTACCAGCACTGTAGCGAGTCGCTTCCTGGTGTCTTGGAATCCTGAACTTGACTTTGTCCACCGTCTGAAGGCCGGCCTCCTTCCCGAACGTCTCCTCGGTAACCCCTTGAAGGTCGTTCTTCCGTATCCCCTTCAGTAAAACTGCAAAGGTCCGCTTGCTCTCTTCGGCTTGTTCTCCGAACGCTTCCTTGATCCAACCGGAGTTTGTGGAGTGCCAATCTCTGGCCGTAGCACTTTGAAATGTGATAGTGGTATCGCCGCTAGGGAGCCTTCGGGCTGCAACTGCCCTTTTCTTCATCGACACTCTGTTGATAGCCTGGACGGTCTCCTGTGGGGTCCGTCTGGCTAGATCGGCAGGCATTCCTCTGCTCCTGACGAGAATCTCCCTGTTCGCGCGGGCTGGCACTACCTTCGTTGGTATAGTCGGCTGTACCTGGGCGGGAACAGCTGGGCTGCAGTATGCATTTACAGACAGCCGCGAGGATGTCCTCCCCATGCCGTGGGCTCTTCCTTTCTTCTGCGGGTCTGCCAACCTCACCAGCTCGTCGACCAGTTTCTTGATAGCTTCGATGTCGGGAGTCAAGGAGGAAAGAGGGGGATTGTCGCGGTGTTGTTAGAATGTCGGGATTCGTCTGGTCCCTTCCTCCCCGTTGGTCGTGGGGTAGGGGCGCCATCTCGTCCCGCTCAGGGGTTCAGGGTGTGAGCTCGGGGGTAACAGTTGTCCGAGCAACTGCAGGTGGGAGCAGTTTGGTCTGTGCGTCAAAGAGATTTTCGAGGTGTCTCCGATGCCTCAGATCCCCCTACCTCTCACGCCCGCTGCGGCCGCGCAACGGTTTGCGCGGCAGTGCAGGAAGTGTGATTAGGTAGAGTTTTGTGAGGGCTTTTGAGCGATGCCAGTTCTGAGTATTTTGGCTTGGGCCGCGGAAATTCTCGGTTATGTCCAGTGACGTTGTATTATTCAACGAAGTCGGGTGACCCACATCCGGCTTGGCCCGGTGCCTACGACGTTACGCAATCTCTTAGCCCCAACGTCAACGGCGGAATTCATAGAGAAGATAGAAAATAATAACGTTAAGCCCTGATGAATCAAAATTGCTGTCTGCTCCTGAGGCAGATCACTAGAGCCAACCCCGCCCTGGCCCTTCTTTGACCCTGGGACGTGTGCCGGAGGTTCTCAAGCATTGAACTCGAGAAAGGATAATTTGGAAGAAAGAAAATCTAACGTAATAAAATTATAGCCCTTCAATTGTGACAATAATGTGTCACTAGGCGTTGGAATGCAGGAAACTGAATCGGTTAGAGCTTCAAGACGTTGGAACGCGGGACGGGCCGCGCCGCCTTTGCCATTGTCTCAAGTCAGATTCCACCCAAACCATTGTTAGAGGCGCACTGCTAAAGAAAAAGAAAAAGAAGTAAACAATAACATTGTCTCTATTCGTGAAGCTCAGGACCGTAACTTTGGATTCGACTAAGAGTTTGGTGCTGTTGTTCGCTCAGTTCTCGCTGTTCCTCAGACATCTTCTCGGATCGTCATTCTATTTGCCTCGATCGCCGCTAACGAATCCACCCACAACAAAGGAAACAACTTTGCAATCAGTTGTTGCCTCTATTAATGTAACTCAATGACCGTATCTACAACGAAGCGACTGAAAGGAATGGCGAACAAAAAGATTGGCCAGGGCCAGTACTTCTTGGCTGGGATGTGTCTCGTGTTAGTGCTCAGCCGGCCTAAATCAACTTCAGTAACCATCCAGTTTTTTTCTCAATTTGAAAGAAAATATTGTCCAGTCGCTTTATGGCCAGATCCTACACCTCAAACGCGTCTTTCTAGTCAAGACTAGATAACGTCAGGCCGCGCATCTCCGCGGAGGCATTTGCAGATGCCAATATTAGCTCCTGGGTTCGAGTCGTCATGGAATCCAAAATTGCCATCATTCCGTCCTTGACCCTCCAGATCTTGTCCTTCATCTGGGCCCTCAGCTTCTTCAGCTGCTCCAACTGCTCGATTCAGACATCGGTAATCTTGGGTAACATCAGACCCTGATCGCCAATTTCAGGAGCATGCCCGGTGGAGACAAAGGAAGACCTTGAGAGCTTCAACACGTTCAGGCCACGGCTTTGTCTTTCATCCTTCATGCTGTTTTGCCACTGTCGTGCATGGCTCGGCGTGCTGTTTGTATTGCCTCCACCTTCTTGTTCCAGCAACAGCCATTCGCATCATTGGTTCAGCGTCAACCCCCAAACCCCGCTTTGTGACTTGTATGTTCCTTGTATAACTGAAGTGTCATGGGGCTCTCCTCCTCTTTCTCAGCGTTCGAAAACCAACGCCAGCCGCTTGCTCAGCCATGATGTTTATCTTCACGTTCTGGTTGCGTGTGTTCTTGACTTGTTGTCTCCTCAGGCCGAGAGATCTGAGCCGGTCGGTTGGGAGCAAGCAAGCTCCAAGCACCTGTGTTTGAGGAGGCGGCTGGTTTGACTTAGCTGCTGGGGCCCTGTCTCGAACAGTCAGTTCAGCAAATTTAAGGCAGAGACCAGTGTTATTGCTCATACCAGGGTGACGATGCCTTCAAAAAGCACGGTGGTCTCTTGACCGGTGGTGGCTTGGTCTTTCTCAGTGTCCCATCTTCGCAATCGCTTCTTTAATACCGCGGTTGAATAGTGTTCGCAACGAGGAAGAGAGCCAGTCTTTACTAAAAGAAATGTTGTACAGAGGAATGCTGCAAGATTTCGGCATTTGTCTGGCAATTCTGGAACGCGAAAGACCAAAAGTGACAGAGAAACAAACTCTCGGTTCTGTGAAAGAGATCAGCAAATATTTATCAGTGGAACAATGGTGCTACAGTGGAATGAATTACCGACCCGAGTAATGCTTTTAAATTGCTGCTTCTGACCGGTGTGTTTATCAAGGCGTGTGAGGTTGAATTCTGAACAGTCGGTCGCTTGATCAGCCCCTGAGGAGGGAAGCCTGAGGAGGGAGACCTGGGGTTGCCACAGCGCCTACAAGCAAAGGAGTCGGTCTTCAAGGGAGATAGACCACCATTTGAAGAGGAAGAGAAAACTGGTGAGAGGGAGCTGACAATTGGCCTGGCCTTCAAACAAGTCAGTTTGACTGAGTGTGTTGCGCCAGAGAGAACAACCAGTAGACAAGCGCCGCTGTCATCAAGACAAACAAAATACAGTAACGTCCTAGAGTCGATAAGAAGGTCTTGGTTCCTAAACCGGAGTCAATGGAGTTTCAGCAGCAGAATTGTATAGATAATCACTGAGAAGTTACGTAAATCAGCCTTCGTCCCATTCCTCCGCGAGGTGCAGGAGGAGGAAACTAGGTACCCAGGAGATTTTCTCCCCAGCAACGCCAGCCCCAGGTGCCTCCAAGTGGGGCGAGGTAAAGTTTCAAGAACGTGAAAGTGTGTCGTCATGCCTTGACCACCACTGGAGGTCTAAAACTGGTTAGGAAGTTTTCCCATCTCTCACCACCAACCTCAGACATCATCGCACAAAACAGCATTTTCATCAAGAACCAACAGGAAACCAGCATCATTGTAATCATATCGTGAGTTTTACATCACCACTCCTCTATTGCCCCCTTCGCCCTTTCTTCTTGAATTGCCCCTTCGTCATTCCTCTTGGCCTTCCCCTCTTGGCTGCCCAGGTCAGACACTCGAGGTGTTGAAGGTGCTGACCCTTGGCAATGCCTCGCTTCCACAGTTCCAACTATGACATCTTCAACTTCCAAAGTCAATTCGTCCTATTCCATTACCTCGCGCTTCCGCCTGCGTCACGCGTTCAACTTCCCTCTTGTTTTGTTCGGATCAAAGAACTGACGCGTCTGTTTGGGCAGTCGTCCGGGCTGCCCTGGCGGCTGTTTGTCAACAGTGGAATGACAGCTCTACCAGGTACGTTTTACCATTTTTTCGTTTCTCTTCATTGCTTCTTATTTTTTTTCCCCCTCGGCTTGCCCTCACTCTTCCTTGGTTTATTGTCACTCGGTGAAGGCTCCTTTGCGCAAATTCTTATGAAAATCCTGCTGACATCAATCTGTGAGCAGTCAATTTTCATCTCCCAACCTGAATGGCTGCTCGCAAGCCAAAGGCGATATCAAGCATTGAGGCGGCTTCAACAGGCAACAAGCCCATTCAGCAAAGTGTGGAGACAGTGGTTGGCCTTGAAGGTATGTTCACTCCTTCACGATTGATTTTCTCTGTTGTATCGCTAACCATAACGGTGATTAATCAGGCATCTCTGATGGCCATGGTCAGGGCGCTGCATTTAACCCAATGCAGTAGTTGGGGTCTCAACTTCGACACTACGTCCAAGCTCTTTCAAGTTCACATCGTGCAACGCCGCTCAAGTCCCTGCCACCGAAAGCTCTCCCCCACGGCTCTGCTCTCGACTCCTTCCTCCCGGCTCGTCCTCCGTCCAGCCTCTATACAAGCCTCTTACACAAGAACATCTCAACTCCTGTTCTGGGCAGCCGGATTATCTCGCAATAAATCACAAAACCAAAAAAACACACAAACAAAGCAAAAAACCAGAGACAATCCGGTTCTCGGTCTCCCGTCTGTAGGACCCACGGCAACAGGGAGGATTCCCATCCTCTACTGTATCAACAGACCCTGGCGACAGACACCCGAGATTGCCCTTCACTGTATTGCCCAGGACAGGCCCCGTTCAGAAAGCCAGTTTACGGACCCGAACAACAACCAAAAAACAGACCAAAAAAAAGGGTTCGGTTTCTGGCTTGGGTGACAGGCCCTCTCTGGATGGGAGACATGGAACCTTGAATGGACGAAAATTTCACACATTTTGGAACCCCTTCCAGTCCCGCTTTTAATCCCCCCGGATGGATGAGAATTTATCGTCCAGGGGAAACGGAGGCCTAGATGGACGAGAAGGGTGCCTTGAATGGATGGATAAAATTTTATCCTGGGCTCGGGGGAATAGAGGCATGGATGGACGAAAACTTCGACGAAAACTTTCCAAAGAGTGTCTGCCAAACAGTCCTGGGGAGAACGAGAACGTTTACCGCGGCCCTTGCCTGTTGGTGCAAACAACCGGTACACACCGTGTCAGTTTGTATTAACAGGCAAGGGCCTGCAGCGTTCTGGTAAGTCTCTTCTTTCCCACTCGTTTCCATGACCGTCTTGCTAACATCTCTTCTTCCAGAGCGCATCTGACTGGCGAATCCCGTTGTTATCCAGGGCCGCTTTATATAGACGATATTCTTATCAAGGAGATCTGCCGGACTTTGATAGGCAAAAACGTTCAAGTCGAGGCCATCTGACTTGTGGTCCGTGTCGCCAACATCGTCACCAACGGCACATACCGTGGCCCTTGCTCTACGCGCTTTGACCATCAGACAGCAAGTTCTTGCGACCCAAGTAAGTTCTCCCTCGTCTTCCATATCACCGCCGTTTTCATGATAATCTCGCTGACATCAAGCTTGTTCACAGTAGCCCTTAACGACTCAGTCTCGCGGCTGTCCAACCTGCGCAAACGAGACATGGACAGATGAGAACTTCATCTGGCGCGGGTCTTGTCGGCTGGAATGGGGCCAGTTCCCACTAGTTATTATTCCACCGGCGCGTTCTCGTAAGTCAATTTTCCTTCCTGTCTCATCTACTTTTAGTTATAGCACTGACATCAATCTCTTCACAGCGCAACAAGTAATCCGGGGAAATGGAACCCTTAATAGACGAGAATTTTTTCCGTCGTGGGTTTTACTGGCAGAAACAGGGCCAGTTCAAGCTGGTTACTGTTTCCACCAGCGACTCTTGGTAAGTCAACCTTCCTTACGTCTTACCTCATGTTGTGATAATCTCGCTGACATTTTCATAGCGCCCTACCATGGAGTTATAATCCTGGATGGAGGACAATTGTACCCGTCACTGGCCCCAGTGGCCTCGGAGCCGGCCAGTCCAAACTGGTTAGGTCCTCCGACGAGGCGGCCAAGAGCAAGTCATTCCTCCTCCCTGTCTCACCTGTTCCCATGAACATCTCACTCACACTTTTCCCAGAATTTCGGCCGAGAAGATAAAACCCTGGATGGACGAAAATTTCAGCGTCTCAACGATATTGGCATTGGGCAGGGAGCCGACCAATACACACTGGTTATGACTCCTCGTCCATCGCTATGCCAGCTCCCTACACTTTTCACGGCAAAAATTTCACCGCTCCACCCCGCCAGCGCACCGGTGTCGCCCCTCAAGGTGCCCGCCGCTGAGGAGAAGAAGAACTCCGGCAACGCCGGGTATTGTTTCATTGAATTCTCAACACCGGGGGTTTACCCAAAAGCCCACTACTCCAGCTCCCCAACTTTGGCCGCATCTTTAAGTTGACCTGGCTGCGCCCGACCAACCAGAAGCAGCAGCAGACGATTGGTGCCGTCCGTGTCGCCCCCCGGGGCGCCCGAGGCAAAGAGGAGGAGGGGGGGTCTGGTGACGCAGCTGGCTGTTTCATTGAGTTCTCGACGGCCGAGACTGCCCAAAAGGCCCTCGCGCTTAATGGTGCGCTGGTGCCTGACTCCGGCGCGTCTTTAAGTTGAACTGGGCGTCGGGTGGTGTAAGACGGGGCGTCGGGTGGTGAAAGACGGGGCGGCAGGTTCTGGCCACGTATGGTGGGTGAGGGATGATGTGAGAGGGATGATGTGAGAGGGATGATGGCTGCGGCTGTGGTTGAGATTGTTCATGGTATTTGTTCTTGTTACTGTTGCTGTCGTTTTGATGCCAGAGAAGCGGATGGATGTGCTCTGGTGGGAGGGGCGAGATTGGAACAGGGAAACGGAGTTTGATGGTCTGTGGGGGTCTTTGTCTTTTGGAATCTAATTTTTGTTTTTGAGCTTAGGTCTTGGAGCGGACAGTTGTGTAGTAATTTTCCTGCATAGAAAGGTAATAACCTGTGCAGATGACTGGTTGTCAAGCTGGCGCATAATGAAGCTCAAGTGCAAGGTTTTCGGTAACAAAGCAAAGTCCTTGAATGATCTCTTTGTGCTTGTTTTCGGCGCCATTGCTGCTCACATAATTGCAAGGCTTTTGTCGGACATTCCCATAGACAAACAAACCCCGAACAGCTTCGTCAACAGTTTTCGCCTTCCTGAAAAGCCTGTTTTAGTCGGCGCAGCGGGTCTGTTATTGAACTGAGGAGTCAGCTGCTTCCGGAGTTCAGACCGTCGATGCATCTGCCAGATTGCTCCGATCCTCGAGAGAAACCCCCATCAACGTCGCTGGCCCGTGACGCTTACCCCACTGCGACCAACCTCAAACCATCAACTGAACTCATGGTCCTCCACGCCCATTATTGCGGCATTTGGACCTTTCCGCCAGCCCAGCGTGTCAGGTCCAGGGCGAAGGGACAATTTGTCAGTTTGTCACGCGAGAAGTGGAATTACAGCGGGCTAACGTGTCGTCCGTGGCACCCATTGAAGGAAGAGAGGTGTACTTCAAGAGGGCCCGGAACGTAGGAACTTTGAGGGTTTCTAGAGGAACAACAAGGTTTAGATGGAGGAACAACAAGGTATGGACGGCGCAACATGACTCCCGAAGATAGCGGCCGTTCCGGCATGTGGATTTCGGGCCGGTGGCAGCGTTTCAGTTGCCGGGAGTTGCGCAAGCCCCGCCTGTCTCCAACCAAACATCGGCTTGGCATCGTGTTTACTAATCTGCCTGTTCTGTTTTGTTTCCTTCTGGCGAGAAGTTCTCCCGTCTGACCTAGCAGACAGTGACGTGCCTCAGTCTTGGCCTCGCCTGTTGACGAAGCCCCGGCCTGCCAGGAAGTACCCTCGATAGCAGCTCTGTATTGTCTCTTTGCTTGGAGCTACAACGATGTCCAACTTGCGGCTGATTTGACGAAAAGACACATCTCCATTTGACTAACCGGGCTTGAATGGTGGGCATTGATGCTTGGCTCGTCTTTAGCTTGGGCGGGAAGCTGGATGACGAAGCCAGCGACGGCATGGAGTCGTAAGCGTTGGAACAACACGTCTGCGGAGTGAGAGACAGCCATGGGGGAGATCATCATGTTGGAGGCCGCATCCGGCACATAAAAAACCGCCACCTCCGCTTCTGACATCTCGACATCACCACAGCTAACACTCAAACTCCAGACCTCCATCAAGCGACACAACTTCAACCCAATTCACCAGCACTTCCAGCACCACCGCCAACATGCACGTCGTCGTCGTCCCTGCCTCCCCTAAGACCGGCCAAGCCACTGTCCGCGCTCTCCTCGCCGACTCCTCTAACCCCTCCGTCAAGGCGTACTACCGTGACCTGGCCAAGGTCCCCGCCGAGTTTACGTCCAACCCCCGCTTCGAAGCCGTCAAAGGCGACGTTGAAGAAGTCAGTACCCTGGACTTTGCCGGCTCGGACACCGTCATCAACATCACCCCGCCCATCTTTGACGAGCAGGACATTGTCGCCCACGCCAAGCTCGTGTCGGAGAACGTCAAGGCCGCGGTTCAGAAGGCGGGCGTGAAGAAGGTGGTGTACTTGTCCAGCGTGGGGGCGCAGTATGACCATGGCACTGTGTGTCTTCTTCCCCTTATTATGACGACTGGAATGAGATTGACAAACTTTAGGGCGAGATCCTCACCAACCACACCGCCGAAGTCGTCCTCGCCGATGCCGCCCCCGAGGTCATCTTCGTCCGCTGCGCCTACTTCATGGAGAACTGGGCCATGTGCATTGAAACCATTCAGCAAGCCAGCTTCATGTACACTACCCTCACCCCGCTCGATCTCCCCTGCCGATGGTACGTCCCCTTTCCCTATCCCCTCCATCTCACCCCCTTCATATTGACTAAACCTGCTCTCCCCCCTAGATTGCCGTCGCCGATATTGGCACCACCCTCTCTTCCCTCTCTCTCACCACATCCCAGCCCCAAGTCGACCAAAATCAAAAAAACCTGCGCATCATCACCCTCGCCCACCCCACCCCCACACCTCCCACACGGTGCACGCCGCCTTCGAAGCCGCCCACGGCAAACCCATTGAACTCCGCCCCATTCCCAAGGAGGGCCTGCTCCATTTTTACTCTGCCGTCTTCCCGCCGGCGGTGGCAAAGGAGTATGCGGCGATGAATGAGAGCTTCTTGAAGGGGGTTTTGTATGAGGATATGGAGGGGCGATGGAGGGGAAAAGAGGGAGGGGGGGATGGGGTTGGATGAGGTTGTGGGGGTGGTTTAGGGTGCGGGTGAGGAGGGGGTGTGAGTGCTTGCTCCATGGTGATTCGTGATACTTGGCTAAGGGGGAGGGAGTGGAAGGAGAATCTGGGGAGGTATGTGTGTAAGAATTGGCTTCTTTTTCTTGGGTTTTGATTGATGAGGAGGATGTAATTGTTTGCTAGGTTACTAGTTTGCAAGTAACTCGGGGTTGAAAAACTCCAACTTGAACCTGGGCCGCACTGGGCTGGGATTTGTGTGTCCAAGAGGGAGTGCGTTGAGATTTTCCAGAGACAGAAATGGGGTGTAGCTACGGTGTGATTCAAGGGCAGGACGCACATCGAGGAGTTTGTTTGAGGCGCAGAACAACCGATCTCTGTAGACTTCAAGTTGATTGGTCTCCTGATGGAGAAGAACTGATGAACTCCCTTCCCTTCGCCCCTTACTCCGGCTTCCGCCCGTAGACCACACGATGCGGGTACCAGGTGTGAAGCGTGGAGTCCTTCATCTCTCGGCGAAGGTGAGCCAGGTACACCTGAATCTCGATCGGCGACCAGCCCATGACGGCGCCCCAAATGTAGTTGCAATACCCTGGCAGGAGGTCAGCGGAAAACTGACTCGATTTTGGGGAGCGACGTACCTGGCAAATCTCCCTCGAGGCAATACTTGGCATACAAGCCAACCTCGCGCTGCTTCGGGTCCCTGGGCCATTCGCCAATTGGGCACTTGAAATCCTTAACGGTGATATCGACAAAGCCGGCTGCCTCCATGCCCTTCCTCTGCAGGTCATCTTGGAGCACCCTGAACGTTCGACCAAACCTCTTGCCGCCCTCGTCAAAGACCTTCTCCCACTGGCCCATGGCGCTGTTTTCCGCGATCTCTTTGTTTTCAGCCCGCCACAGCGCAGACTCATCCTGGTGCTCTAACCAACCGCCGGGCTTGCAGCAGCGGAAGGCCTCGCGGTAGAAAGCGTCCCAATCCTCGATGGTCCCGAGCATGCTGCGCACGTGGATGTAGTCTTGGGAATTTTCTGAAAAACTCCAAGTTTCCTCGTTGGCGTCCTCCAACTCAAAGTAGACATTAGGCGGCACCCAGGTGTTTTGTATCGCCGTAATATCTGTACCAGTCACTTTGATGTGGGGGTAGGCATCGGCGAAGTCTACCGCCCAGAGACCGGTGCCGGTCCCAATGTCCAGGACTTTCTGCAAAAACGTCAATATGGGTCCTGGGCGCATTTATTCGGCAGGCAAGAAGTGTGGTTCATACCTCCATCTTGTCAGTGTCGAGTGGCGCGAGGAAATTCTTTCCATCGAGCATAAGGGTACTGAAATGGTGGCTGGGCGGGAGGGTCAGCGGTTTGTAGCGCGCAGCTCGGTGGAGATTGCTGGGCCGGCCTACTGGAGATCCATAGATTGGAGATGCTGCTCATCGTTGGGAGTCCAGCCATCGGCCTTGCCAATTGAGCCGTGGTAAGTGCGGCCGAGGAGTGTGCGGTACTGCATAATGGTGCTGGTGATGGACCCAGTGCTGCTCTGGGGCCCGCTGTAGGCCGAATCGCCATCATCATGCACTTCTTCTGTAAGCTAGGGTATTGGAATGATAGGATTAGCGACGAATGCGAGCAGGTCCTTGGCGGCCGGGATGGATGTGGTGGCACAAACCTCTTCCCAATGTGACGCAGGAAGAATGCCAGCTTCAGCCACGCCGGCGCCGGGCGTTGCTGCAGTAGGGCTTGCGGCAGCGGCTGGGGACGTCGGGGCTGGTGTCGGTGAAGGTGCTGCGGCTGGCGAAGATGCCGAGCCGGCAGGTGGAGAGCTCAGCGTATCAACTGGCTTCTTTGAGTCGACCATTTTTCGGTTGCTTTAGACTTCAAACCACACGTTGTTGTGTTGTTGAATAGAGGCGACAGGGACGAGGTTTGGAGAGAACGGGAGCAGCCGAGCGAGAGCGAGGGTTGCAAGTGAGCGGGTGGTCCCTTTTTGTCTCAAAGATCAGGCAAACCAGGGGCCGAATCGGAAGTGGTTCCGGGGGTCGCATGGTTGCGCCAAAAGCGAGGGGGTTGCAGCTCGACTGCATATCCCACCTCCCCGACGCACAACGCTAATCCATGCTCCGGTCATGACGGGCCAATGTATTCCTTAGACTTGGACACATTGGAAGTAGCTCATCGTGATCCGGTGTGAGTAGAGTGACGGAACTAGTGCATTGAACAAAGTACGACAGAGGTGAGATGAGTTGCATGCCCTCTGCATTCTGGAATTTGGATGTCGCAGTGTCGATTTGAGAACTGAGGATCAAGCGGGAGGGGCTGGATCGCCCGCATTGGTCCACGTTGGACGGACTGCTGCAGGACCCCTGACATCTGACACATGTCAGCGCTTGTTGGGCGAGAAAGTCGCTGAGAAGCGTGTTCGGCTGCAGACATAGTTTGTAGGGATTGCCGAAGGAGGGTTTGGATGATGCGAGATCGATTCTGCCACGGTCCAAGCAAACAACCCTAATTCGGGTGACCACGACAAATGCTAGTAAGCGAAAACAATCATGAGGAGAGTGTGAGAAGGAAAAAAAAAGGGGGGGGAGGACGTGAAATACTCTGTGATGATACGAGGCTATGGACAGGCTAATGTCCCGTGGACGAAACTTGAATTGGAAAAGAACAAGAGAAGGGTTTAAATTAGGAGGATCAAGCTCGATAACATCAATGGGTAGCATTCCCTGCCAGAGCTGCTAACGTAGTGCAAGTTTAACCCAGATTCTTGTCGGGCGCTCGCTCAGCTTAGGTCCACATCAACCACATCGAAGCCCTTACCACTTTCAAGTTTCAACAGGATGGGAATTCGCGAACCAAGTCGACAAAGGCAATTCGCACAATTTGTAACGTGTCTTATCACCGAGTGAGGCATATCACCGAGTGAGGCATTTTCTACGCGACGCGTCACCTTTACACCCAACAACCACTTTTCTTTATCATTTAAGATGCCAGCTACTTTAAAAGAAGGCCGGATAATCTTGGCTCTTCAAGCTCTTCAAAACGACAAGAATCAAAGCGTACGAGCTGCAGCAAAGATCTACAGGGTCTCCCAAGCGACTCTAGGGCGTCGACGCGCTGGCAAGCCTGCACGATGCGACACCACGGCCAATTCAAAGAAGCTTACTCAATCAGAAGAGGAGGCTATTGTTCGATACATTATTGAGCTATGTACGCGAGCTTTCCCATCAAGATTATGTGGTGTAGAAGATATGGCCAACCAACTACTACGCGAACGCGATGCACCTCCTGTCGGCAAACTCTGGGCGCATCGGTTTGTCAAACGCCGGCCAGAGCTCCGTACGCGTTTCACGCGTAGATACGAGTACCAGAGGGCTAAGTGCGAGGATCCAAAGGTCATTGGCGAGCGGTTTGCCCTAGTACGGAACGTCAAAGCCAAGTATGGTATCTTAGACGACGATGTCTACAACTTTGACGAGGTGGGGTTTATGATGGGCATCATCTTCGCTGGCATGGTTGTTACGACCTCGGATAACCGTAGCAAGGCAAAGCTTGCCCAGCCTGGCAACCGCGAGTGGGCAACGGTCATCCAGGGAGTCAATGCCCTCGGCTGGGCCATCCCTCCGTTCATCATCTTGGCCGCAAAGCACCACCTCGCCAGCTGGTACCAAGAGTGCAACCTCCCGGCCGATTGGCGTATCGTAACCACCGATAATGGCTGGACCACTAATGCCGTGGGTCTCGATTGGGATCAAGCACTTCGACTACCATACTGCATCCCGGACAAAGGGCAAATACCGGTTGTTGATCCTCGACGGCCACGAGAGCCACCACTCGACCGACTTCGAGCTCTACTGCTGGCAGAACAATATCATTACGCTTTGTATGCCTCCGCATTCCTCCCACCTCCTCCAACCACTCGATGTTGGCTGCTTTGGGCCGCTGAAGCAGGCGTACGGTCGCCAGGTTGAGGGATTGATGCGAATGCATATCAACCACGTCAGTAAGCTCGAGTTCCTCTGTGGCTTTCGCGAGGCCTTCTTTGCCTCCATCACCGAAAGTAATATCCAAGGCGGCTTCTCAGGGGCTGGCCTTATGCCGTACGATCCAGAAAGGGTACTTTCCAAGCTGGATGTCAAGCTTCGAACACCAACACCCCCGAATTCACGACCCGGCACTTCACACTCTTGGGTCTTCCAGACACCGCAAAACCCCCCGAGAAGCCAATTCGCAGTCAACACTCATCAAGACTCGCATTGCCAATCATCAAAATAGCTCCCCAACCTCGATGTTGGCTGCTGTGGACCAGCTTACCAAGGGGACGATGGCTGTGATGCACCAGGCGGCCCTTCTTCAATCAGAGAACTCTTCGCTCCGTAAGGCCAACGAGGCACTGAGCAAGCGTCGGAGAGCTAAAAGAGTACGCGTACAGCTTGGAGAGTCACTTACTCTACAAGATGCACAGGATTAACTTGACCAGACGGCTGTGGGTGGGGAGGGAGTACAAGAAACGCAGCCGCATGGTGGTGGTGCAGGGGGGGCTCGGACGAAGATTCGGTGCTGTGGTATGTGTGGCAAGCCTGGCCATAATGCACGAACCTGTCAGGAGGCTGTAGAATCAGTCACTTCATCTATTTCTGATGTAATTATAGTTAGTTCTTAGGATGTTGTCTTGCAATTGAGGATAGTTATGGTAAGGTAGTGGGCAGTGCCCAGCGCTGTCAACAAGTCAAGTCTACCCAAGTCAAGTCTTCAAGTCAAGTAAGTCAAGTCAAGTCAAGTCGTGTTTCCCGAGACTTGTCACAATGTTGATCACCCCTGGTGAACGACGTTGCGCGCAACAACGCGCTCAACCCCATTCTGCCCGCCTGCAATCCTCCCGAAATGGCCATCGCCATTACCAACGATACCGCACGCGCAACTCCTAGTTCTAACGATGATTCCATTACGCCAGACGTTGATCTCGAGACCCCCTCGCGTCTCGACGCGTTCGACGCACTCGGCCGTGCCATGGGCACCAAGAAGAGCCTGAAGGAGCAAATTCGCGATGCCAAAGCCATCATCAATCTCCCCTTGAATCCGAAGCTATACCCAAAGATCCAGGGTCCCGACAAACGGTTGTACTGCGCACTTCAAGCTGAAGGATGGACCTTCCTGGATCAACGCCCACGGTACACTGCTCCTACGGCTCACAGAAAACGACTCGAGCTCTACAGACGGCAAATTCTGGGCTTGCCACGAGTGCTACAACATCTTCGACGCGGAGGCAACAACTTCGGCCGCTAAACACAAACCGAGATCACCGTGACTCCAAACCCAATCCACATCTCCTTCGATGGCTGGTCATCCCCCGGAACTGCTGCATTTTTCGCGGTCGTTGCGCACTACTTCGATGCTGCGGGGGACTTCAACACTCGCTTACTCGCCCTCCCGCGGATCAAGGGCACTCACAATGGCGAAAACCTCGCCAAAGGAGTGATTGAGGTGGTCGAACGCTTTGGCTTTGAAGCTAAATTAGGGGTTTCAAGCTGACAACGCCGAAAACAACGATACGTGCATCACTGAACTTCTACGGCACTTCAACCCCATCTTTCCACGCCACAACTTGACCTCATGCGATCTCTCAAGCGAGTGCGCTGCGTTGGCCACATCTTGAACCTCGTTGCCAGAGCTTTCCTTGATGGGGAAACAAGGAAGTAATCAGGAAACTGGCAGAGGGCTCAGATGAGCGACTTTCTGCGGAACAGGAGAGGGAGCTTCTCAACGCGTGGCGAGAAACTGGGCCAGTGGGTAAGCTACACTACCTTGTACACTTCGCCCGCCGTACGCCCTTCGAGGGAAAGAAGCCCAATCTTTGTGACGTTGTCACCCACGTCTTCAGCCTCCACCGGGATCTCCAACATCTACACCGAGGATACAGCGCGGAGTTCGAACGTTCGGGAGGCTTCGATAGCTCGATATTTCCACCCAACAACGAGCGGCCCGCGGGTCAGCTCCCGGCTTTCCCGACTTCTCAACCCGCCGCGGCACAGCAACGCCCAGGCCGGATTCGCCGCGTGCCCGCCAGGTTTGCTGATTACGAAGTCGACCTCCCCGGGATTGGGCTCCGCCGCCCAGTTACTGCCCCTAGGCAGCAAGACCTCCGTATCGAGCTTGGGAATCCTCTCCACGATGATCTCGAAGTGCCTTCCTTCTCGAGCCTTCAGTCCAGCCTCAAATACGCCATTGACAAGCTCGAGAAGTACCTTGACATACTCGATGAGACCCCTGCTTATTGGGCAGCTCTTATTCTGCACCCGGGCCGCAGGATGAAATGGGTGAGGCTATTTTACCAGGGCAACGACGAGAGAATATTAGAGATCCAGCGGCGGTTCTTCTACGATGCCCCAGTTGCCGACGGTATTGTGGATGAGGTTGGGGAGTATTTACGGGGACCTGTACACCCCGTTGACGACCCAGTTCAATGGTGGTTGGCCCGGAAAGACGAATACCCACGCCTCACGAGAATGGCGCTCGAAATACTCTCAATACCTCCCTGCGCAACGGAATGTGAGCGGACCTTTAGCCTCACAAAGCTCACGATAGGGTTACAACGACACTCCCTTGGCGACGATACCCTCTCAGAGCTTCAGTGTGTACGAAATTGGGCACGGGAGGGACTGTCTGGGAAGGTTGTGGCTGCATGACAGTCTTGGCGGCCCATTTTGTATCTAATTCGCGTTCGGAATAACCTCATCCGAGATCTCTTGGCAAGTCTCCCAAGTCAAGTCCCGAACACAACGGCGCCAACTTACTCGTCAACCAGGCTCAGGGCATCCAGTACCTCAACGAAATGAAGGATTCCATTGTGTCTGGCTTCCAGTGGGTTACCCAAGAGGGGCCTATCGCTGACGAGCCCATGTACGGTATCCGCTTCAACATCGTCGATGCTATCATGCACGCCGATGCTATCCACCGTGGTGCTGGCCAGATGATGCCCACGGCCCGCCGTGTCCTCTATGCCTCGACCCTCCTGGCCGAGCCTGCCCTCGTCGAACCCGTCTTCCTGGTCGAAATCCAGGTGCCCGAGCAGGCTATGGGTGGCGTCTACGGTGTCCTCACTCGCCGGAAATGCCACGTCTTCAAGGAAGAGCAGCGCTCTAGTACTCCTCTCTTTACTATCAAGGCCTACCTGCCTGTCAGGGAGTCCTTCGGCTTTAACGCCGATCTCCCCGTCGTTGTCTCGTCTTCTGTGATCTTTCCGTGGGTGGCTTCATACCGGTCCAATGCCTCCGTCTCCAGGAAGGCACTCAGCGGTTCCCAGGTAGGCAGTATATGGCCAATCCATTTGACAAGCAACTCTGTTTCTCCTCTCGTCTTCTTCGAATCCAGGATCTCCTCGACAGGCCATTCTTCCTCGCCATCCGCATCGTCTGCTGGTATTATGGCCGGGGGTTGAGTGTCGTCTTGGGCTTGGGATGGTAGTGGATCATCGCCAGCCCGCTTTAGCAGCATAACGTGGAATACGTTGTGGATGCCCGGTGGTGTGTTCAGACGGCAGGCGTGTGAACCGATCAGTTCCATGACGGTGTATTTGGCGTTTCTCCAGTCGAGCTTCCTCGAAGGCCGGTTGGTTCTGATATTGGTCAGTCGTAGCCAGACCTTGTCTCCTATACGGAATTGTTCAGCGACCTGCCGGTCTCGGTTGGCGTATTCCTCTTGGCGTTCCTGAGCGGTGGCCATCGCGGCTTGTGCTACTTGTACCGCTTCCTTCAGCTTAGCGACAAAGGCCTCTCCACGGGCCACCGGGGAGTTCCTAGTCGTGCGTAGTTCTCTCTCTTCGCTGGTCAGGTTGAGGAGGTCCACGTCGTAGCCGTGCGTGAGGAAAAAGGGGCTGATTCCTGTGGATGTTGCGTTGTGGTTGTTGATAGCCAGCATTGCCGCGGCTAGCAGACCCGCCCAATCGTCCTGCCAATATGTTGTGTAGCAGCGTAAGTAGTGTTCTAGTACTTGGTTGGCTCGTTCCGTTGCACCGTCAGTCTCGGGGTGGTAGGCTGTAGACAACCTGCGGGTGATCTTCAGCAACTCGCATAGCCTCTTCCACATATGGCCGACGAACTGGGGTCCTCTATCGGAGACGATCGCTGAGGGAAGACCATGGTGCCGGATAAGGCAGCTGAGCAGCCGCTCGGCTACGGCTTCTGCGGTTGTAGACGCCATTGCGTCCAGATATGGCCGAGTCGTGTGTTTCTTGGACGACCTGGGTCCGGAGTGGTTCGAAGAAAGGAAGCCAGATTCGTCCCCTCCAACAGAGTCGTTTTCCCTCGTCGATCGAACACTCCGCGATCGAGATAGGGAGCCCCCACTGTGGAGGTAACTGCCTCTCGCCGTCCTTGACCAACTGTCGGATCAGCCAATACCGGTTGTTGGCCTCAAGACCTTGCTCCCATAGACCACTCAGGGGCGCATCTGCGAATGGGTTCTCTGGAGGGTCTGACTTGTCGGCTCGGTCGTCATCGTCTCCATCTTGGTCGCCAGCCTTTACAAATCCAGCGCTGACCTTCGTTCTCGGTTCGGTGGTCCTGGGTTCCGCTTTCCTGACTTCTACCAATTTCTCGAGGGCTCTGACCTGTGCCCGGTTGATAGAGACGTAGCTTCTCCGTATCTTCAGTAGCTGGAAGCAGCGCCCAGCTAGGCGTTCGTCGAATCCGTCCGTTGGCATATCTTGTTCTCGCCTCGAGAGTGCATCGGGTACTACCGCTTCCTTGCCTGGGCGATAACTCAGCTTGAAGTTGTGGCGGGCAAGAATCTCTGCCCAGCGGACCTGTCTCTCGCTCAACTGCCTCTTCTTCTGAAAGTATTCGAGGTTCTTGTGGTCGGTCCAGACCTCGAATGACGGCACACTCCGTAGCTCTGCGTCCCACTGTTCGAGGCAACGGATGATGGCCAAGAGCTCCTTATCGTGAATAGGGTAGTTGCATTCTGCTGCATTGTTCTTCTTCGAAAAGAATAGCTGTTAGGGCATTGCTACCATCGAGAAGTTTGGGACGAACTCTCTATAGTAGTTGGCAAACCCAATGAACCCTCTAACTCCCTTGACGGACTTAGGGCGCTCCCATTGCTCTACTGCTCTGATCTTCTCGGGGTCGACGCGGATGCCTTTCCCTGCTTCCACAATAAACCCGAGGTACTTGACACTCTTCGTTTCGAAGTCGCACTTGTCGATGTCGATCTGAAGACCAGCTTCCTGGAGTTTCTTCATAACCATCTTAACCTTCTTCTTATGGTCAGAGAGAGAGCCATCAGAGTAGATTAAAACGTCATCGATGTAAGCCGAGCAAAACTCATCGAGGTATTCGCGTAGCGTATTGTTGATGTATCGTTGGAAGGTGGCCGGATCTAGCTTCGTGAACCATTTCGCCTTCGACAGCGAACGAAGCGTCTCGTTGATCAAGGGGAGTGGGTATCGGTCTTTACGAGTGATGGCGTTCAACCCTCGGTAGTCGACGCAAAAACGGAGTCCACCTCCAGGCTTTTTGACGAATAGAACGGGTGCCGAAGCCGGTGAACTGCTTGCCCTGATGAAGTTTTTGTCGAGCAGTTCCGTGAGTGTCCGTCGCAGGACGATCAGTTCTTCGCGTGACATCCCATAGAGTGGTCCCCAGGGTAGGGATTTTTCCTGGCCTTCTTCGTTCTTCTCTAACGGGATCTCGTGGTCTGCTCCTGGTCGGGGTGGTGGCAACTGGTCTGCGGCACTCCGATTGAAGAGAGAAAGGAATTCGTGGTAGTGTTGCGGTAGCTTCTGGCGTGGGTCGGTATGCTTCTTTGGAGCGAGCGCCTTTTCGATATCTCTCAGGCTCGCGGCGAAAACCCGTGCTGGTTTCGTCGGACCGCGGGTTGATGGTAGCAAAGCATAGGCAACCACTGTCAACGAGGGCCTTGGTGTAACAAATTCCATTGATGCCAAAGTTAACATAGAAAGGTTTGCCATCCATCTGGCCCTCGACCTCCTTCCATTCCTGCTTCGCCTCCGAGTGCTCCTGGTCATGACTTCGGCCAGGAGCTACTCTTTTAACTCTTCGTCGTCGGTCGTCGTCTGGACGGATGAGTCGTCGTCTGTATCGACTAATTCCTCGACCTTGGGGAGCTTGGGTCGTGATTTCTTTGCATATGTCCGGGGCTGGGATTCGGGCCGTCTTGCGGGAAGGAGAGGGCATTCTGAGATCCAACAGCCGTCTCTGCCACATCGTAAACACCGTTTCTCCCTGCGGCGCGAGGCCATCTCCTTGTCGTCGGCCCACTTTGCCCGCTTCCCTGTCAGTTCCTTGTTCTGTCGCTGGACTGCTCTGCTGATCTTCGTGGGTTCAAATCGTGGAGGGACCGCACATACTCGTTATACTCGTTGGGCATATTGAGTTGACCCTTGAGCTCTCTCCGCATCTCTCCGTTGAGGGTTTTCTTGAGATAGCTGATCTTGACGGCAGATGTCCACCCAGCTCCGTCTGCATCGGCCAGTTCCTTCTCAAATTTGGGCAGGAAGGATGCAAAGGGTTCCTTGTCTCCCTGGGCCATCGAACCCAACTTGTCAAGTGCCTTCTGAGTAAGGTTTGGGTCCGAGTAACAGGAGGACAGGTACCGAAGGAACTCCGCAGGCTCAGTTGTTTCACTCTGTTTGCAGTGGTCGAAGTAGGCCGCGGACATTGCTTGTGGGCTCTCTGCGAGGCGGGCAAAGATGTAGGAGAACTGATCTCTCTTGGTGCCGATTGCTGGGCCGTCGGTCTCAACTTGCTCTCCATCTCCTGCTTCCATGTTCGAAACTTCCTCCGAGTCCCATCAAAACGGGGGGGATCCGGAAGGGTCGTCTTTCTCTTCGTCTGGATGGTTGGGGATGGTGGTAAAACAGTGATGGCGGGTGCGGTTGGCGGTGTGGCGGCGACAGTAGGAGGGGCTGGCGATGTCGGGGTCCGAGGTGTCGGTACGTCAGATCGCACTGCCGCGAGCCCTTCTTGTAGGAGCCGAATCTGGGCGTCGTTCGCTTCCCGTTCTTCTGCTTGACGCTTCTCGAGGCTGGCAAATCGTCGCTCGAGGAACTGCATCAGCTGGGTCATTGTATCGCTGCTTTGGCCCTCCTGCATTGCGGTGTCGTTGCCTGACATCATGGTGCTCCTTCTGATGGGTTGTCTTTAGACTTCGCTCGATGGGGGGTTTCGTCGTGTGCCTCGTGTAATGGAGGACTTTCGTCGTGTGCCTCGCGTGATGGAGGATTTTCGTCAGGGTGCCTCGCGTGATGGAGGGCTTTCGTCGTGTGCCTCGCGTGATGGAGGATTTTCGTCAGGGTGCCTCGCGTGATGGAGGACTTTCGTCGGGTGCCTCGCGTGATGGAGGACTTTCGTCGGGTGCCTCGCGTGTTGAGGACTTTCGTCGTGTTGCGGTTGTATCTATACCGCGGTCATGGGTGTCTTGCCGCCTCAATGACGACGCAGACCTTCTCTACCATTGACAATAGAAGAAGGAAGCTTAGTTGTAATGTAACGGCGGGACACTAAGTGTGAAAGGGGTAAGTGTAATGGAGTCGTTGATGTTCAGGGGTTGGCCGAGGGTCACCGAGGCCTTTACGGGGCTCAGCCCGTTACACTTCCAAGGTTGGCCAAATGGTTCTAGACATACGCAAGCGCAAAGGTCTCAAGGTCGAAGTCCCAGGCGTCAACAATGTAAGTCTGAGTTCCAATAGTTTTACTATACTCAATACGCAGCTCAGCGCTGCCGTCAGATCAATCAAATCAGATATGGGGGTCGTATTTGCTTGATTGAACCAAAATCTCAGGTGTATTTGACTGATTGAAGTTATCTGCCAGATATCTGATATATCTGAGTTGGGTTAGAAGTGAAGCTATCGCGAGATCAGGACATCATACTTACCCCTATACTATGTCCTTCCCAGCGTTCTAGCTGCCCGTCACCAAGACTGTCCCCCATCGCCGCGCTGGTCAATTGGAATCATCCATCGCTATGCTGGTCAGTTGGAATGCTCCGAGGGAAACTGAGCCCCTTTGTAACCAGTTTTTGAGGCACTGGGTATGCTCAAGCGTCCTCGAGGCCATGGAAAGTCGTTGGCTCGTCAACGTCAGTTTGGCGAGGCTAAAGGCCCTTTCGCAGTCTGCTGACATTGCTGGGATTGCCAGGATATCTAGGGCTAGCTGGCTGACGGTCGGAAAAGCTGAACGCTGCGAGATCCACCACTGTAGGGGATCGTGAACCCCTTGGAGCTGTGCTGGGTTTAGCTGGAGATATCGATCAAGCTCCGTATTGCCTGGATCAAGGATTTTGAACCTCGATTGAACCCAGTCATCAAACTGAGTTGCTTCAGGCGCTGGCGGGCGCCCAGGGAAGCCCTGGATCTCGCCTCGAGATGTACTGGGCCTCGAGTTTAACGGCGAGGCATCATAATGATACCATCGTTCCCAGTAGATACTGGCGAGGGCTGGCGACGCCGTTGACGCCGATGGGACATCGTAGGCGTTGCTGGAGTATCAAAAAGAGCCTTCCAGTCTTCCATCTTTTCTAACAGATATTCAACGCCAGCGAGTATCTCCCAGAGAGCCCCGTGTGCTCCTTGTTTCGCCCATCCTTGTGTTCTCATCGTCTGGTGGTAAAGAGGCTCAGGACCTCCTTCAATTCCGTCAACAACCGCCAGTCTTCCATATCCAGATGGTCTTCGATTGGGATCCGTCTCTGGGGGTCAACTTCATCTAGGTTCCTTGCGAGGAAGGTCTTGATATCGCTCTGCTTCCCGACATTATGTAGCTTGCCAACAGGCCCTCGCTTTCGCCAGTGGCGCAGATCGTCGTCAATCTGATCCATCGCCTCGTAGTTTTGGGACTCTTGTTCAAACGACTCGAAGTCTTCGCCGTATAGAAAAGCTCGTCCCACGAGGTTTAGGATATGGCCGTAGCAACGGATACGACGATCACTCGCGTCTTCAACCGAGAAATCGGGTAGGATCTGACGGAAAAGCTCCTCTCCGCAGACATCGTTATTCGAGGCGTTATCAGAGACGAGGCAGCCTATACGGTCGACGATTTCCCAGTCCCTAGCAATCTCAGCGAGCGCCCAAGCGATATTGAGCCCCGTATGGGCACGCTGTTGCTCTCGAAGAGCAAGTAGACGTTGTTGTATACTATTTTTGGCGTCGATGAAATGGGCAGAAACAGCGAGTATCGCGCGACGGTTTGGTGACGTCCAGAGATCGAAGGCAAGATGGATCTTGGATACAGGTAGAGGCGGCGTTAAAAAAGGTTGGAGAACGTGTTTTCTCGCAGTGCCTACAGAACCAGAAGCTCTGGCCTTTGCGACGTTAGTACAGAGCGAGCTGTTGACGTGAACGGCTTACCAGGGGTATCGCCTTCACCCACCAGTTCGGTGACGAAGATCCCATGGTCCTTGATCCAACTAGATCTCCCTCGAGCTCCCCTACCTGCGATAACGTCGGTAGAAACGAAGCGGCGCCCTCTCCACGTCGCGATCGTGATACCGTCAGGTGGATCGATTGAGGAGCCTATCCGGGCCAATTGGGCGATAACCGAAGATGGAACGGGCGCGCCGAAAATTGTAGAGGCCATATCAAGCGCAGTAGGAAAGTAAATACAACTGACAGGGCCAAAAGCAATAGGTTGGGACGAAGTGGTTGAAACGGGGGATCTCAAAGTCGCAGTAGGTGATAGTGCCCTTGGTTACAATGTTATGGATCTACCTCCGTACGTGTCAAATCCGTGACCCGCTTTTTGACGATTATAATTGGCCAATAAGTCGGACTATCAATAATCCGGATCCACTCCTTCATCTTTGATATCTGTCAGTTAACTGTCAAACTAGAGGATATGGATTTGATTGTTTGGTTCCTGAAATGTAGGATATTTGACTGCTTATATCTGATTTGATTGGTAGATTATTTGATTTGACGGCAGCGCTGAATACGCTGATGAAACGACTAGTACTGCGACAAGCCTTAAATGGCGCCTAATGATGAACTGGGGTAAAGATCACTGGGTTTGGGGCCTGATAGTTGAACCCGCTGACGTGCAGGGGAGACAGTGGGGGGGGGCCTCGATATTGCATTTTTCGTTTTACTTTCTCACGTGCAGGCCACGTCGTATTTAGATAGGCTTGCGAGAGCTTCTCTCTTGCTTTCTCTCGAGAGGGGAGCAGGCGGGACAAGTGATGCTCTGACCAGAGGGACAGAGCTGATTGTTGTCAGAAACGTGCCATGCATACGACGCCGGAGTCGCCTTGAGCCATGACTTGTTGAAGTCTTTGTTCCTCCCCCAAATTCACGACATCGCCGTCACCAGACTTCGCTGACCAGAAGAAGGGTGTGGTGTAGTTGTGGGTTTATAGTGCGGTGTACCAGATCATTAAGACGCCAACACCCTGAACTCGCGGCCAGGCAGTGCCCACGCCTGGGTTTCCAAGACTGCGAATAACCCAACCGAAGCATCTTCATAAACCACTAACGTTATCATGAAGACCCGAATTGCCCAGCATCAAAATAGCTCCCCGACTAAAATCTTAAAAGCTGTTGATATTTTTGCGGAAGGGACGTCAAAAATGATGCATAAGATGGTATTGATGCAAAGTGTTGGAACAGCAGGGTGGTTGGTTGGGAGTGATGGGTCACCAGAAGATGGAGCAAATAGACGGCAAAGAGGGCTCTCGCGATGGGTTCGACTGATCATGTCTTGATTCATTGATTGTGTTCTGTTCAGTCTTCCAGGAAAGCAGTTTTTGACAAGGGGCTGAGCCCAATAGGACCCAAAATCCCACCGCAATTTCGGCCCGTAGACCCGGTGGTTCTGACACAAAGTTACGGGACTTACGGGCGGCAAATGAGGCGCTAAGCAAGCGCCTGTAACGGTCCCAGGAGTATATTGCAACTATCTGATGACGACTCTACGAGTACAACTAAGCTTGGACGGATTCACCTTAACGGCATACCCGTAGTTCGAGCAATTTCTTGGCCAAAGAGTGGTGGAACTGAGCGATGCGCGACGCGACGCCAGTAGGCACCGCGCGGCGTGGCATGCCCCGAAGCCCTGGAACCGAAGTTGAAGACGTGATCATGGTCACGCCTGGAGAAGAAAGTGATATCGGCACGCAGCAACGCATCGCTGACGGGGTGCCTGCCCAATCACCTTCCCCGAAACGTCCGAGCCGTGCCCCGAAGCCGAGCATGAAAGTACGCGAAGCCATGCAATCGATCGAGGGTGCGACCACCACACGAGGCGGATCACAGGCGAGGGCACGCGGGCTACGGCGACGAGGGGAACACGTGTGCCAGGAAGCGAGAATGTGGTAAACGGCCGGGTGGAGACTAGGAATTCATCGCTACAGGTACTCCTGGAGGCAATCAGCGAACTACAACGTAGTCGACAGGCAGCAAAAGACGATCGATGAACTGCATCGCCAAGCCCAAGAACACCAGCGCACACTCCTAGACACCAAAGCTCAACTATCAGAAGAACTGAGGCAAGCCCGAGAACAAATTGACGCGTTGGTGCGCAATCAAAGCACCATGGGCGCGTCTCAGCCAAGCCCAAGGGCATCATACGCCGATGTCGCCCGTACACCGCCAGTGAGCCAACCGAGCGGGATACGTACCCTCTCCACCTCGAACACGACACCGTCGACCTTCACGGACACTCTGCTTTGCACGGTCGATACATCCAGGGTGGAGGAACGGGAAAAGGACAAAGTCCAGGTGGCGGACATCAACAAGGCAATCGAGAAGGAAATCCGAACACACAAGGACAAGGGACACTGGCGCTGCACAGCAGTGGTGAAGGAGGCCCGAAACCCAGATCGGGTCAGAGTGGTCTGTAGGGACGAAAGTGAAGTCCAGCTCATCAAGGACGCAGCACAAAAGATTACTATCCCATCACTATCCCAGGAGTACGGGTGCTGAGAAATCAGCTGTACCCTGTCAGAGTTGACAACACCAACCGGACGGCTGTCCTCGACGCTGATGGGAATGTCCTGCCAGAGGCAGCGGAAGTTCTTGGGACAGAGAATGAAGTCAACATCGCGAAGATCTCCTGGCTCAGTAGGAAGGACACGGGCAAGGCTTATGGTTCAATGGTCATCTACGTGACCAAGAGCAGCGAGGCAAAACGACTTCTGGATGGCCACTACTTCCACCTGGCCGGGGAATCAGCATACACAAGTGTGTTTGCGCCCCGGGAGGACCCAATCCAGTGCTACAACTGTCAAGAGATAGGCCATATGGCCTTCTCATGCAAGAAATCGCAGGTCAGCGCAAAATGTGCGGGACAAGGCCATCACCACAAGACGTGCCAAGCTGCAGTACCGAAGTGTGTACTTTGCAGCGGGCCACACGAATCGTTCAACAGAAACTGCAGGGTGCGCCGACTGCACAAGGATGCATAGGACATCCCAGATACTCCAACTTAATGTCAACACACGGCGCGAGGTGCAGCAGAGCCTGCTAAACGACGAGGGACTCGAGGACTACATGGCGTTGGCGATCTCTGAGCCATACGCAAGAACGATGGACGACTTGGTGGTGACAGTGCCAACAGGTCACCACAACTGGACGAAATTAACACCAACAACAAGGAGGGACACCATCTGGCCGATTCGGAGCATGCTCTGGGTGCGAAGCGACCTCGAGGTCGAACAAATCCCTGTGCCATCGGCAGACCTCAGATCCGGCTTCCTGACAGGATGGTGCTGATGGTATCAGTGTATGTCGAAGGTGGAAGTGACGAAGCACTGGAGGGAGCAATGAAGGAGCTCGATCAACTGATCAGGAGGTTCCGAGCTGGGACAGGGAATAGGACAGACATCATTTTAGCGGGCGACTTCAACCGCCACGACCAGCTCTGGGGAGGACACGACATTTCACCATCGAGACAAGGGGAGGGGGATCGCATTATCCACCTCATGGAGGAACACTCCCTGTGCAGCCTCCTCCCAAGAGGCACGAAGACATGGCAGTTGGGCGACAGGGAAAGCACAATCGACTTGGTTCTAGCGTCGGCAGAACTGGCAGATCAGCTACTCAAGTGCACGATTCACCCTTGTGACCATGGCTCAGACCACAGAGCAATAGAAACAGTATTCGACATCACTATAGAGGCAGGTGTGGACCGGCTCATGGCGGCAGTGACCGACGTAGTCTTCAACCTAACACCCAAAGCCAAACCATCACCATACGTCAAGCGTTGGTGGACCATAGACCTGACAAGACTTCGCCAAACCTACACGTACTGGAGAAACCAAGCGAGAGCCCAGCAGAGGATGGGACAAAGGTTACCAGGACTCCAAGAACGAGGGCGAAGGTTGCAGCCAAGGAATACCACGATACCATCCGCAAACAAAAGAGCACACATTGGAACGACTTCCTAGGCTGACGACGTCAATATCTGGCAAGCAGCAAGATACCTACAAACCAACAGCAGCACAATGGGGATAAGATACCCCCGCTCGTTCGACAGGATGGTTCCATCACCGAGGTAAAGCAGAGCAAGCACAAGCACTATTAGCCACCTTCTTCCCGCCCCTGCCAGCGAGGATCGAAAAAGAGGAGACCGGCCGCAACGGCACCAGTCGACATGCCAGACCTGACGATAGGAGAAGTGGAACAGAAGGTCTTCTCCGCCAAACCATGGAAAGCACCTGGGGAAGACGGCCTACCTGCAATGGTATGGAGGCAGCTCTGGCCGGCAGTCAAAGACAGGGTGTTCCATTTGTTCCAGACCTCGCTGCGAGATGGCGACATCCCCAGCCAGTGGAGGAACGCCAAGATCATCCCATTGAAGAAACCTGGGAAGAGCGACTACATGCTAGCCAAGGCGTGGAGGCCCATCTCGCTGTTCTCTACGCTCGGCAAGATACTGAGGCAGTCGTTGCGGAACGCCTCTCATATGCTGTGAAACGGCCGGTCTCCTACCCGCCAACCACTTTGGAGCTCGGAAACGACGGTCAACCGAGCAGGCCCTCCTGCTACTACAAGAACAGATCTACAAGCATGGAGAGCCAGGAAGGTGCTTACCCTGATCAGTTTCGACGTCAAGGGGGCGTACAATGGGGTCTTCAAGGACAGGCTTCTCCAGAGACTCAAGGCGAGAGGGATACCAGAACACCTGGTCAAGTGGATCGGGGCTTTCTGCTCCCAGCGCACGGCAACCATCATGGTAAACGGGTTCACGTCACAACGGCAAGACCTACCACAGCGGGTCTCCCGCAAGGATCGCCACTCTCTCCAATATTGTTCCTCTTCTTCAATGCGGACCTGGTACAGCACAAGATCGATGCAAACAGATGCTCGGTCGCGTTCGTCGACGACTACACCGCCTGGGTAACAGGACCCTCGGCAGAAGCGAACCGCGCAGGCATCCAGGCGATCATAGACAGAGCACTGGACTGGGAAGGCGGGCGGTGCCCAATTTGAAGGGGACAAGACAGTAATTGTGCACTTCACAGGAACAATGACCGATCCTCGGAGATTCCATTCACGATCAAGGGTGACACCGTCAAGCCATCAGAGAACGCCAAGATCCTGGGATCTGATGGACTGCGAACTCCGCTACAAGCAACACATGGCTAGAACGGCAGCTAAGGGCCTCACAGCAGCCTTGGCTTTGAGGAGGCTGAAGATGCTCTCCCCGCAGACAGCAAGGCAACTGTTTGTGGCGACCGTCGCCCCTGTCATAGACTATGCAGCCAACGTCTGGAAGCACGCATGTGGGGAAAAGGCGCTGAGCTGGCTGAACAGGGCCCAAAGACAGGCGCCTAGCGATCACGGGAGCCTTTGGGACCGTGGCGACAGCGGTAGCAAAGCCGAAGCAAGTATCCCTCTATCCGGCAACGACACGCGCAAGGGCTGCGAAACTCTGGATCAACCTGCACACCTGCCAAGGGCACACCTTGAGCTCAGTAAAGGCTCGGAAGACGATACGTTTCACCTCCCGCTTCAGAAGATCGCCTCCGCAACGAACGAAATACAAGTCGGGCGGATGGAAACCATCCAGGAGCACGCCATCCCGCCCTGGGAACCCCGCCTACAGGTGACGCTTGAGCCCGACCAAAAGAAGGCAGCCGAGATGGTCAACAGGACCATAGGCATTATCATTGCGACTAGCTCATCCGTAAGGAAGGGCATCGTTGGCATGGGCGGCAGCACACGGGACACTCTCCTTGACAGGACAGGTGAAGCAGGGACACGCTACGCGGTGACTCTCAGACAAGGGGAACAGAACCCGTATATAGCAGAGCTGGCAGCTATAGCAATGGCGCTAAAGAACGTGCCACTTGGCACCTCAAAAGGCATATCACCGTCATCACTAGAGCATGTCAGCACTCGCAGCCATCCGACAACCGCGGCAACAGTCTGGCCAAAGCATCATACGGCAGGTCTACAAATCAGTGGAGCTGTTGAAGCAAGGGGGGAACTCTATCGACTTCATATGGATCCCAGCGGAAATCGACTTTTCACTAGCATCTGAGGCAAAAGCGGCAGCGCAAAGCGCAACGAAACGGAGGCAACCACCAGACGTCCAACCAGACCAGGCAAAGTCGACAACGATCAGGCTAGCAATAGCCAAACAACAGCAAGGAGAAGGCTCCCAGAGGACGTGGGCAAGTTCTCCAAAGCTATGGATACAGGCGCTGCCTGGCAAACATACACACCGCGAGCTCTATGACAAGTTGAAGCGGAGAGAGGCCAGTGTGTTGGCGCAACTCCGGACGGGAATGACAAGGCTGAGCGGCTTTCTGAGCATGATAGGAGCTGCCGACTCCGACCAATGTGCCTGTGGGCATGCGAGAGAAACAGTGGAGCACTTTCTCCTGCGATGCGTGAGATGGACAGCACTAAGGGAAGACATGCTACAATGCACAACGACAAGACGAGGGAGCCTCTCGTTCTATCTGGGAGGGAAAGCACCGTCAGATTCAAAGCACTGGTCACCAGACATGAGAGCAGTCCGTACAGCGATTAAATACGCATTGGCAACGGGAAGATTGGAACCGGACAACGAGCAAGGGCCGAGCCAAGCGCAGTGACTCCAGATCACATTAAAGGAACTCACGCAACTAACACCACACAACCTCATCCAGCAGGTCCCGCTTTAGCCGCTGAAGATAGGACGCTGAACACTTGGAGAATGCAGCCTCCAAGTCGATTTGCTCGCGATTGAGAAAAGAGGTCTAAGATGTACTGGTGTTGCTACAGACAGAAATGCTCGCGGCAATCCGCCAACCTGATACGAGCAACTAGTTTTATGATTTCATCTTACCACAAGTTCCATCCCCAGGATCCCTTTTCCCCCGGTATTAATCCTTACTCTAGGAACTAAAAACACGCATTGGTGTCTGCCCCTGGTACTGGACCTCAACCGCACCCCCAGACGCAAGCCCAGCATCTCGACGCATCTCAAGCTCATTGTACTGCTGGATGACAGCACAGCACGGACAGCAAAGGTTGGCCATGACATCTCCCCAAATGCTGCCTTCAATGCCGTGTCTGCTGCGGATCTCTCTGCGGTGACGGATACCGATTCTGTTGTGGCAGTCAGCTGTCTGCTCTGGATCGAGGACAGACTGGCACTTACACCCAGCCCCAGCCGCCGTACAAGTTGAGCGCGCACCATGCACAACCGACGGGGCCACGCCAGGAGGGATGTTGCTTTTTGGGATTCTCTAGCAGCTCCTGTGTCTTGTTGACCACTAGAGCTGTTAATCGATGACCGGCATAAGAATTAGGAGTAGGATAGACGGACAGACAGAGGTGCAAAAGCATCCCATCAAGCAGTGACCACCATGGCAAAAGCTAAAGAGGCCATTCTGCCAGTTGTGTTTTTTGAGAGAATGCTGATCCATGCTTTTGTGGTGGAAATGGTGATGTTGGTGAGCGTGAACACCTTGGTCGGGGGATGGCCCGAACATTCGCCAAACAACGTACTACGAGACAGGCTTTCCCAAGAGCAGTGTGTAGATACTTGAAATCTAAAATGCCTTAACTACTTATGATATGATTGTGTAATTGACTTGGCATGGTGCAGGAAAGTACTCGGCAGCGCCTTGCACCTTCTTCGGATCCAGTGACCAGGAAGCAGTTTGCCTCTTCCCCTTATTTATCATGTCCTTTAACAGCAACTGCCGGAGAAAGCGACCAAGGACTTGTGTAAAGGCTTACTAATACTTCATTGCCTCATCTTACCCAGCCTCAACCACCTCCCTACCATCCTCACCTTCTCCCTTAACGACCTCCTCTCACCATACAACTTACCTTTCTCCTTCCCCTCCACAAACCTCTTCACCTTTCTCCAAACCGCCTCTATTTTCTCATCTGTCACATCAATATGCATAAGCGGCTGCAACCCCTTATTAATTTTACCCAGTCGTGCCTCCGTGAAACCATCACGGATGTTCTTATCCGCCTGCCCGACCTTGGCGGAAGGCTCCTGGTTTTTTTTTTTCAAGAGGGGCTTTTTTTTTATTATTGTTGGGGGCTCGCTTGTTCGTTGCTTTAGATATGATGTGATGCAGCTGATGGGTATGTGGTATTGTCAGTCTCTCTCTCTCTGTCTGAGTGTATATAACAGCAGGGTTCAAGAGAGCAAAGACCGTGGTTCTGCCGAAGCCGGGAAAGACTCCGCTAGCTTATCAGACACCAGGAGGCTACAGGCCGATCGCCTTACTACCAACCCTCGGGAAAGTAATAGAGTCAGTGGTGGCTGAGAAGGTTACCCGAGCCGCAGAGACCAACGGCCTACCTCGCCCAGCCGGGGAGAGGCACCAGTCCAGTGAAGCCGACAGAATCAGCTAGGTTCCTAGGTGTCTGGCTGGATTGGAGGCTCAACTGGAAAGCTCACCTGGGGGCAGTGGAACGGAAACTGGTGACCCAAAGCTATGCTCTGTCAAGGATCGCAGCCAAGACGTGGGGACTGGGTCTGGCTAAGGCACGGGAGGTGTACTCAAAGTGCATCCGGTCGGCGCTAGCTTATGGGGCTTCATCTTTTCACATCCCCACGGAAAAAGGAGGCAAGCCAGCAACGAAGGGGATCACCAAGGATCTTGGGAAGGCTCAAAACTCCTGCTTGCGGATCGCGGCAGGAGCTTTCAAGTCCACTCCAATCCGCAATCTTGAGACAGAAACATGGGTGCCGCCATTGGACCTATACCTCAACAAACGACTCGCCGACTTCGAAGCCAGGCTTCAACAACCCGCTCTCGACAACGGCCAAGGAGGCAAAAAGGCCCCAGGGACCATTGTCCATGCAGCTTGCAGCAAGATACGCCGGAGGTTTTACTCAACGCCGAGCAACAGGGGCCGACCACGGGCCTTTAGGCCACAGAGGCCGACAGCGGTAGAAGAGGCCGCAGGAGTAATAGCACGTTGGACCGGGGGAACCACCGACACGGACAGGGTAGTCGAGGAGGCTTGGAGAGAGAGATGGCTAAAGGGACGAGACGATCGGGCTACGACGAGACCAGCAGAAGACTCTATTCAAGGACAAGACTCTTAAGAAGCACGAGGGACTGAGCAAAGAGAAGAGCTCGCTGTTGGTCCAAGTCCGAACTGGGGACATAGGCCTTCGGGACTTCTTGTTCAAACGGGGAATCCCAAGTGTGCTGACTCCCTGCTGCGAGTGCGGCGAAGGGCGGGAGACTGTTGAACACTTGGTGATGTGGTGTTTGGCCCCACCGTTGACTCGGACGTGGGAGAGAGCAGAAGTCAGGACGCGACGAGACTTTTACTCTGTTCTACAGGGTGCCAGTTCTTCAACTGCTCGGCTGACGAGGAAGATACTGGGCTGGCTGATGGATTCAGGAAGACTGCCGATGTACAGCTTGGCTAGGAAGCTCGAGCTGGAGTAGGCAATCTGACTCCCACCGATCGGAGGCCAAGAGGCCTTCTCTTTTTGTATTTCGCAGGCTCATTCACTGATTTCTTCCCTTAATCATCGGTATAGGGTTTTCACCCGGCCCGCAAGGGCGCGGTTTTCTTGTATAGTAATTGTCTGAGGGTCCGACATGCCCGCAGGGCAGGCACAGCGGTGTAGGAATAATAATAATTTAGGAAGGGATCTTGAGTTTAAGGTTCTACAATTTCCCAAGCAACAGAATCACCAGGACCAGCCAGCAAGTCCGTTCGAGTTACTCCAGGTCACCGCCTAGCTCTCCTTTCCTCCAGAGGCTCAGCGGTTCTTTGTTCCCCAATGCTTCTCCATGCAATCTCTGGCTGCTGCCACAGTCGTAGAATATAAACTAGTGTTACGACAGCCAGAAGCAATACCTGCTAACTGTGCGTACCTCTCTGCTGTGGAGTTTCGAGGTTCCAGTAGAGAATATGAGCCATGCCAATGCAAATCCGATAATCGATCCCGTTATGGTTTCGAAGATTGTTATGTTTGAAGATGGTTTGGCACCAGCCTGGGAAGACTCCAGTGGTTTTGAAACCCGCACGCTTGGCTGTGCATAAGCAATACAGGATGAACAAATGCTATCGCTGGTTGCCGACACAAAGACCCTCGCCCTCCTGGAGGTGACGACCTTGGTAGTAGCCGTAAATCCTGTTGATCTTCGAGCACATGATGCTGACTGAACACGCTCTTCGCTTCTTGGGCTAAACGCGTCACGGGTGGAGAAGGGAGACTAGAGATTGAAACAAAGGATTGGTTGCAAAGACTAAAATCAGCGGTCGAAAGGGTTGTGTGCTGCAGAGATTTTGGGGAAGGAAGATCAAGTCATGACCTGTGCCTGGCGCTGCTCTTTGCGGCCAACTGTAGGACGGCCACATGTGACATCCGATTGTATGCGCCTCGTTGGAACATCCTCAAGTTTTCAAAGATGCCTGCAACTCTGGAGTTAAGCAACAGCACCTCTACCCCCGTCCCCTTCCCTCTACTCTTACCCCAGATCCGGGTTTCTCATCAGCCAAAGTCGCAAATTTTGCTCATCAACATAGCCGTGCTCGAGGACGAACGGTTCCCTTGGCCACCATGTCCACCAGATGTCGACTCAATAGCGATTGAGGCCGACGAGCTTGAAAATCTATCTTTATCACAGCAAACAGCATGCTCTACAGAGTCAAAGGAAATTCTAGCCTAATCTACAAGTGCAGAGGCCACCCTCGAGAATACGTACTCCAGAAGGCGGCTGTCAAATGCGCGATTCTGGTCCGGAGAAGAGGAAGAGTGATGCCCCGAGTAAATTTAAACTCATCATCCAAAGGCGCCGTTCTTTGCGATGACTTCCTGATGGATCTCGCAACCCCAATCATTGCTCCACCTGACCCAGCCCCACTCCTGGCTGACGTTTTACCGCCCTCTCAATACCGCGACATCATGCCGAGGGGCAGTGGGTGGACGAGGACGAGGCCACCTAAGAAAAGGTTTCAACCTGGCACTACAAGTCTCCAAACAGGCTTCTGAAAGCGGAACAGATGGGGCTGGGCCTATCACCGCCTACGTTGAGGATGACTTGTATAGTTTCGGTCTGGCCATTTGGCACTTGTATACGGGCAAGACGCCAAATGGGGATCTGGCTGGCAATGACTTGGGTCTGAAGGAGAGGCAACGGAAAGATCAGCAAGACTTTTGACAATTACAACTTCAATTTGGCTTTCCTGCAACACGAACTAAACTCTGAGGGCACAGGTAGAGGCACAAAGGCCCAGGAGAAAGAGGGTCAAGACTAGTCCCAACAGCAAGTTCGCTAGCATTGAGGCTATTCGCAAGGCTCAAGTCGAGGCTGGCGAGGTTGCAAATACAATGTTTGAAAGCGCTGTTTCAAAAACCCCAAATGATTTTGGCAGTTATATTATGGTGGCTTCAAATCATAAGATTTCATAGAATTGAATTTGTTATAACTAACTAACTTAACGTTAGTTAACTACTTGGTTTGATAAAAGTGGTCCAGGTGTGGGAGTTTTGACTTAACCTAATACGCCACCCCATCTGTCCCTCTCCTCCGCTCTCCCCCTCCCCAAAATCTCACCGCTTCTTCACCTGCCCGCCTTTACCCCCCCTCCTCCCAACGCCCCCACAACACTTCCAATTACACTCAATCCCGTCACCACAACCGCATATACCCCCACAAGCAGCACCAAAATCTCAGCCGTCTCATGCAGCGGCGGCCTCGCAAAGTCCAGCGGCACATTATTGTTTGGCCCCTGTCTTTTCACCGTCAGCTCGGCACACACAATTGTGATGGCGAGTAGGACGGTGAGCAGGATAGCCCAGGGGATGGTCCAGAGGCTGAAGCGCGCTGTTGGGGGTGTGGTTTGGGTGGTGCGGGCGTGGGAGTGCTGGTGCGTGAGGTGGGTATTAATTGCGTTGGTGTGGTGGAGGCAGGCGAGAATTTGTTGGGTGTGGTGAGCGCGGGTTTTGGGGTTGTATTTTTGTGATGAGGGGTGGGAAGTGGGAGGGCCGGATTCGAGGGACGTATTGATGTGTCCCTTTTGACGGGGGATGAGGCCGACTGCAGCAGGGCCGAGTGTGCTAATGGTGAGGATGAACAGGCCGAGGGCGGTGGTTAAGACTGCGACGAGGCAGACGCCGACGGTCCAGATGCGGAGGAAGGTGGTGAAGCCGGGGTCGATGAAGGGCTTCTTGGGGGGCGAGGACGAAGTACACGGTTGGAACGTTGTTGCAGGCGCCGCCGGGTTTGCTGCCGTGGTGGAGGAGAGGCCAATTGAGGGCGGCGGTGCCAAACATGAAGCCGGACCAGATCAGGAGGCCGATGGCGGCGGTCAGTTGGTCTTTGTAGTTGGCTGTAAGGAGGAAGTGGCGGAGGGATTGTTTTGGGGATCGCGCGCGACGCTTGATGCGCAGTTCTTCGGACGCGAGCAAAGCAACTTCTTGCTCGGTGGCTCGCGCCTCGGAAACAGATTGTTGGGAGTGGACCAGAGCGGCAATGTACAGGTCGCGGAGCTTGTCCATGTCGGCGCGGGTTGGAGCTACGCAAATCTCTTCAATGATTTCGGCGTTAAAAACTGTTGTAACCGCCCCTCCACGGACCTCTTCGCTTGGTCGGCCATCTCGAACCTCGATTTGTTCGTGCCAGTGGGAGACGTAATGCTGGACAGCCTGGCTGAGCGCCGTCTGGGCACCGTCGTGGTCGCGCTCTGCTTCTTCCGCCACGGCATGCAATGCAAAAGCCTTGAGAACATCGGCATACGCGCGAGCTCTCGCCACGTCAAGACGCGTCACGGCAGCCTGTCGACATCGTTGAAGTCGCTGTTCGTACTCGGAGTCCGCTTTGTTATAGATCTTCCTTTCAACCACAAGCGCTTGTCGGAACAAGACGGTAAAGATAAAGAAAACCGGGTACCACAAAACAAGCTGGATCAGGACGGCGTAATCGATGATGATTAGGTTGTAATCCACGACATTGACAAACATGGCGACGAAGAGCGACAGCGCGAGAACGCCCCATGCGCCGTGCCAGAAACGGAATTGCTTATCGACGCTGAACAGCATGGCAATAATGGCGGCAGCGTACAGCAGGTAGAAGCCGATGCGAATGCCAGTGCCGATGAGCATCTGGTCGCCGAAGATGTGGCAGGGCATGTACGAGGTGACAGCGCTCTTCTCGTCGGTGCCGACGAAGCCGGTGCTCGTAATCCCCACGAAGTACCCCATCGTGGTTGTGTTCCTCTCAAGTCCCTTCTTTTCTCGGTTGTTTTGAGTTGGATGTAGTCTTGGGGGTTTTGGATGTTGGACCAAAAGAAGTGTCCAAAGGGAGAGTCGCTGTCGACAGTCTTGAGTTTTTGGAGACACAATTTGATGACAGACACTCAAGTTACAAACACAGCGGAAAGAGGAGAGACGGACTGATGGGCATGTGAGGCAATTTGCATTTTCCAGCCACAGGGATCCGAATGTCGACTAACGTGTGACATCTGCAGCCCAACGCCTTTAGTCTCGGTTGTATGCACAATGACGGAGCTGAGGACGACCCAAATGATATTAAACAGCTGGTGATGGCTGGTTGAAATGCACGGTTGAGTGTCATGATTGGGCACCGAAACAATAATGTGGTTGTGGTTTGGCGCAACAGCTGTGTGATTGACTCGAGCCCAACTTCGTATGATTGCTGGGCTGTCCGGTAAACAACTCACCGCTCGGCGGACGACAGCTCAGACCTCAACACCACAAGTGACTCGACGATGTGGTTGGTTCGGAACTCGGCGGGTGAAATTTTGGGGCTTGGGGCTCGACTCTTTCAACCCATCAGAGAACGCCACGGCTTTTCCCAAGCAGGACAATGACGATGGCAGCCAGGCACGCTCCTAGGGAGCCCCAACCTTATCAAGCTTTGTTCCTGTTCCTGAGTCGCGCTGTTCATGTTCTTGGCATCTCTTTGGCTGGTCTTCCCCGTTCAGCGCAAGAGTCAGACGCGCCAAATGCGACACCACAGAATTCCTCTCGCGATAGTTTGCCTGGCAATTGTTGTGTCAGCGCAGGAGCATCAATTTTTGAAATGGAACACACCCAGGGCAAGTTTAGCATCCGAAAACATTGACCGTCGCCAATTGCCACCGCCAGGTTATCACCCCGAGTTCGGTTCTTGTGGCAGCGGGACGACTTGCGAGAATGCGTGTGGTCCCAACTGGCTCTCGTGCCAGGCATCCACGGACCTCTCGCTATTCTGCTACAACAAGGTTGATCTGAACCAAACTTGCTGCGAGAATGATTCTGGACGTGGGTCTTCAATTCCAACAAAGGTTGATGCGATGCTGACTCGTCTCTCAGGTGCTTGCGAGAACGGATACTATTGTGCATGGCAAGAGTTCGGAGGCAAAGTTTGGTGTTGCGAAAATGTTAAGTACACCTCTTGATTGAAACAAACGGAGCTAACTGTCGCAAAGGGTCAAAGTTTGGAGGAATGCGGCGTTCCCGTCTCTAGCTCATCCATAACAATCAAATCTCCAACAGGTTCAACAACCTCAGGCGGCCCAAGGCCATCCTCAACAACCATATTTGATGCATCAAGAACAACAAGCGGAACAAGAACAAACTCGGGATCGTTGTCCACCACCGACTCACAATGCCCCGTCTCCACGGTCACGTCGTGGGGAACCACGACATTGATATCGACCGTCACCTTCGCTGCGATTACTGTGACAGTGACAGAAGATGGCAGCCCCTGTTTTTCATTGGCTTCCTCGTCACACAGTGACCCTCAAGGAAGTACTGAAACAATGCATAACACCACGAAGCCTCCGACATTCTCGTCAATCTCTCACAGAATGGTGCGTGTCTCTGTACCTAACAAGCTCGTTGGACCAGTTCCAGACACTAAATTTTGTTGTCTTCAGACCTCACACAATGCACCCAAGGCAAGCACAGTGGTCACAGGTGGTGCTGTGGCAGTGTCTGCTCAACCGCTGGCCCTTGGGCTGGTTCTCCTTCCGTTGCTCTGGTTCTAAGGAGTGACCCACCAAGGATTAATTTCCGCTGGGAAGTCTGCAAATTTGATCTTTTCGCAGTTTTGTTACTTGGATATGTTGGATACCCTGTTTCTTTGGTTTAGTTAGCTGTCCGATGCTATGAAATGCTGTTGTCGTTTGCTGGTTTGTTCAAGAATAATGAATTGTTTTGTCACCCTTCCTTTCGAGCTTCGAGGCCTCGACCTTGTCTTGGCACGTGTTTGTTCCTAGGGTTACGATTCCAGATAAATCTCTCTTGGCCAATTGATGAAAGGGAACTGGTAATTTTGCTGCGGAATAAAGCAGCTTTTTGGATATGCCGGGCAGATAGTTGAAGAACGAGTTTAATCTCATTCCTTATGCCGCCATTGACAGACATAAAGTTAAACTTTTGAACAACATTGGAGTTAACGACAACAATGGACTCTTTAGGGCTAAAAGGCTAAGGAAATATACTGTCGGATGGGCTCGCAAGCTGTTTTAGAAAGAATTTAGAAGTAGAGATTAAACCTTCGAAAACAGCCGAGGTGTCTAGGGCATAGACTTGACAGTATTCGAGCAAGTTGATGGTTTATTTGTCTTATAGACACCACGAGTATCCTCAATTCCGCCCAACATCACTGCAAATCACATTCACACCTCATCGCGTTTTCAAGTTCAAGGTTTCAAACCTCCTAAACTCCGCAGTAGTAGCAAACATGGAACCACAACCGCCCCCATTCCAATTACCCCGCAGGAAGGCTTTCGATGGCCCAAGCGACGATCAGACGAAGATTTGGTACGCCGAAAAGCCTAATGGCTCCGTGTGGGCAAATCCGCCCGGCGACAAGTGGGGTCCGTTGACGCAGGTATCCCCCCCCTTACCGCCCCTCAGGGGGAGGAAGGGGACCGTCAGTGTAGGGGCCCCATGGCCCACGAATCGCCCCCCGTCAACCGCTTTCGGCTCCCAGCGCCCCAGCTCTACCCACAGGCCCCCGCGTTCTCCCTCTCCACTCCCATCGAAGCCTACTTCCACCGCTTACGGCCCTCCAGCCAACAACTCTACCCATAGGGCCCCGCGCTTTCCCTCTCACCCCCTCGGATTCCCTCTCATCCCTATCGCTTTCCGTTTCCTTCCCCACAACGTACTAAGTCCAAAGGTAGCTGCCAACACAGCAAATCCAGGAATAAGAAAAGAGTGACTCCTTGCAATTCGAAATCAAGCCTGTCGGGTTTAACATGCTAGGCCGCGCCCTAAAGGGGCCCTTCTCATACTTTTCCAACAAGACCTTCAGAGAGTGGAATAGAGAAGTCAGAAGGAAGAGTAGGGCAAGAAGTAGGTCAGTTTCCCAGCTTCCGTCACCGCCGCCGCCGGCCCCGCGCGCGGAGCGCCGGAGGGAGTCATTATCCGCCGCGGGTGGGGGCAAGTCGGGCAACAACCGTTGCGATGGGATCGAGGCAAAATATTTGGGTTGCTGCTGGTAGTGGTGATGCGCAGAGGGGAAGGGATTCTGGTGTGGTGCAGCTGTACAGTGGCCGGGGCTGGAAGAGTGAGGGGAGGAGGTCTGGAACAGGTTGGTGAGAGGTGAATAGAATCAGGTGGTGATACGAGAAGAAAACAACGATTTGACAAGAAAAACAAAGAAAATATGAAAAGGGAAGAAAATTCAAGAAAAACATGAGTGTTTCTTTTGTTTCTGTTTTTTTGGTGTTTTTGCTTCAGTTAGATCCCAAATATAAACTCATCTCCTTTCATCAACCGATCATATCAGGTTGAAGCTGCAGCCGTAGAATAAATACATTTATGTTTAACTATGTGTATAGTCAACTATCTGCTTTGTTCCAAACCTGGCCTTGCAGCGCAACTGTCATGATTCTTTGTTGGGATGGAACAGGACTGTTGTTCAACTCAGGGGTAAATTCAGGGGTAACGAAGGGCAACCAGCCACAGGGTTAGGGTTGATAATCCTTTCTGCCAAGTGCCAATCCGCACTTCGCCAACTTAAACTTGACTTCATCGACCATCTCCATTGACTTCCTCCATCAACCACCAGATCGACCAACGACCATTGAACACTGTCTATTCCGTGTTATAATTGCAGCACACCCCGGTGCTGACCAATATCCAAGCTGGAGTCCATTACTCAAAGACACTCTCGCAATGGCCGCCGACGAAAGCGGCGCGTTTCTGGCGTATCATGAGCCAAACAGTGTGAGACCCCACCTGTCTATCAACCCAGTTTCTGATCAAGTTTCTCAGTTGTCGGCATCCTAAAGCTCATATCTTTTTTTCTGTTTTTGGCCATTGCAGAGTGGCTTGCTGACAAGATCATCCGCGCTTCCCTCATCGGGCAGATCATCGTCGGGCTCATCTACGGCCTGCCCATCGCCAACATCCTGGCACGGGACTGGCAGGAGACCTTTCTGGCGCTGGGATACATCGGTCTAATTCTGATTATCTTTGAGGGTCCGTGTTTTCTCTCCCAGTATTTCTCGATCATCTGCTGACACCCGTCTCAGGCGGTCTCACAGTCCGCCTTGACCTCCTCCGCCAAAACCTCATCCTCAGCATTATCGCCGCCCTCCTCGGCGTACTCACACCCATCGCGCTGTCCTTCGCTCTCTTCTACGCAGGCTTCCATCACGGTCCGTCTTCCACCCCTCCTTTCCTTACCGCAAATACTAACATCCCCTCCCCCACCTACAGCCCCCTCGAAGCCTTCATCGTCGGCACCTCCCTCTGCTCCACCTCCCTCGGCACGACATTCGTCGTCCTCTCCAGCGCATCCAAAACCAAAACCCCAACAGCTCAGCAGCAGCCAACATCGATTTCTCCCAAACCCGCATCGGCACCATCCTTGTCAGCGCCGCCCTTCTCGATGACATCTGTGGTCTGGTGCTCGTCAGCGTCATCCACAACCTAAGCGGTATCGCGGGGGAAGGGGGTGGTGGTGAGGATGCGGGTTTGGGGTGGATCATTGGCCTGCCTGTGCTGGCGAGCGGGTTAATGGCGGTTTTGACGCCTGCGGTGGCGAAGTTTGGGGCTGGGCCGGTGTATCGGCGATTCTTGGAGCGGATGGTCGCGGTGCGGTTTGGGCATGTGTTCAACATTTTCCTTATGGCGATGGTTCTTTGTGGGTTTCTTGCGATTGCGGCATACGCGGGGGCGTCGATGTTGTTTGGCGCTTTTCTCGCCGGTGCGTTCTTAAGCGCGCTGCCCTCAAAGGCTAGACGATCGATGCAAGAGGAGGACAGTCCTGAGTTCATGCTAACTTTCGACAAATACCTCAACTCGCTGCAAAAGTACATCTTCCAGCCGCTATTCTTCGCCAGCATCGGCTTCGCCATCCCATTCCTGGATCTCTGGACGGGAGAGGTCATCTGGAAGGGCATCGTCTACACCATTCTCATGGCATTCGGAAAGCTCATCGTCGGGATTGTAGTCCCGGTGTGGGATTTCATCTCTTCCAGGCGAGTGGCGCCCACTGAGAAGACGAAAGGAGAGATGATCTTTGGATGGGCCCCGGCGACACTCCTCGGCGCTGCTATGGTCGCCCGTGGCGAGATAGGTTTGCTCATCATCCAGATTGGGTTGAATGAGACGTCCTTTTTGTCGCAGAAGGCGTTTGTCATTGGGGTGTGGGCCATTTTGTTGAATACTATTGTTGGCCCGGTGCTGGTGGGCGTTTTGTTGCCAGCGCTGCCGTCAAATCAAATAATCTACCAATCAAATCAGATATAAGCAGTCAAATATCCTACATTTCAGGAACCAAACAATCAAATCCATATCCTCTAGTTTGACAGTTAACTGACAGATATCAAAGATGAAGGAGTGGATCCGGATTATTGATAGTCCGACTTATTGGCCAATTATAATCGTCAAAAAGCGGGTCAGGCGCTGCGGATTTGACACGTACGGAGGTAGATCCATAACATTGTAAC
>JAPEUS010000046.1:0-60249 GCA_027946355.1 Collariella sp. IMI 366227 | reverse complement strand
ACAATAGGGGCTTTCTTTTTATTAGTTGCAAATATTCTAAGTACAAATTATAATAAATTAGTAAGTAATAATTGATCTATAAGTCAAGAATCTTTATATGCGACTATTCATAGTATAGTGACTAATCAAATAAATCCTAGAAACGGTCAAATATACTTTCCTTTTATTTATACTTTATTTATTTTTATATTAATAAATAATTTAATAGGTATGATTCCTTATAGTTTTGCATCGACAAGTCACTTCGTCTTGACATTTGCTCTTAGTTTTACTATAGTTTTAGGAGCAACTATATTAGGCTTCCAAAAACATGGATTAAAATTCTTTTCTTTATTAGTTCCAGCTGGTTGTCCTTTGGGATTATTACCTTTATTAGTATTAATTGAATTTATATCATATCTTGCACGTAATGTTTCTCTAGGATTAAGATTAGCTGCGAATATTACAGCAGGTCATATGTTATTAAATATTTTAAGTGGCTTTACTTACACTATAATGAGCTCAGGCTTTGTATTCTTTATACTAGGTCTAATACCTTTAAGTTTTATTGTAGCCTTTTCAGGTTTAGAGTTAGCTATTGCTGTAATTCAAGCACAGGTTTTTGTGGTCTTAACTTCTTCTTATATAAAAGATGGGTTGGATTTACATTAATTAGAGAAAGCTATAATTGATTAAGTGTAAAAAAAATTTTTATTTAAGAAATGTTTATTATATATTTATTATCAAATCTCTTTTTTAAGTTGTCTCTACTTTGTGAAGCAGTGCTTCTAAAATATACAGCCAAATTCTTTTATATTTATATCTGAATAATTGCAATAAATCTCTTTATTAATCTAATATTCTTAGCAGTAGTAGATATAGATAGTTTTCTGAGCCTATTTTCCGTAGGCTGCGGTAGCAGTAGTAGTAGCAGTAGTATAGAAATTGATGGAAAAATTATCTTGAAAATAGATCAAGGTAAGGTAAATCCAGATTGTGTGCTGGGTAGCACACAAGAGGAGGCGGAGGCCTCTCAGGAAGCTCGACAGGAGGCAAAGTCTATTGAAAGTAATAATAAATTAGATTCAGAAGGCTCCGCAGACTCGGGAGGCTCCGCAGGCAATAAAGAAGATAAATGTAAAGGAAAAAATATAAATCCTTTGAGGGATATACATAAACGTCTTCTATCTGCAGATAAATCGCACTTCCCTAGTTATTTTCAAAAAGATTGCCTGCCTAAAATTTCGCAAGATGTACCAGTTTATGGTAATAATTTAGTGACTTTTAAATCTTCATCTTTATTACAAGATAGAAATCTGCCTGAAATGTCCATAGAAATACCCAAAACGACAAGTATAGGTAAACTTACTGAACTTCATAAAGCTATAGATGGAGCAGATGAAGCTGTTAAGTTATATGATTCGCAATTTATTAAATTTAATAAAGTTTTATATGGAATCCAAAAAGGAACAGAGGGGTTTTATCCTAAGGAAGCTAAACCGTTAATGGAAACATATGTTGACCTTGTAGCTAAATTAAGTAATCAACAAAAGGTTATGGCTAATGAAGCTATAAGCCAACTTCATAAATTGGACTCAAATTATTATCGTGATTTATATCCTATGAATAATAGTGGTGCGCAGGGTACTGGTATTGATGCTGTAAGAGGTACTACTCCGGAGTAGTAGTACTACGTACTGGGAGTGCAGGTGTAAGGTTTTAGTTTTGGTTCTTTCCTTCTTTATTATTATAGCTTTTTTTAATTAGCTATACTAATGTACAGCTTGTATGGCGTAATGTAATTTCTAAGCTAGATTTAATAATGTAGATAAAATTTATAAGCTACATATAATTAGGTAGATAATATTTTATATTGTTAATATTTAGGAACCGTACTAGTACTGTACTAGTACTAGTACTGTACTATAAAAATATAATAAATTAATACATTCTGAAAAACTGAAAACTGAAAAACTGAAAAACTGAAAAAAGACTTTTCTTTAATAGGTATAAATATCCCAATAGATTTGGAGAACTTAATTGAACTTAATGCTTCGTTTCGCTGTTTACCTACGAAGTCTACGAAGTCTACGAAGTCTACGAAGTCTACGAAGTCTACGAAGTCTACGAAGTCTACGAAGTCTACGAAGTTACGAAGTCTACGAAGTCTAGATAGTGGTACGCAGTATACTTTATAAAAAAAATAAGTTAAAAACAAAAGCTAAGTAGTATGATTGAGGTATATTATACCTATAAAAAAAAATTATACAGACTAATTAGGATTTTATTAATATAATATCCTTATGTTAAGGATGTTATTAAGATAGTTCCGGTTAGAGCGGGTACTAAGTAGCGGAGCTACACTCTGGTCCTACTGCAGATGTTTGTTATTGGGCGCTTTTTTATAAAAAAATTTTTTACTTTAGATTGTTAATAATTATATGTAATCCTATTAAGGATTACATATAATTACGCTTCTATAGCTCAATGGTAGAGCAGAATTCTTCTAATTTTCTGATAGATGTTCGAGTCGTCTTAGAGGTATACTATTTATAGTATAATAATACTAATGAAAAATACTGAGGATCTTGAAAGATCTAATAGCGATTATGAATAAGAGGTTATTAATAATATTCTTGTTAACATTTATAATTATGTATAAATTTAACTTTAGGCTATTTTGATATAATATTTATCTAGTATATTATATCAATTATGAATAGGATATCTAATATCCTATTAAAGACTATTATTTAGTAATAGTTAATATTAGTATTGTGTTATATTCTATATATGTATTATGTTTATTAATAAAAGGTTTAAATTAAAACTACTTAAAAATTTTTTTATGATTAAAAAGGTAAATATTGCCTTTTATAGATATTTTTTGGGTACCATTCAGAGTTTTCGATAGAGGTGTGCGTCTTTTAAACCTAAACATAGGGATGTAGGGTTTTATAAAAGTATTTTTTATAAATTATCTTTATTAAGATAAAATTATTATATTAAGAGGTCTTTTTCTTTTTTTTGAAAAAAAAGAAAAAATACAAAAAAAAAGCAGATATAGTCCCTTTATACTATACCCTTAAAGCATGTTAGCCGAATGGTAAGGCATAGTACTACGGATACTGTTATTATGAGTTCGAATCTCATACATGTTTAAGTAAAAACAGGCTATGGATGATCTTTATTCTTTGATTAAAAAAAAAATTTTTTTTTAATTTAAAATACCTATTTCTCTTTAAGAAAGAATAAAAATCTCTTAGGTGATATTGTTACTAATTATCTTCTTGATAATAGTAAACTATATTTAATACTAGAAATTCTAGTTAAATTCTTTTTTTTTTTACAGGTGGTATATCTAATATATATAAGTAAGATACTATATTATCTAAGAATAAGAATAAGAATAATTCTGCTGTTATTATTTAAGGGATATTTATACAACTTGTTTGTGTATATTAGTTATAAAAAAAATAATGATAATGTTTTTATAAAGAAGGTTATAGTAATAATGGGAATTTCTCGATAGTTTTGCTTGGCTTGCTAAAAAAACTTTTTTTTTTAGAGGGTAAAGTGTCAGTCCTTCGTCCTTCGTACTTCGTAGGAATTTGCGAATTGAATAGATTATTCTAGTTTATATTGTATATGGTGTAGCATATATTCATATTTGGTTTAAAAAATATGAATATGTAATTTATTTAGTATGAGATATTATTATGTATCTAGCTAGTATTGTATTATTCTTTTTTAAATTTTTAGGTTTAACTCGTAACAATATAGCTGTTAATTATGAGACCAATGATGTAGATTATCTAGCTAATTTAGGGTAAATTAAGTGTTAAAAGTTTTTTTTACTTTTAGATAGATATTTTTTTTTTAATTGTATATGAATTATTAAATATAAATGATTCTATAATTCTTTGAATCAATAGTTTTATTATTAGTAGGTAATCGCTTAGTTGAAATTATGAAATCTTCTTCTATTTATACACTAGTGCAGTGTCTTTATACACTAGCGCAGTGTCTTTATACACTAGTGTGTGTGGTATACTATTTTTTTATATCAGTAGTATATAGTATATCAATTATTAAACAAAAAAATTAGTTTAGGTGATTAACTGGAAAGTTATATGGTTGAATATATTTTTAAATAAAAATTTTAAGTTTTTTATAGAAAATAAAAACAAGTGATAAATAATTTAATATTATATAGTTAACTTAAAGTTGCGGACTTTCAAGCTAGAAATCTTCTTTTATTTAGTAAAAATTTAATAACAAAATATAGCTTATTTTAATTCCCTAAATTCTTTGTAATTTAATTTATTTATTCTCCGCTTATAAATAAGCTAAGCTAATAAATAGCGATGCTAACTGCGCAACGCTAATAATAAATAACCACTAGCTGGGCAGGACTAGCCCATAAAAAAAAATTCGGGGCTAAATAAAAAATTTAGCGCTAAAAATTTAAAAAAGAATAAGTGATGTATGTAAAATTTACACATCAAAAATGAAAAATTAATTAAAAATTCTCGAAAAATCTAAGTCGAAGTAGAAATGTACGTAATAATTTTTTTTTGTAATTATTAGACATAAAAAAAAAAGTCTAAGTGGCTTTAGAAATGTAGATAATACATAGATTGAAATCTATTAGACTAAAAAAAAGTCTAAGTGACATTAGAAATGTATATAATACATAGACTTCTAAAGTCTAAGTGACTTTAGAAATGTAGATACATACATAGACTTAAATCTATCTATCTATTAGACATTTTGAATAAAAAAAAAGAAAAAATTAAAAGAGTTTGGTGATGGCTCTGATTGAACGCTGTCCAAGTACTTGACACATGCTAATCGAACGTTTAATTTAGCGAAGGTTTTATATTTTAAAACTTAAATTAAAAGTGGTGTACAGGTGAGTATTAGATTTTTTGGCCGAACCTAAAGAAAAGGTAATAAATCCTTTATATAAAAAAGGGAGGGAGTAACCTCCGCTTTAGGAGGAAAATTAAAATCATAGGGATAGGTAGTTGTTAAGGTAATGGCTTAACAAGCCTTAATTCTCTTAGTCGAAGCTTAAAAGGTTGATCGACCACATTGGGGATGAAAAAATCCCAAGGCAAATAAGTACAGCAGTGAGGAATATTGGTCAATGGCCTAACGGCTGAACTGGTAACTTGGAAGAACGAGCCCCCCGGATTTATGTATGGTTGGGTTTACCCACCATAGGACTAAGGGTTAACTGCCTTAGGGGGGGATTATTATCGATTAATCGGATAAAGTTCTGTATATATATTGATAATGACAATATGTACATTTGTCTTGACCAATTACGTGCCAGCAGTCGCGGCAATACGTAAGAGACTAGTGTTAATCATCTTAAATAGGTTTAAAGGGTACTCAGACGGAAAAATTCGCCTTATACAAGGGACAATTTATCTAGAGTTTTATGTAAGAAGATCGAACTCTAGTGTGTAGAGATAAAATTTGTTGATACCTAGGGGACTGGTGAAGGCGAAGGCAATCTTTTATGTAAAAACTGACGTTGAAGGACGAAGGCTAAGGTAGCAAAAAGGATTAGAGACCCAAGTAGTCTTAGCAGTCAATTATGAATGCCATAGGTTAGATATTTGGATATTTAGTCTATAAATGAAAGTGTAAGCATTTCACCTCAAGAGTAATGTGGCAACGCAGGAACTGAAATCACTAGACCGTTTCTGACACCAGCAGTGAAGTATGTTGTTTAATTCGATGATCCACGAAAAACCTTACCACAACGCGAATGCTTATTTTTATATATATGAATTATATATTCATTATATACGTATATATAGAATTTGTGATCAAACAAGTGTTGCACGGCTGTCTTCAGTTAATGTTGTGAAACTGTGGATTAGTCCACGTAATTAACGGAAACCCTTACTTTATTTATAAAATATAAAATAAAGTTTCTCACCTGTATATGGGTATGGCAAGAGGGCTCAAGACAAGTCATCATGGCCTCAATGTTGTGGGCTATAGACGTGCCACATATTCCTAAACAAAGAGATGCAAAAATGTGAATTTTAGCTAATCTCACAAAATAGGATAAAAAAGATATGGATTGTAGTCTGTAATTCGGCTACATGAATAAGAAATTGCTAGTAATCGTGAATCACCATGACACGGTGAATATTTCCTCGGATTGGTACTAACCACTCGTCACATGCTGAAAGTAGTATACACAATAAGTTTGCTTTATCTGTACTAAGTAAGTAAAGGTATAAGTTTTAGATGTTAGAACAGGATTCTTCGTATGTGTGGCTATGATTAGTGTAAAGTCGAAATACGGTTCGTGTAGTGGAAGTTGCACGGGACTTATCAATGGTTAACAAAAAAAATTTTTTATAAAGTAAAAAGAAATTTTTATTTTATTTATATATAAATATATTATATATATTTATATATAAAGGAGAGTTCCGTTTGTTGGTATGACGGGTTAAGCTGTAAACTTAATGATTAATTAATCGTCGAAGGTTCAATTCCTTTCTCTCCTATCCGTATATGGGTGGCTAATTAAGTAGGGTTTATTTTTTTATTTCTCTTTTTTCTCTTAGAAAAAGAGAAATAAGAGAAAATAATCTTAGGTTAATAAGATTTAATTCTTAATTTTTATTAAAAAAAAGAAATATTTAATAATTAGGATTATATTAAACTTAATTATTTATCTATGATAAATAAGAATAATCTTTATTCTTCAAAAGTGGGTGAGGCCCTGTTCCTCTATACAGGCTCCTATAGCTCAACGGTAGAGCTCAGTACTGTTAATATTGTGATAGATGTTCAAGTCATCTTAGGAGCTTACAAGCTTAACTTAAAGTCTAAGAATGTTTTGTTTATTAATTTCTAAAAATAATGAAAATTCAAATAAAAAAAACCCAAATTCAAAATGAAAAATATAGTTCGAAGTAATTTTCAGGATCACCCTTTTCATTTGGTGTCCCCTTCACCTTGACCCTTATATACAAGTGTAAGTTTGCTAACTTTAGCAACAAGTACTGCATTATCAATGCATAATTTTTACAACGCTTATTATTTAAGTATAATCTCCTTATTCTTAGTAGTTTCGTCTATGTCTTTTTGATTTAGAGATATAATCTCTGAAGGTACTTTTTTAGGTAATCATACACTGGCTGTACAAAAGGGGTTAAATTTAGGTATTATATTATTTATAGTATCTGAAGCATTGTTTTTTTTAGCGATATTCTGAGCTTTCTTTCATAGTGCATTAACACCTACTGTAGAACTAGGTGCCCAATGGCCACCATTAGGAATAGAACCTATAAATCCTTTTGAGTTGCCTCTTCTTAATACTGTAATACTGTTATCAAGTGGTGCAACAGTAACTTATGCTCATCATTCTTTAATATATGGAGAAAGAAAAGGAGCTTTATATGGGTCAATAGCTACAATATTATTAGCAATAATATTTACAGTATTCCAAGGAATTGAATATAATGTATCATCATTTACTATCAGTGATGGTGCTTTTGGAACATGTTTCTTTTTTGGTACAGGTTTCCACGGATTCCACGTTATACTTGGTACAATCTTTTTATCAGTAGCTCTATGAAGAATCTTTGATTACCATTTAACTGACAACCATCATGTAGGGTTTGAAGGTGGAATATTGTACTGACATTTTGTAGATGTTGTATGACTATTTTTGTATGTTTCTATGTATTACTGGGGATCATAAAAAAAAGTTAGCCTAAACCTTTTTTTCTAGTAATAGATACGGGGTGTTAATATCTAACCTGAAGGCTATATGTAAGTATATCCAGAAAATTCTGGATAATATTTCAGAATTTATATTAAAATTATCTCCTCTATTGCTTTTATGTAATGGCAACATTGAAACTTAAAATAATGCCCTTGATAATAACATCTATTTATTCAAGGATAATCACCCAGATAATGACGAAAACTCTGAAAGTATTAATGATGATCCGGAAGACGTCAAGAATGTGGTGGAAGTAGAAGATCCCCATCCAGCTGAACAAATTATAGATGATTTACAAAATCTGGCTGATAGAGCTAAAAAAGGTGACGATGAGGCTCTACGGATATTAAAGGTAGAGTATGCATCATTTTTTGATGATAATAACTCTTCTGGCGGTAATTTTAGTCTAATTTGGTTAGGTTTATCTGGTATTTTTGAAACAATTTTATAAGTTATTGGAAATATGATGTTTTAATTAAAATATGATATATTTATTATATAAATTATTCTAATTATTCTCTATTATAAGATAATTTATTATCCATGATGATAATGGCGATCATGGATAAAGGGACCTTAGCATAATGGTAATGCAAATGACTTTTAATCCTTCCGATGTTGGTTCGAATCCGTCAGGTCTCATATCATTTCTAGTGTACTCTACTACTAGTAAAAATTTAAAATAATGTATTTGATACCTAAACTTAGTAAGTGTGAAAATAGGTAAGGGTTTTTAATATTACGTACTACTACTTAATATTTAGTATATTTAAATGAAAGCTGTATATAATAAAAATACAGAAATATTTTATTTAAACGATTATAGTTTAATGGTAAAACTTTCGTCTTCCAAACGGATTTTGTGAGTTCGAATCTCACTAATCGTAAATCATTACGTTACTAGTATATAAGTATAGTTAAGGTTAGTTAATTAATTAGGATTATTTTTTTATATATCCACCTACCTAGTTCGTAATTTCTATTTTTTATAATCTAAAAGCTTAAAAAAAAAGTTTTTAGTCTCTGCTGGTAGTAGTACTCCAGCAGAATAGTATTATAGTATATATACATATATTAATAATAAGTTAGTATAATAACTAAAGAATTAGTAACTTAATTGGTAGAGGACCTCCCTCCCTGTCACGGAGGTAGGTGCCGGTTCGATGCCGGTCTAGTTCGTTTTTAAGGAAAAATTGCCATAGGTAAGGTAAGATATTTGCTAAATATTGTGTTTTTACACCTAGGTGTTCGAGTCACCTTTTTTCCGTCTCGTAGAATAAAAAAAAGTGAGGAGTGCGCTTATAATTATAATAATAATAAGCGCAGCTTATAATAAAGAGTATAGTTTAACGGTAAAACAGAAAGCTTCAACCTTTAAATTCTTAGTTCAAATCTAAGTACTCTTGTTAAGTTTATATTAGCCAAGGCTAAGCCAAGATTAAGGAGTATCGTATCGTATGGCAGCGTAGAGCTTATTGCATGTAAATGTAATGAGACCATTGATAGGCTCGTTCCTCGTTTCTTGCAGGAGTTTTTTTGTTTTTTTGGGAAGCAGGAGGATATAGTATTAATAGAGTCTTAATTATAGTTAGATATATATAGATATACATATATATATACATATATATTAATTATTATTAAAAATTCCCTCAATTTTTCTTTTATTAGAGGTATATTATAATAATTCTTAATATGAATAGCGATAAATATTTATTTTTATTAAATGAAATTTATACAAATGGGTATACTGATTATATTTTAGATATAATCTCAGTCTTAGCTGTTATATCTGGGATATGTGTAATTATAAGCAAAAATCCTATAGTGTCAGTGTTACATTTAATAGCATTATTTGCTTATGTTTCTTTTTATTTAATTATAATAGGTTTAAATTTTATAGGTTTATCATACTTAATAGTATACATAGGTGCTGTATCAATATTATTTTTATTTATTTTAATGTTAATCAATATTAGAACAAGTGAACTTCAAAGTAATACTAGTAATAGTATTCCTTTAACAATTATTCTTGGAATAATTATTAGTTATTTTTTATTTCAAATGTTACCTTATGGTATTCTAATCTCAAGTCATTTAAATGACAGCAATTTAAATGAAAATATCTATACTATGCAAGTAGTGGGTGCACAATATAATAATATTAATATTCTTAATACAGATAAAAATGATTTATTCTTTATAACATCTAAAATATGAGATGGAAATTTAGCAGAAAGTAATCATATTACGACTATAGGTAATATAATGTATACTAATTATAACATATGACTAATAATAGCTAGTTTTATACTTTTATTAGCAATGGTTGGAGCAATAGTTATAACTATTAAACCAAGAAAAAGTTAAATTAAGAATAAATTAGTTTAAAGGTGGAGATAGCTAGCGTGCTAGCTGGCAACTATATAGTAACTATATACTAATAAAACAACAAATTTAAAAGAAATTAGCTCAATTGGCAGAGCTACCGTTTTACACACGGGGGGTTGGGTGTTCGAGTCACCTATTTCTTACTCAGCTCAGACTTTTTTTTTAAATTCTTTAGCTTAACTGGTAAAGCGCATTTTTGATAAGAATGATACTCAAGTTCAAGTCTTGAAAGAATTAAAGAGAATTGACCGAGTGGTTTAAGGTGGTTAGTTTGAATTTAACTATGGATAACCATCATAGGTTCGAATCCTATATTCTCTGCATACTAGATTTATGTCTATAGTAATATAAATGAAGTTAAACTATATTATTGTTAATAAAAAAAATATTAATAATAATTATAATAATAAGAATAGTTAGTGTTTATTTAAACAAATCTGTTTTTAAAATAAAAATAAGATGGAAAGATAGATTGAAAATGTATTTTTCCGAAATATAATTAAAAATATTCAATAAGAATATTACTAATCTTGAAAAATAGATTAAAAGTATTTTTCCCTTGCTAGCTAGCTAGCTTGCTTGCTTGCTTCGCAGCAGCAGCAGCAGCAGCAGGCCTAGGACCAGGTCCTTAGGCCTGGGCCGAAAGGTGAATATAAAGGGAGGTTATAGATCGTGCGGTAAAAAAAATAAAGTGATCTTATCTTATTTATATAATGTGTTTGTTAGGTTATTTTTTTTTAAGATATATTAAAAAAATTTTAAGAGTCGATAATAGAGTCTTAAATATCTTTTCTTAATTTAAATTAAAGTAGTTTTCTACTTTATTATATTACATTACATTCTACTCTTTATGTATTTACAGTTAAAATTGTTAATATAAAAGGTGAAATATACTAATCAATGGTGCAGTACAAAACCATGCCAAATCAAACCATACCGCACCATACCATACCAAAAAACAAAGAGTTTTTCTCTATTAAAATATTATATATTAATATATTAGTATGTGGATAGAGAGTTGGCTGAGTGGTCTAAAGCGATTAGCTAGAATCTAATTAAGATTTTTCTTCATGCGTTCGAATCGCATACTTTCTGCAAATAATTGTCCAAAATAAATAACTAAACAATGAAGATACATTAACGACTTATTATAAATTAAATTTATTAGTAATGTGTATTAATATTTAAAGGAGCAGCTGCAGCTTTATTAATTATGCAGCTTTTATTTATTTATTTTTTTTTTATTTTTTTTTATTTCTTTTTTTTTAGGCAGTAATAGATAATATAGTTAGTATTATAGCTATTGGTAAAATATTGCTAAATATTACACAAGTCTTATGGCTTGTACTTAATGAAATAGAATAGGATACTGATACGCAGCTTAGCGCTAAAGCGTGTAGTGCTAGTGCTGCTCCCTGCTGCTGCTGCTGCTGCTGCGAAGCAAGCAAGCAAGCTAGCTAGCTAGCAAGGAGGCGTAGCTTTGAGAAAAAAGTAAGATAATATATAAGTAACACGCACTACTACGTACTGGCAATAGTTGTTTGCTTATATATTAATATAATCTAATGTATATAATTATTATTATTATTATTATTAAGATGACAAAAAAAGAATACTTATATATAAATAAGTATTATACGGGTTAGAGTCAGATTGGTTACGACGTTTCATTTGGGGTGGAATTTTTCTGTGTTCGAGTCACAGTAACCCGATTTAGAGTCGAGTACTTTCGACTTTTTTTTTATAGAAACAACACAGTTTCTATTTCTTTAAAAGAATAAGCAGAGATTTATCTGCTTAAAGACAGTTTCTATTTCTTTAAAAGAATCTGTTTATATAGTAAGATTATTAATAATCTAAGAGACTTTAGAAATGTATATGAAAATATACAGTGTAGGATATAAAAATACAAGTATATATATTATATATATATGAGTATATAAAGAGATTATTATGGAAGATAGTGCTATGCATTAAAGAGATGTATTTAGTATAATGTTTACCGAAAAACATGTAAAATTGTTTTACCAAAACATTTGAACTCTTAGAGAAATTATTTAATAAACGAAGTGAATTGAAATATCTAATTAACTTCAGGAAAAAAAATCAAACGAGATTCTATGATTAGTGTGAACTAAAATAGAGTAGCCTATCTAAATAAGTAAAATGGCTTTAAAGCTGTTTGAATTTTATGGGGAACCTTCCTCAAAGGCTAAATATGATGCATAAGCGACAGAGAAAAGAGTACCGTGAGGGAAACTTTTTTGAAATAGTGGTTTTATAAGCAGCTCAAGCTAAAAAAGGGCTAGAGCGTACCTTTTGCATAATGGGTCACCAAGTTAACATTAGATGCGAGCGACTAAATATTTATATGTTTATATATAAAGAAGAAATAATCCGTTACTTTAATAAAAGCTAAAGTACGAGGCCTCCGTTTCGGTTTGCTTTTAAAAGTAAATAACCGAAATGTTCAATACATGTGAATTTAAATATTCAATAGATGTGAATTGAAATATATAAAATATATAAAATATATATGCGTAGTTAAACCGATCATTAAAATAATGAATAGTGTCTAAAGTTAGACCCGAAGCCTGGTGATCTTACTATAGTCAGGACTATAAAGGTCCGAACGGGTTATCGTTGCAAAGATATCCGAAGAACTATGGTAAGCAAGTGAAAGACAAAACTGACTAGGATAGCTGGTTTTCTGCGAAACCTATAATAGTAGGCAGTTTAAGTAACATCTTAGTAGGTACAGAACTTAATCTCATACAAGATGTATCTTTTCATAAAATGAAGTACATTTTTTATTTGTAAACATCGGGGGATCGTGAAGATTTTATCGGTGAGTATGTAGACTCGGAATGACAAAGATGGATCTTGAATTATCGGACATAGAATGATAAGGTTGTATGTCAAAAGGGAAACAGCCCATAACAAAGGAGTTAAGGTTCCAAAATTATTATTGAGTGAAATTAAGAAAGTTTTTATATAAGTCGACAAGAAGATAGGCTTGGAAGCAGCCATAATTTAAAGACCTCGTAACAGAGCACTTGTTAAATCTTAAAAGCATCGAAAATTTATCGGATCTAAATAATATACCGAAACTTTGTCCATATATAACATTAAAAATATTAAGGTTATTTGGTGGGGTAGCAGAACGTTGAGTTAATCTTGGACTTTTTTTTTTTAAAGAAAATTATAGGACAACTCAAGTGATAATGGTGACATGAGTAACAAAAAAGAAGGGTTCGCCCTCTCGCCTAAAGCTTATGGCAATTTAGAAAAGTAACGGCCTCTAAGTTAATAGTCTGAAGATTGTAACGATGAGCAAATCTTATTACTATTAAGTACAACATTTTTTAAGTGTAAAATGTGCTGGAAAATTATAGTAATTAAATGTAACCGTACCTAGAAACTGAAACAAGTAAGCTAGTAGAGAATACGAAGGCGTAAATGAGGCAACAATCATAAAGGAACTCGGCAAACTAACTACCGTAACTTCGGGATAAGGAGGGCTCATTCGTCTCGATTAATACGAGTAAAAAGGAAGAAGCATGAAATATTGTTGTACGACTGTTTAATTAAAACAAAGCACTTTGCAAAAGATGATAAATCTAAGTATTGAGTGTGATTTCTGCCCGGTGCCGGCTGGTTAACGAATTTATTGAATTGAAAGATTTGATTTTAGAGGAACCCCCGGTTAATGGCGGCCTTAGCGTGAGGGTCCTAAGGTAGCGAAACGCCTTGGCCGTTAAATGCGGTCTTGCATGAATGATGTAACGATACAACAGCTGTCTCTATGATTGACTCAGTGAAATTGGAATAACTGTGCAGATACAGTTTACCTCTAGTTAGACGAGAAGACCCTATGCAGCTTTACTATTACTAATTATTGAGTATGATCCGGGCTTTTTCTAGTGTATAAGGTAATCGATAAGATATAATTGAAACACCTTTATAATTCTATCATATTATTAAATCTTGCTTGTAGTGAGAGACCATTGTTAGGAGATAGTTTATGCGGGGCACAGACCCCATAAAGAGTAAATGGGTGTGTCTAAAAATATAAATTTATGTTTGCGATTTATTTATAGTAACCCTATATTTAATCATATATGTACGGTTCATAAAATGTAATTTGTATATATTTATACATATTATAGTCATTGGACACAGTATAAAAGTTATATATGTATTTCTTTGCAATATAATTTCGATGAAATTAGGTAAGATTTTTATTTATAGAGAAATTAGATGTAATATGCAAAATATTTTGAATATTAAATTCTAATATTTTAAGAGTTATTATTAAATATTTTAATAATAATATTGTTTATTACTTATAAAGCTTAATGGCTAAATCTTGCCTTACTGTTTGATTAACAACAAATCTTACAGTCGCGTAAGCGGGGCATAGGATCACAAGATACAAAAAGGAAAGATCTTGGATTTTTGGAAAAGCTACGCTAGGGATGTTTGTCCTTCAATATTAAAAAAAATAATTGAGAATATATTGGGTTAATTTCAAAAATTACTTTTTATTTAAAGTAAATTTGAAGCGAAATTTATCTTAGCATTTTAGTCGGCTACGGGTCGGCTACGCCTCGACGTAGCCGAGGTTACGCGACATAAAGATAAAATCGTTCAACGACTATAAGGTGAGTAATGCTAACAATAATCCTTTATTAATACCCAACTTTCTTTTTTTTCTTTATGCATAAAAATATGTAAAATAGTAAAATAAAAATTTATGAATAATAATAAAACTAAAAAATTTCTAAATATATTTAGTAAATATATAAAAAATAATAATAAAATAATACCTTTTAAAGTAAAAGGTTCTGATGTAGCAAGTAAAAGGTATTTTCCTCCTGTATCTAGAGAATGAAAAAATAGTATTTATGTTTTCAACCAAAATAAAGTCAAAAACTTTCCTATGTATGACATAAATATTAATTCTTTAATCAAAAGTTTTTTAATATACAATTAAAATATAAATTTTTAAATAAAAAATATAGATCTTTAAAAATGAGATTAAAATCTTTTAATAAAATATATACAAGTAAAGCTGAAATAAAACATACTAATAATAAAGCTATTTTAACTGTGTATGTATATAATCGAGAAAAGATAGCTTTATTAAAAAAATCAAGATTTTAAAACAATCTTTTTATTATAATGTAAAATTATTTATCGATGAAAATAAAAAATTATTGGGGCTTTACAATCCAGAAGATTCTAATAATGTTTTTTAAAAAAATCCATTAAAGGTACATTATATAAAAATCTCGGAGTTCTTAGAAAATATAAATTGAGATTAAGTCTTAATAAATCTAAATTTGAAGAAAAACTTTTATATAAATTAAAAAATTTTATAATAAAATATTATAATAAAAAGTGGAATTTAATATTGTTAATATTAAATCTGTGGTATTTCATAGTGATTTTTTTACTAAATTAGTAACATCTAAAATTGTCAAAAGACAAGCTAATGTATTAAGGGCAATGGATAAAATTATGAATAAAGTGGTTTTACCCAAAGTGAATAGAATAGTAGAAAAAAGTATAGTAAAAAAAAATTTTGACGTATTGGAAAATAAATATAAATATATGAATATAAGTTATATACTAAATGATAATAATAATTTCTCTTCTTTCTCTGAATTATTAAATGAGTTATATTATAATGTAATTATAGATTATAATAATAATGATAATAATTTAAATAAAGACTATTTCAGAATATACGAAATTATATTTAATTCTATAAACTATAAAAATATGGCTGGAGCAAGATTAGAAGCTAAAGGTAGATTAACTAAACGTTATAGAGCGGATAGAGCTATATTTAAAGTTAGATTAAAAGGTGGATTAAGAAATATTGATTCATCATATAAAGGATTATCCTCTGTAAATATGAGAGGTAATATTAAACCTAACCTTGAATATTCAATATTTACATCTAAACGTAGAATTGGTGCTTTTGCAGTAAAAGGTTGAGTTAGTGGTAAATCATAATTGTTTTGTTGGAGTTAAAAAAAAATGCTTTTTTGCTGAAGAAAAAAAGGAAATGAAGAAATAGTCTGAACCATTTTGTGAAAAATGGAAATAAATTAATATGATAACAAGTTGAACAGGCTAATTTGCGCAAGAGTGTACATAATGAGTGCGCGGTTTGGCACCTCGATGTCGGCTTAACTTATCCTCATGGACGCAGGAACTATGTAGGGTACGACTGTTCGTCGATTAAAAAGTTACATGAGCTGGGTTAAATACGTCGTGAGACAGTATGGTTTCTATCTTCTAGAGGGAGTTAGAATATAACAAAGATTAACCTTGTACGAAAGGAACATGGGGTAATGTTGGGGTACCCTGGTTGTATAACAATTTTATTAACCAATGGTTTACCTGTTGTTTATATGCCCGATATTAACTATTAATATTGTAATAATATTAATAAATAGGATATTTATATATCCAGGGATGTTAACGTCACTTTATTAAATAAATAATATAAGCATGGCAGGAAAGCTAAGTTAGTCCAAGATAAGTGCTGAAAGCATATAGGCGCGAAACTTACTTTGAGATATTTCTTAAATATACGTAATATAATATTACATTAATAGGCTTAAATTGTAATAATTTAGAGATTTTAAGACATTAAGTACTAATTTTATAATTAACTATATGGCTAATATATCTTATATTATGCCTGGTTAGCATAAGAGTAATGCGATTGTTTTGTAATCAATATAAGCAAGTGCGAGTCTTGCACTGGGCTAACTGTTAGTTATGAGTTAGCTTTATGCTACATAGGCTATTTCTCATTATATGATTATAAGAGAGAAATCTTATAATATTACATAAAAATTAATAGGAGTGAAGTTTTATAGCGATCTAGACTAGCTGCAACTAGTGCTAGCTTCTTATTAAAAAAAATTAAAAAAAATTAAAAAAGATTAAAAAAATTACCTTGCTAGCTAGCTAGCTTGCTTGCTTGCTTCGCAGCAGCAGCAGCAGCAGCAGGGCCAGCTAGCAAGGGAGAAAAGTGCTTTTTTAGCCTGAAGCAGGCTAAGTAGATTCTAAGGATTAGTAGTCAAGTGGTACGACATAGCTCTTTCAATGCTAGAACCGCAGGTTCGATCCCTGCCTAGTCTAGGTAGTTAAACTAGATGTTGATGTTTATATATATATATAATTATAGGAGTAGGTAGCTCTGACTGGCTTATGATACTTAATTATGCAGCTTAGCTTATTAGCGCTATTTTATTTCTTTTTATTGTATTGTATTATACATTAATGTAATTTGATAATTAAGGATTTAGATGTAATTATTGAAGGTTATAGCTCAATTGGTAGAGCGTACTGCTCATGACAGTAATTATAAGTGTTCAAGTCACTTTAGCCTTATAGATTAAAAGAGCGGGATAGTGTAATGGTAAACATATTTAGCTCATGCCTAAATGAATAAGGTTCGAATCCTTTGTCCGCGTATGTATATACATACATGTATATTAAATATATATATAATTATAACTGTATACGTATACAGTTTTTTTTTGGTTTTTTTATATTTAATATTTATATAGAATATACTATTTAGATATTTATTATATCCGAGTGCTGGAATGGTAGACAGTGCAAGCTTAAGTTTTGTTGGTTAGTAGCCGTGAACGTTCAAGTCGTTCCTCGGATATTTTCTTTTAAAAAAGAAAATGAGACGGATAGTTATATGTATATATAGATATAAGGGGGTATAGTCTAATTTGGTAAAACACTGACTTTGCACGTCGGATTCCCAGGTTCAACTCCTGGTATCTCCATAAGCCGCCTGAGAAGCTCAATTGGTAGAGCAGAGCATTGAAGCTGCTTTGGTTGTAAGTTCAAGTCTTATTTTAGGCAGATAATATAAATGGGTGTGCTGGAATTGGTAGACAGGCTCCGTTTAGGCCGGAGTGGTTTAAACACTGTGCAAGTTCAAGTCTTGTTGCCTATATATTAGCCTAATGGTAATTGCTTTGGTTGTTATGTTGTGCTAATACCATTAGGCTATGTATCTACTATACATAGTAGATTGTATATACTAAGATAGAAGATAAAGGAAGGAGTGAGTAAATTTTTTCTTAAAAAAAAGTCTATAAAGGCAAAAAAAAAAAGATACGAGGCTGGAATTAAATCTATTTTTTTAATATGTTGTAGACTAATGGGTAAGTCATAAATTTTTGGTATTTACAATTGAGTGTTCGAATCACTCCAACATAATCTTTTTTTTACACTATTAAAGTGAATTATTAAATTGGCTATCATCTCTCTTTAAATTTATAAGTAATTAGCCTTTACTATTTACTGTAGAATATAAGTTGAAAATCTAATTTGGTTAGACTTTTTTCTTATAATAAATGGTGAGGTAATAGTATAATTAAATCAAAGAAAAAAAAAAGAATAATAATAATTCTTCTTTTTATAAGGATAATATAGCTCAATAGGTAGAGCGACTGTATGTGGCACAGTAGGTTCTCTGTTCAATTCAGAGTATTGTCCCAGTATAAGAACAACACAACATAACAACACAATAGTTATTACTTTTTAATTTATGGCTGCAGCTAGCCTTCCAGTTCTGTTATAAATATTTAATTATAATCTTTAATCCTTCCTGTCCCTGTTACTGTAAAAAGAAATAAAAAAATAAAAAAAAATTCCAAAATAAAATATGTTTTTTTGTTAAAAAAATAAAAAATAAAATTTAATTATAATTAAAAATTATAATGTATAAAATATATATATATATATATATAAGGATTATGAAGTAAATGGTTTACACTTTGATTGCAAATCTTAAGTAATAGGTTCGATTCCTACATAATCTTTTTTATCTTTTTTTTCTTTTTTTTCTTTTTTTGGTTAAACCTTAATTTAAATTATACTTAATATACTAAGGTATAGCTTGAGTAGTTTAGCGGTTAAAACTTTAATTTCATACATTAAATACGAGAATTCGAATTTCTCCTTAAGCTGTCTCTGTCTCTGTCTCTGTCTCTGTCTCTGTTTCTGTCTCTGTCTCTGTAGAGGGATAGAGGGATAGAGGGATGGAGGGATAGAGGGATATTGAGTGAGTGGAGGATGTGTATAATGGATTTTATAATAAGGACAGGACCTCTACCAAAGGCAAAACCAAAAACTACTTTTTTTATTTATGATATTAAGCTCTATACTCTTTATTCTGATGAACACTTCCGTAACTTTCAGACGAGATATGTCGGTTTTGTTTAATAGGATTACGATTATCTCTTTAATATATTGTATATTACAAGATATGACATCTTTATCTTTTATAAGTAAAGGTATAGGTTTACATGGAGGTTTATTACATGTAACTAATATAACACAAATATTTCATATATTTGTTTTTTTTATTAGTATATTAATCTTGCAATTAACAAGTTTCTATCCTAGAAAAGTGTATATCCCAGAATATTCCTCACTAAAAGATTTAATATTTAATAAATTATTGTACTATAGAAGCAAAATTATTAATAAAATGGGAGAACATATGAAAATAATAGAATATCCTTTAATATTATTATTTGTAATCAGTGGTGCAGTATTTTTAATGTCAACAAATGATTTAGTATCTATTTTTCTTGCAATAGAATTACAAAGTTATGGTTTATATCTACTAAGTACGATCTATAGAAATTCAGAATTATCTACTACAGGAGGTTTAATTTACTTTTTATTAGGAGGTTTAAGCTCTTGTTTTATTTTATTAGGAACAAGTTTATTATATGTAAATTCAGGTACTACTAGTCTGGATGGTCTGTATATACTTAATAGTATAAGTGATGTAAATGAAGGGGTTGTGGGCTTAACATCTTGATATAAGTCATATTATCTAAATTTCTCTTTACTTATATTTAGTATAGGATTTTTATTCAAAGTTAGTGCAGCACCTTTCCATTTCTGATCCCCAGATGTTTATGATGCAATTCCTACTATAGTTACAACATTTGTAGCAATTATAGCCAAAATATCTATTTTCATATTATTGTTAGAATTAGTTTATCACACTAACAGCTATATCTCGGAATTTAGCTGAACATATGCTTTATTAATAAGCTCTCTTCTTTCATTAATAATAGGAACTGTTGTAGGTTTGACACAATTTAGAATTAAAAGATTACTTGCATATAGTACTATATCTCATGTAGGTTTTATATTATTAGCTTTGAGTGTTTCTAGTATAGAATCGACACAAGCTTTTATATTTTATTTAATACAATATTCTATAAGTAATTTAAATGCATTTATTATAATAATAACTATAGGATTCTCTTTATACGGTTATATAACTAATAATAAAGAGTATAAATTATTATTAGATAAAAATAACTCACCTATACAATTAATTAGTCAATTAAAAGGGTATTTTTATATAAATCCTTTATTATCTTTAACTTTAGCTATTACTATCTTCTCATTTGTAGGTATACCACCTCTGGTAGGGTTTTTTGCAAAACAAATGGTATTAAGTGCTGCTTTAGATAATGGCTATATTTTCTTATCATTAATTGCTATAATTACTAGTGTAATTGGAGCAGTTTATTACTTAAATGTAATAAAAGAGATTTTTTTCTATTCTCCTGAACATGAAATAAATTCTTTTAATGAATCAGATTATAGCCTAAAAGGTGGAATTTTTAATAAAAAAAATGAATTATTAAAAGCTGTAACCTTAAAAGGTAGATATGTATTTATATCTAGTCCTTTTTCTATTACAATTTCTACTATTACTAATGTAATTTTATTATTCATATTTATGAATAAAGAATGATTAAGTATGGGTACCATATTGGTACAACTGCTTTTTAGTGCCTAACCTTAAATGAGTAGTATGACAATTTTTATTTTATTTGTATCTATAATTGCTTTACTTTTTTTATTTATTAATTTAGTCTTTGCTCCGCATAATCCTTATCAGGAAAAAGATTCTATGTTTGAATGTGGGTTTCATTCTTTCCAACAATCTAGATCCCCTTTTAATATAGCATTTTTTATATATGCTTTAGTTTATTTACTATTAGATTTAGAAATCTTGTTAACTTTCCCTTTTGCCGTTAGTGAATATGTAAATAATCTTTATGGTTTAGTAATAACATTAGGGTTTGTAATTATTATCACTATAGGTTTTGTGTATGAATTAGGTAAAGGTGCATTAAAAATACCTTCAAAACAACATACATATACAATTAAAAATCAACCTTTAATTCATATATCTTATATAAAGACTAGCAACTAAAATTGCTAGATGATATTTTATATAAGTAAAAAAAAATATATATAGATTTTAATTTGCGGATAGTTCCTAATATATTTATCACTCTTTTGCATAGATATAATCGTAGAATACAGCATATCCTTTATTAGGGTATAATTATAACGATCGATGGCTAGAAGGTTGATTGCGTGTATAAGGTCAAAGTAGATACATTGTAGCTATATAATATATGTAGATACGAGTTTGCTGTCAGACGGGTGGAATAACTTTCCATCTAACAATATTTGAGACTCTAGGATTAAACTAATAACTTCAAGTATTATATTATTATGTATTGGATTGTATAATTATTAATTTTATGATCGTCATAGGTTGCACTACTTACTAGTACGCGAAGGTAGAGATCGTCTAATGCGTATAGTGTATTGTATATCGCTGTAGCTAGCGAGGACTAGCTCTGTTATGCTTAAATACTTAATTATGCTATGGCTTAACGAGGTAATTTTTTAGTTAATTTAAAAAAAAATTTTCATTTATTTTTTTGTTAACTACATGTTAAAGGTATCGAAAATAATAGGTACAGGATTAGCGACTACTGGCTTGATAGGGGCTGGAGTGGGTATAGGGATCGTGTTTGGAGCTTTAATACTTGGTGTAGCTAGAAATCCATCATTAAGTGGTCAATTATTTTCTTATGCAATATTAGGATTTGCTTTCTCTGAAGCAACCGGCCTTTTTTCCTTGATGATGGCATTCTTGTTGCTATATGTAGCCTAGGTTGAAAACTTAGTCGGCCTGAGCGGAATTTGTAGCGCATGCATCCTTTTTTTCTTTTCGCTAAGTGGTATGATAAATATAGGTATCGTATACAAACGTATAGCTTGAGTAGTTTAGCGGTTAAAACTTTAATTTCATACATTAAATACGAGAATTCGAATTTCTCCTCAAGCTGTCGTCTAAACGAGACGATATTAGGTACACCTAATTAAAAAAAACAATATAAGCTAAAAAATCTCATGACAAAATTATTACAAAAATGATGAAATAAGCGTCTAGAAAATAATCTAAAAAAAAAAGTTCTTATGGTAGAGGTCTCTTTGAGGTAAGGTTGTGTTCATTTTTTATTAGCCTAGCGCTTAGGAAACCTATGTTCTTTTTTTGTGAATCTTTGGGTATGCCGAAGGGAATATATATTATATGGGCGGCTTTAATTGGATGCGTTATTGTTTGTGTGGTTAATCATCTCAAATTCAATGAATTGAGCAAATCTAATTATGTAGCTACATTTATTATTAACCTGCTATGTTTAGGTTTATGAAGTATAGCAATTGACACCCTCTTGGTAGCTGAGTTACAAGGGATTATTTTGGAGGTTCTTCTAGGTATATTTCTTAGTATAATAAGTAGGTCTAATGATTCTTTTTTTAAATTAACAGATAAATTAGGTTTAAATTGGAATTTCAAATCTAAAAAGTTATATATGGGGCAGAGGCGAGGTCTATTGAATCTAGCTCTTTTTTTTGTTTTTTTTTCCGCAAATTAAATTTAAATATACTCGAACTTAATAAAAAGGGTAAAGAGGGAACTTCTGAGATAGGAGGGCTATCTAATAGTAAGGATTCAGATTCTTCTTCTGTTTCTAGTGGTGGGTCTAGCTCTAGCTCTGAATCTAGGGATTCTATAAGTGAAAGAGTGAATAAAACTCTGGATAAGATAGAGTAGAAATGTTCTCTAAAATTAAAGAGCATACGGCAGATGCCCTTAAAATGGGCAGAAACATAGAATCTGGTAGCTCAACATCTTTAACAGGTGAAAGAGCAGGTACTCCAGAAAAAGCACCTAGTCCAGTTCCTAGCAGCTCTCCTGAAAGAGCAGAGCAGGTACTCCAGAAAGAGGAGCTAGTCCAGTTCCTAGTAGAGCTCGAACTCCTCTTCCCTCTTCATACTGAGATCGTGGTGAATTTTCATGAGAAGAATTCATTAATAGTACAGAAGGAAAGGTTGCATATAGAAGATTACTTAATCTTGAAAAAAACTATAGCTCTTTCACAGAAGAATATGAGAAAAATTTGCAGGTTATAATGAAAATAATAAACACCACTGAAGGGGGAAATATTCCATCGCGAAGTCGAAAATTAATGGAATTGGACTTACAATTGAAAGAACATCAAGCTAAGTTCTATGATGCACATAAGTTTTTTTGCGAAGATTACCCTCGAAAGCCTGCTTATACTGTAAATCATTTATACATAGGATTTAAATATAAGATGGATCTATGAATGTGATATTATTATAAGGAAGTGGGAATAGTAAGGGAATATCTAGATATTTTTGAGAAAGATCTTAGGGAAAATAAAACTCGAGAAGAATACGAGGAGAAGTTTAGTAGGCTAATGACTCAATTGAGAAGTAACTTAGATAAACATTCCAATAAGCATAATACCGATACTAGTTTAATTTTAAAAGAACTTGAAAAGTTGAAAATTTCCAACAAATAAGAGTTTTTTTTTTTAAAAAAAAAAAATATATAAAAAAACCAAAAACTACTTCTAGTGGAAAACCTTGGTAGTGAGCCTGGGTTAAACCTCAAGATTAATATGAAGGATAATAGAGGTGTAATATGGTTACTGGCACTGGTTAAATTATACTAAGCATGAGTTAAATTCAGGTCTAAAATTTCTTAATCGTAAAGTAGATCGTAATTCTCGGGATGATCTAGCAAGAAAGCTGTGCTAATCTATTTCCCTTAACTGTAGGCTGCTATAGGTGATTATAGTGAGGGAGGTGAGCGGTAGGTTTAATATGTAATAGAGAAGTGAAGTATAAGATTGTATTCTAATACTTACTGTATTGTACTGCACTTTGCAATACAAAGTACGTACACTTATTTGTTGTATTTATATTATATATAGCATGGAAGGTATAATATATATAAATATATATATTCTAGTGTTTCAATATAGAAAATTATAATTTTATAATGTTAAATCTTTTTATTAATAAATTAAATATGAATTTTGATGCTCCTAGTCCTTGAGGTATTTATTTTCAAGATAGTGCTACTCCACAGATGGAGGGATTAGTAGAATTACATGATAATATAATGTACTACTTGGTAGTAATATTATTTGCTGTAGGGTGAATTTTATTATCTATAGTAAGAAATTATATTAGTACAAAATCTCCTATTTCTCATAAATATTTAAATCACGGTACTTTAATAGAATTAATATGAACTATTACTCCTGCAGTAATATTAATATTAATTGCTTTCCCTTCATTTAAGCTATTATATTTAATGGACGAAGTGAGTGACCCATCGATGACTGTCTTAGCTGATGGGCACCAATGATACTGAAGTTACCAATACCCTGACTTTTTAGATTCAGATGATCAATTTATTGAATTTGATTCTTATATAGTACCGGAATCTGATTTGGAAGAAGGAGGACTAAGAATGTTGGAAGTTGATAATAGAGTTATTTTACCTGAATTAACGCATGTTAGATTTATTATAACGGCAGGTGATGTTATACACTCTTTTGCTTGTCCATCTTTAGGAATTAAATGTGACGCTTACCCTGGTAGATTAAATCAAGTATCTGTTTTTATTAATAGAGAAGGAGTTTTCTATGGTCAATGTAGTGAAATTTGTGGTATACTTCATTCAAGTATGCCGATAGTTATCGAATCTGTTTCATTAGAAAAATTTCTTACATGACTTGAAGAACAATAGTTTGCTTATTCACTTATTCACCCCGATTTTATTATTATTTTAATTTTAATAATTCCTAATATTTATTATTATTATTATTATTAGTTCTCACCTTTGTAAGTATAGCCTACATTATATTTTTACTTACTAGATCTCATGCATTTACAAGTTTAGCATTACAAAGTAAATTAGGTTTAGGTGGTAGTTTTAGAGAAAAACTAATTAAAAATCGGGCTATTATAGTTACATTAATTATATGCGGTGTAATTTTTTTTTAGGTCGAACTTATTTAGTTCCCTTTATTTTAGACAGTCTTCAATCTTTATTAGATTTCTTTAATATAGGAAATCCTAAAACTAATTCTGATCTTATCTCCGGTATAAGGGATAAATATTTAGATATTATTTCTCCCTTGCTAGCAAGGTAAATATTTAATTTTATTATCTCTTTTTATTAAAGAGTAAATATAAAGATAAATCAAAACTTAAACATATAGGGGGTTTGGTTAAATATCTTGCAGATATACTTAAATATAAGGAAAAAGTTACGCCTGAGGATATTAATAAGCTTTCTCTTTCTCTTTCTCTTTCTCTTTCTCTTTCTTTAAAATGAACTGATTCTGCTATTCATATGCCTAAAAATTTGAATAATATGTGAGCCAGAGCTAAATATAGAGATTATTCCTCTTTTACGGGTAAGGAATTTAGTATTGATAAAAAGTGTTTCAGGTTTAGATTACACTAGCAGTTTTGTTTTTTGTTTTTTGTTTTTTTTTTTAATAAAAACCAGATTTTGTCTTTGTCTTGTATTAACTCGAAATTCTTCGAGTTTACTAACTTATAAAGGTTAGGTTATTATCACCCTATACGTTCTTATCATCTTAAATCTGTATCACATTCAAATAATAGATTAAATGTTTATAGAGAATTAGGTTTTTATTGAATATAACCTATATTGATTATAGTCAATTTATTTAATATGATTGATAGTCTTAATTATATATGTTGTGATGATTCACATAGTTTCATCGTGATATATTTTATATTGTCTACATTTGTAGTATGGTGTTTTTTATTTAAACAAATATTAGATGAATTATAATAATAATTATAATAATATTTTCCTTTTTCCTTTTTCCTTTTTCCTTTTTCCTTTTTCCTTTTTCCTTTTTCCTTTTTCCTTTTTCCTTTTAGTTTTGTTAAACCTAACACATTAAATTATATGGGTATAACATCTGAATATAGTTATTGAACTAATATTTCTAAGGAAGAATATAACTCTTTAGTTAAATTTAAGAGATGAATGTCTTTTATATTTAAGTAAATATTTAACTTCATCATTATTAAGGGTAATAAAGCTATTTAATCAATATATTACTCGTAAATTTGATGTTCAAATGGTAGGATATTTAACTATAAGTAGATTATCTTTAAATATTTACTTTAAAAAATACTAAAAAAATATTCTAAAATACCCATTATTAAAGGTAATATATATGATGAATTAAAGAATGCTTATTATGGTGGTGTTACTCCCCCTGAAAATATGGATAGTTTTTGAGGGGCAGGTCCGCAGGAAGGATTTTAGACTTAAAGGCCTACGAAGTACGAAGACTTCGTACTTCTTCTTCGTAGTTCTTCGTACTTCTTCGTAGTTCTTCGTACTTCTTCGTAGTTCTTCGTACTTCTTCGTAGTTCTTCGCAGTTCTTCGCAGTTCTTTGCAGGGATAAACGAGACTCCCTAATTTACTACGAAGTATAGATTAATATACTAAATAATAAAAAATACATTTTATTATTTTTTAATAGAGGGATATTAAGGAAATTTATTCCTTTAGTCTTTAGTGGGATAAAAGAAAACGTATAGGAATTAATAGGCAAGCTTAAATAAAATTATAAGTTTATAGTTAATGTTAATATTTATGAAAGAGCCATTTTTTTTTTGTTTAATTGTAGTTTAGTATGATAGGGTCCTAGTGTAAGTTTTAGGGGGGTAGTTCTATCTGCCAAGGATAATAGAATGAATATAAACTTTAAGTTTAATAAGATATAAAGATAAGAAGGGATATCATAAATTGAATGGTAAAAAAAAAATATATATATATATACATTTATATGTAATCACAACAGTTGGAGGCTGTTTATTTGACAGGAGGTATTATTGTATGAGGGGTATACCACTAATAAAGCGGGTTGTAAGCGGGGCTTTATTCTTTCGAAGCAGTAGCAGCGTATGGTCATTTTAAATAATTTAAAATTATACATATAAAAAATGAATATTACCTTGATACTTTTTTTAATAGGAATCCTAGGGTTCGTATTAAATAGAAAAAATATTATATTAATGCTTATTTCAATAGAAATAATGCTATTGTCTATAACATTCTTAATATTGTTAAGTTCACTTAATATGGATGACATTATTGGCCAAACTTATGCTATTTATATAATAGTTGTAGCAGGTGCAGAATCTGCTATAGGTTTAGGTATTCTAGTTGCTTTCTATAGATTAAGAGGAAGTATTGCAATAGAATATAAATAATGTATTTAAGTATAATAGTCTTACCATTATTAGGATCTATAGTGTCTGGCTTTTTTGGTAGAAAAGTCGGTGTTAAAGGTGCACAATTAATTACATGTTCATGTGTAATAATTACTACAATATTGTCAATATTGTGTTTTATTGAAGTAGGTTTAAATAATATTCCTGTGACAATAAATTTATTTAGATGAATAGATAGTGAATGATTTAATATTATTTGAGGTTTTCAATATGATAGTTTAACAGTTTCAATGTTAATACCAGTATTGATAATTAGTTCTTTAGTTCACATATACTCAATAAGCTATATGAGTAGTGATCCTCACAATCAAAGGTTTTTTAGCTATTTAAGTTTATTTACTTTTATGATGATAATACTTGTAACAGCTAATAATTATTTATTAATGTTTGTAGGATGGGAAGGTGTAGGAGTTTGCTCATATCTATTAGTTAGTTTCTGATTTACTAGAATAGCTGCTAATCAAAGTTCTATCTCTGCCTTCTTAACTAATAGAGTAGGGGATTGTTTTTTAACAATAGGTATGTTTGCTATATTATGATCTTTAGGTAGAAGAAAAAATTGTAAAGTTTTCATAAACAAAAATCAAAAAATTAATTCATTAACTCACAAATGTTTTCATAAAACAACAAATACTTTAGGTGTGCAAGCTTGTACTTCTCACTTTAATCACGTATCTCATACTCAAATTAGAAAGTATTCTAATTCATCTTTTGCTCCTTATTTAGCAGGATTAATAGAAGGTGATGGACACATTGCTGTACATGATAAAAATACACAAAAAAAAGAGTACAGACCAAAGATTATTATTGCTTTTAATATTAACGATAAACCTTTAGCTGAAAAATTATCTACTGATTTAAACGTAGGTAAAGTAATAGATAGATCTAGTGCAGGTCATGTATTATTACAAATTTTGGCTAAAGAAGAAGTATTAAAAATAATTAATTTAATTAATGGCCACATGCGTACACCTAAAATAGAAGGACTACACAGAGCTATTAGTTGAATAAATGAAAAAGATAATAGCTCTATACCGTTATTAGGTATAGATTCTTCTTCTTTAGATAGTAATAGCTGATTAGCCGGATTTACAGACGCCGATGGGTGTTTCGGTATAACTATCTACGATCGTAAGAAAAATGGAGTATTTTTAAGAACAAGTGTTCAAACTTCTTTTCGAATAGAAGTAAAACAAAATTACTCTAGAGAGGTTACTTTAGAACAAGGCGGATCTAGCTTTTTTAATATTATGAGTGAAATCGCTGGATTTTTTACCGTAAATTTATATACTAGAACTAGAAAGACAGAGGATAAAGTATTTTACGCTTTTGTTGCAGTGGCTCATAACTCAAGAAGCCATCAAATACTTCGTAATTATTTTGATAATTACCCTTTGTATTCATCTAAATATCTAGCATATAAAGATTGATGTCTTGTTCAAGATCTTCATAGAGGATCTTTAAGTAAAGATAACTTAGAAATAATAAAAGCTATTAAAAATGAGTTTAATACTAAGAAAAAAGTATTTGATTTTTCACATTTGAATTCTTTACAATTTAAATAAATTGCCGTGGGAGACAGTAATGTCTCTCTTATTATATAACTATATGCGGGAAACCCCTAAAGTCTTTTTATAGATTATTGTGAAAACTTTTTATATATAACTGCGTACACAAAACTTAAAAATTAAAAAGAATAGAACCCCTTTATTGACTTATTATGGTCAGATAGGATGAAAATGGGCAATCCGCAGGAAACTAAGAATAATTTAAGATTATTTAAGGGTTCCTCAGAGACTACACGTTTTACCCCTTAATCTTTAATGCTTAATAAAGCGTATATTGAATAAGGGTGAAGATATAGTCCGGTTATAACTGAAAAGTTATATGTTTCGAATTTAGATTATAGTACAGTATTTTCATTAGCCCCTTATATTAATAGTAACGTAGTTACTATTATAGGTATATGTTTATTAATAGGTGCCATGGCTAAAAGTTCTCAAGTAGGACTTCATGTTTGATTACCTATGGCTATGGAGGGTTTAACAAATAGGGCTCTCCTAAAACTTCACTATATGCGGGAACACCCCGTTTTAACATTATGGTCCACTGTTTATTCCATAAACTTAGGCAAAATCCATAATGAGGGACAATCCGCAGGAAACCTGAATAAGGGATCCTCAGAGACTACATGTGAAGCAGATACATTAGATGATAAATTTAAATGATGATTCATTGGATTTACTGAAGGAGATGGATCCTTTATTATAAATAATACTGGTTATTTAGAATTTAAAATAACACAATCTAGTTTAGATGCTCAAATATTATTTTATATTAAGAAAAATTTAGGATTTGGATCTGTGTCAGTACAAAGTAAAATGAATAATACACATCAATTTAGAATTAGAGATCAAAAAAACATATTAAAATTAATTAATATATTCAATGGTAATATTATTACTAAGTATAAAAATCAACAATTTAGTTTATGATTAAAAACTTTTAATAAAACATACAATTCAAATATTGAATATATAACTCCAAAATATAAAGTAAATTTAGATAATGCATGATTATCCGGGTTTACTGATGGTGAAGGATGCTTTACTAGTTCTGCTTATTTAGCTAAAACTGGTAATCATATAGTTACTGTTAGATATGTTGTCTCTCAAAAAGATGATATAGAATTTAGTAATGATTTAGCAAATTTAATAAATGGGTATGTTACACATATTAAAAGTTATAATGGTTATAATACTGTTGTAAATTTAAGTAAATTGAATATAATTTTAAAGTATTTAAATACTTATTCGTTAAAAACTAAAAAGCTTATATCATATAAAAGATGATTAAAAGTTTACAGTTTAGTTAAAAATAAAGAACAATTAAGCGCCTGCGGAGAAGAAGGTATTGAAAAAATAAAATCATTAATTAAATTAATTAATAAATAATGTATTTGAAGATATAGTCCGAACAACTATGAAAGTAGTTGAGTATTTTTACCGTATTCGTATAAATATATTTATGTTTATATATAGTAAAAATCAACATTTTGCCTACTCCTGTTTCTGCTTTAATACACGCTGCCACAATGGTTACAGCAGGTGTATATTTATTAATGCGTTCATCTCCTTTAATAGAGTATAGTTCTACTGTTTTATTACTCTGTTTATGACTAGGGGCTATTACAACTGTATTTAGTTCTCTTATAGGTTTATTCCAACAGGATATTAAAAAAGTTATAGCTTATTCTACAATGAGCCAATTAGGGATGATGGTTATAGCCATAGGTTTATCTTCTTACAATATAGCACTATTCCATTTAATAAATCATGCCTTTTATAAAGCATTATTGTTTTTAGGTGCGGGTAGTGTTATTCACGCTGTAGCTGATAATCAAGATTTCAGAAAGTTTGGGGGATTAATAAGTTATCTACCTTTAACTTATTCTGTTATGTTAATAGCCAGCTTAAGTTTGGTAGCTTTCCCTTTCATGACTGGTTTTTATAGTAAAGATTTTATTTTAGAATCTGCTTATGGACAATTTAGTTTTTCTGGGGTTGCTGTTTATATAATAGCTACTATTGGTGCAATATTTACAACTTTATATTCTGTTAAAGTTTTATATTTAACTTTTTTAGCTAATCCTAATGGTACTAGAGCTTATTATAGACTTGCTATGGATAACTTGTTTACTAACCCTAAAAGTTATAAACCTGCACATGAAGGTGACTTCTTTTTAACTTTACCTTTAGTTATATTAGCTTTATTCTCTATTTTCTTTGGTTTTATTACTAAAGATATATTTATCGGTTTAGGGTCTAACTTCTTTGTAGATAATAGCTTATTTATTCATCCTATACATGAAATTATGATAGATACTGAATTTGCTGTACCTGTCTTATTCAAATTATTACCTTTTATATTTACTATATCTTTTAGTATAATAGCCTTAACTTTATCTGAATTATTATCAGAGTCGGTTATTTATTTTAAATTATCTAGATTAGGTTACAATATTTTTGGTTTCTTTAATCAAAGATTTTTAATTGAATTTTTTTATAATAAATATATTACAAATATAGTATTACATTTAGGTGGAGAGTTTACAAATTGACTCGATAAAGGTAGTATCGAACTATTAGGTCCTTTTGGCTTGGAAAAAGGCCTAGTAAGATTAAGTAAAAATATATCATATTTAAGCACAAGTCTTGTAACAACTTATGCATTATATATTTTAATAGGTTTTACTATATGTTTATTCCATTATCTAGCTCCGTTTAATTTAGGTTTATTCATATGTTTAGGGCTTGTGTTTTTTCAAGGTAGTAATGGTATAAGCAGCTCGCCTATCCATATAAATTCTTATATTAATAAATAAGTAAAAAATTTTACTTTAATTAATACATATAAGTAAAAAAGGATGTTTTCTACATCTGTTAGCCTTTTATCTCCTAAAAAAATTGAATCTAGTGATAAAGATAATTATTCTAAGGAACAGGAAAAGGGCTGGAAAGAGACCGTGAAAGTATTGAATCAGAAGGTACCTCAGTATCTAGATTTACATCCTGATGTAACTTCTTATGAAGTTATTTACATGTACGCTATCCTAATACAGATAATACGTTATCTGGAGGGTTCCCACCGTCTGAATAAGGACCAGAAGAAGGCCCTGCTGATTAGAGTGTTTAAGCTCATTCAGCTTCTTAATATTATTGAATAAATTAGAGTATAATTTGGGTAGGTTACCTGGTATTCTTGAAACAATTTTATAAGTTATTGGAAATATGATAATGTTTTAATTAAAATATGATATATTTATTATATAAAATATTCTAATTATCATCTATTATAAGATAATTTCTTATCCATTATGATAATTAATTTATATATTTTAATTCTTCAATTTTTTTAATTATATTATTAATTATTTCATTACCCACAGCCCGAAAGGACAGGATCTTCTTGATTTGTTAGGTAGTCTATTAAATTTATTTTAATGGCGCTTTGGTTATTTTATATTTTATTTAGTAAACTAATGGTTATTCATTAGGGATAAACATATATAATATGTTATATTGTATATAGTGTCGACATTAAAAGCGATGACTACCTTAATTTTACTTATAATAATTGGCATCAATTGGCTTAATTAATAACAGGTGTTGGCTCACTTAAAACGAATAACAGTATTTAGGGTTATTATATGTCGGTCGCCAGATAGGTGTAGGTTATAATGTACCTAGTAACTCTAGTTACTGTTATAGGTATATGTTATATATATTAGGTGAACTCTTACGAGAGCCGGCTCTCGTAATATGTAGCATATGCTATGGCACTAGTACTGTACTGGAATGGGGGGGAGCCCTCTTTCCCTCTTTGCCCTCTTTGCCCTCTTTGCCCTCTTTGCCCTCTTAGGAGAGATAAGAGGGACTTCACTTCCCTGAATAAAACCCATTCATTCTTGTTAGGGATATACTTACTACATAAAAATTCTTATGCTGTAATTAAATAGGTTAATTGATAGTGTATATTATATAATATAATTGTATATTATGTGTAATACGGAACTTCGAGAGGTTCTTCATGTATGTGAAAAAAGTTTTCAATATAATAATATAAAAATATAATACACGGGTTAGAGGTGGGTATTATAATTATTTAAATAAGTAAGATTTAGGGTCAGTGATATACTGTATTTATACAGTATTACATACAATATAGTTGGGTATTTAACATTTAGTAGATTAATATTAAATTAAACTATTCTTAAATATAATAATATATTATAAAGTTATATGTTGGATTTTGTGGTAGGTTTTGTGGTTTGGTTTAATGATCTTTATTTATTTTTATCTTATTTTATAAAAAAAAACATGAGAATATTAAAAAGTCATCCTTTATTAAAATTAGTTTAGTTAATTCGTATCTTATTGATGCATCACAACCAAGTAACATAAGTTATTTATGAAATTTTGGTTCTTTATTATTAGTTTGTTTAGTTATACAAATTATAACAGGTGTAACTTTAGCTATGCATTATAGTCCTAATGTATTAGAAGCATTTAATTCTATAGAGCATATGGCATAATGTGCTCTCTAAATCAAGCTAAATTGCTGGGAACCCTTATATTTATAATTATTATAAGACAATCAGCAGGTAAACTAATCTATTTCTGATACATAGCGCCACCTGTATTTTGATTAGTATCTTCAGAGACTACACGCTTGACGTCTTTAAAAAAGATAGACGATGATATAGTCCAATTCTTGTTGTGATACAGGAAGGATAATCTATCTATGCCTAATCAATTTAGGCATAATTTTATTGTCATCTATTCATGTATCAGGTATTAAAAATAAAATGGGGATTATGTAATTTTTCTACTACGTTAAGCCCCTCCCCTTCGAGGGCCCCCTCGAAGGGGAGGGGTGAAAATAATAAGATATTACCTCTAAAAGTTACAAATACTACTAATGTTAGAAGAGATGTAGTGTCTTTAGTTGTAACTAATGTGGACGTTTTATATTATTACATTTTACCTTTACTGGATAAATATCAAATTTATGGGCGCAAAGCCTTAGATTTTAAACTATGAAGGATGGCTCTAATATTAAAAATCCGTGGGTATTATTATACACTTGAAGGAAAAAATTTATTTTTAGATATATCCGAAATTCTTAATAAAAGATATAGTACTACTGTATCTATTCAGAATGTCCTGTCCTTTCGGCCAGGAGGTAATGAAATAATTAATAATATTAGTAAAAAATTTGCCTTTCGGGCCAGGCCTGCTGCCTGCTGCTGCAAAGCTAGCTAGCAAGGATGCGAGGACCTGGTCCTAGGCCTGCTGCTGCTGCTGCTGCGAAGCAAGCAAGCAAGCTAGCTAGCTAGCAAGGGAGGATATTATAAAAAAAATATTATCCTTTTGTCCTTTTAATATAAAGTTATATTTACCACACACTGAAAATGTGCGTAAGTTTAGTATAGCTAATAGATCTGAAAACCCTAAAATTGTAGATATTATACAAATGAAGGTATAATGGAAGGATCTCCTTTTCCATCATTCAGTGCAGCTCATAAGGCATTGGGTTTAAACCCTAGTAGTAACACTTGTAATCGTTATACAGATACAGATACAAATAGATTATATAAAAATAAATATATTTTCTCGTCTAAACCCATAGATAGTGGGTCTAGGGGGTTAGCTTATAGTAGATAGAATTTATTCACATCTGATTATGCGTGATGTTAATAACGGATGATTAGTACGTTATTTACATAGTAATACAGCATCAGCTTTCTTCTTTTTAGTGTACTTACACATAGGAAGAGGTATGTATTATGGATCATACAGAGCACCAAGAACATTAGTTTGAGCTATAGGTACAGTAATACTTATACTTATGATGGGTACAGCTTTCCTGGGTTACTCATATAGCCCAAAATGATTTAATATAAAAGTTTTTAAAAATTCTAGTCTACGCCACGCAAATAACAATTCAAAATTTTCTCTACATCGAGTGAGAAATTACAGTACAATCTCGGATTCACCTGCTACTTCTGGTGATTTAAATATTGTAATTAAGGAATTACAATTAAATCCTGTTTATGTTTTTGAAAATCTAGAAGTAGAAATTACTAGACAAAATGTTTTAAAATCTACTAGGGGTTTAAGCGGTATATATATGATAATTAATAAAACCACAGGAGATTATTATGTAGGTTCTGCTGCAACTAATAGATTTTATGCTCGATTCAGTAATCATCTTATCTATTTTAGAGGTAGTAAAATAGTTAAGGCTGCAGTCAAAAAATACGGATTAGAAAATTTTGCTTTTTTAATATTAGAGTTATATCCTAATATTGTAACTAAAGAGAATAATAAAGAATTATTAGATTTAGAAGATAAATATTTGAAGTCTTTATTACCTAATTATAATATTTTAACTGAAGCAGGTTCTAGTTTTGGTTATAAACATACAGAAATAGATCGTATTAAAATGAGAGATATATATAGTGATGAAAGACGAAACAAGATTGGTAATTTAAATAGGGGTAAAATTTTTTCTCCTGAAACCATAGAAAAAATGAGAGAAAAAGCTCTAAATAGATCTCCTATGTCAGATGAAACTAAACTTAAGTGTATATCACATACAAGACCTCTTATACTATATAATTTAAATGGTACTGTTTATGGCCAATATCCTACAATTATAGAAGCAGCTAAAGCTATTAATTGTGGTGAAAAAACTATCAGAAGAGCTTTAAGTACAGAAAAGCGGTTAGTAAAGAGACAATGAATAGTCAAAGATTTAGCTGCGTAGTGCGTAGTGCGTAGTTGGGATGTTTTGCAAATACAAAAAATTAAAAAAAACTTTATATTAAATTATAGTCTCACAATTAACAATCTTTTTGCAATTTTTATAGAGAAAAAAAGATTAAAGTGATATAGCCCGACGGGGTCATAGAATAGTCTTCAAGATTATTTGGCGATGCTAGTGAAAACGATTAAAGAAGTTAATAAACTTCGAGATCGTCGGTTATATAAATGATCGCGACAGACTGGGTCACTGGTGGGTGGCTGAAATGCTGCTTAATGCACAGTCGGAACTTTTAGTTAATCAAAGAAAAGCTGGCTATACTAAATATAAGTTTAGTGGTGTGCTTCATTAGCCTTTAATGGAGTTATATCATTCTGGCTCGTTTCGCCAAGATTAACTGTTGCTCTAGCCCTCATATTTAATTGATAATCTCGACAAATACAATTAAATATATTAGGCGGCTTGGCTTTAATGGTTAATTTTAATTTATATTAAATTATAATTTAACTGGTTGGATTATAAGTTAATAAATATAGTCTAGTTATAAATAGGAGCAGTTTTTGCGAAGCGCAATTTAAAGCTCTGAATTAACTAATAGAATATACGAATTCAAAGTTATTCTAGCTAATTTTTTTTTTTAGTATAATTATAGTAAACTAAATTTTAGTAAGTTTGTATGTTTTACCCTATGGTCAAATGAGTTTATGAGGTGCGACTGTTATTACTAATCTTATAAGTGCTATTCCTTGAATTGGACAAGATATTGTTGAGTTCATTTGAGGAGGTTTCTCTGTTAACAATGCTACTTTAAATAGATTTTTTGCTTTACATTATCTATTACCTTTCATATTAGTAGCTTTAGTTTTAATGCATTTAATAGCACTTCACGATACAGCAGGTTCAAGTAATCCTTTAGGTGTATCAGGTAATTATGATAGAATAACATTTGCTCCTTATTACTTATTTAAAGATTTAATCACTATTTTCATCTTTATTTTTGTTTTAAGCTCATTTGTTTTCTTTATGCCTAATGTTTTAGGTGATAGTGATAATTATATAATGGCAAATCCTATGCAAACACCTGCTGCGATTGTGCCTGAATGATAAAGTAAAATAAATGTCATTCTAAAATCTCGGGAATTGCTGGAAACCCTGAATATATAAATATTCTTATTTGGCGATCAGCAGGAAAGCCCTTCTTTGCCTTCTTTGAAGGGAATCTTCAGAGACTATGCACGAGACAATTATAATTTATAATTGAAGAGATAGTCCGACCATATTAGAGATATTATGAGTTTAACACACCATCAATTAATCTATCTCCTATACTTTATATTAAGTTTGGTGTTATTTACTGTACTGCGAAGCATCGAGAAAAGGAGATAAAGGAATTATTCCTTTATCTCCTTCTGATAGAGCTTCAATGACATTACCAGATGTAGTTAAATAAGTATTAATAGGTATTTTACTCGCCCCATATAGTAAGAAGATCACCAACTGCTAATTCTAGATTAGTTTACGCCCGCTGTAAAACATAAAGAATATTTAGATTATGTGTTTAGTTTCTTTGTACCTTTTTGTGTAGGTGTCGATAATTATAGACCTCAATCTAGATTAGTAGTGGATTTTTTAACTGGGTCCCGTTAAAAATACATATAGTGCTATATCTTTCACTACTATGCAACTTCCTTGTTTTAATGAATATAGAGAATTATTTTATGATTTAAAGAGAAAAAAAATAGTTACCGAAAACATATACGAACTGTTAACACCACGTGGTTTAGCTTTTTGAATTATGGATGACGGAAGTCAACAAGGTAGCGGTTTACATATTAGTGTTTATGGATTATCTAACAAAGATGTCGATAAATTAATGTTTAGCCTACCTTTCGGGCCAGGACTAGGCGTCCTGCGCTGCAGGCCTGCTGCTGCCTGCTGCTGCAAAGCTAGCTAGCAAGGATGCTAGCGAGGCTAGATAAATTTAATCTTAAATGCTCTATACATTATAACAGGGATAACATACCTGGTATGTTATATTTAAAGAATCTATGGGTACTTTAATAACTTTAGTGAAACCTTATTTTACCCTTCGGTAAAATAAATGTTATATAATTTGCGGTTATAAAGTTTTGGGATTAGTATTCTCCATTAGGAGTAGTTTATTAATTGATTAATTGATTTATTACCTTTCTATGCTATATTAAGATCTATACCTAATAAATTATTAGGAGTTCTTGCTATGTTTAGTGCCATATTAGCAATAATGTTATTACCTGTAACAGATTTAGGTAGATCAAAAGGTTTACAATTTAGACCTTTAAGTAAATTTGCTTTCTGAATTTTTGTGGTAAATTTCTTAATTCTAATGAAATTAGGGGCTTGCCATGTGGAAACTCCATTTATAGAGCTAGGACAATTAAGTACAGCTCTATATTTTGGTTATTTTGTAGTAATTGTGCCTGCTATTAGTTTAATTGAGAATACTCTAATGGATTTATCCTTAGTTTCTTCGAGTAATATTAATAAAACGAAGCACGGATAATAAAATAACTTAAATAGAGAGAGCCTCCGTCCGTCCGTCCGGAGGAAAAATAATTAGCTTAATTTATTAAGCTAATTCGTAATTCTATTTTTTTTTCTTATAGAGATTATTATAACAATAATAATAATTATAAGAGTATATATATATATATATATATATATATATATATAAGGATTATGAAGTAAATGGTTTACACTTTGATTGCAAATCTTAAGTAATAGGTTCGATTCCTACATAACCTGGTTTTCGCTAAATCCGAATTTACGAACTTTCTTAAGCAGCGCATGTTTATACTTGATTAGGAGTATATTGGCGCTGTACAATAGCTAAGGGAGAAGAGAAGTGTATTAAGTACCTTCGGAAAAGGTAAGTGAGTCGGTAGATGCGGGAGATAGGAGTTATGCCACGCCGTCGTCACAACTAGTTATATCTAGTTGGGTGGAACGATGATTCTTATCTACCAACGCCAAAGATATAGGTACGTTGTACCTTATCTTTTCACTTTTTTCAGGGTTACTTGGTACAGCTTTTTCTGTATTAATAAGAATGGAATTGAGTGGACCAGGTGTTCAATATATAGCGGATAATCAATTATATAATAGTATTATTACAGCTCATGCTTTATTAATGATTTTCTTTATGGTCAACAAAAAAAGCTTTAATATATTAAATATGAAATCACAATTAGTATTATATACTAATACAGTGAATGAAGATAAGTATTTACCCACTTCTAATCCAAATCCAAACCCAAATCTAAATCCAAATCCAAATCCAAATCCAAATCCAAATCCAAATCCTTTGGATAAGGATAAGGATAAGGATAAGGATAAGGATAAGGATAAAGATAAGGATATAGATATAAGTATAAGTACCAATAATAATGATAAAAAACCTAAACCTAATTATGTTAAAGTTTTAGTGAAAGATCCTTTTAATAATAGAGAGATTATATTGAGAGTAACTAAAAAACAAAGAGGAGTTTATTTGTGAGAAAGTTTAAATGGTGAACAAAAATATGTAGGACATTCAATTAATTTATATAATCGAATAAGTTCTTACTTTATGCCTTCTATTCTCAAAACTAAAGCTCGAAGAGTATTACGTTATTTTAATAAACACGGTTTTGGTGAAATGAAGCTAACTATATATATTATGGATGAAAAATCTAGTTTAGAACAAGTAGTAGAATTAGAACAATATTTTATAGATACTTTAAAGCCAAATCTTAATGTGGATTTAATAGCAAGTAGTTCTGGATATCACGACCCTATGAGTCTGGAGGCTAGAGAAAGACTTAGAAAAGAGAGAGGTATTCCCATATATGTCTATAATGCTGAAGATTTTTCTTTATTATATGTGTTTAGTTCAAAACAGCATATGTATGACTCTATAAATATTCATCATAATACTCTAAATGATTCCTTAAATAAGGGAATAGTATATTTAGATATTTTCTTTTTTTCTTTAGATTTAATAGAAGAATCAAATAAAACGAATTTTCTTAAATTAGAAGAGCTTAAATCTTTAGTTACCGATAAACGAGAAGTTTACAATATTAAACATCCTGCAGCTAAAATTATTATAGCTGAGTTTAAAAATGATGATAGAAAAAATCTAGAATTCTCTTCATTAAATAGTTTAGCTAAATATTTAAAAGGTGACCGTCATACTATTAGAGAATACTTAACAGGTAAAAAATCCGGTTATTATCGAGGTGTATGAAGATTTACTTATAAAAATTAAACATATTTAATATATTAAAAATATGCAAGGCATGGCCGGGTATAGTAGAAATATTATACTTTCTTTTCGCTGTAATGCTGGAACTCCTTAAGAGCTTTTGGAACTAGTACTACAGTCTTTCTTTTTGATGAAAAGCGGTAGAATACAGTAACATTTCAAAGGATTAGGTAATCAGCCGGAAACCAAAGATAAAAGGGCTCAATGGAGCATTAAACACTTTTATTTAGTAGGATCCTCAGAGACTACACGCGAAATACCTTAGTAAATATTATATATATTTATAGGTAAAGATATAGTCCGAGCATTAATGAAAGTTAATGAAAAAGCGTATGCCTGCTTTAATTGGTGGTTTCGGTAATTTTTTATTACCATTATTAGTGGGTGGTCCAGATATGGCATTCCCAAGACTAAATAATATAAGCTTCTGACTATTACCACCTAGTTTACTATTATTAGTATTCTCTGCTTGTATAGAAGGAGGTGCTGGTACAGGTTGAACTGTTAAGGATAAGCAGTTGCTTTGAGGTAACTCAGAGGCAATAAAACTCTACTCGATGCATAAAAATTTTGATATTTTAATAAATAGAGCTATGTACTACTCGTTATCATTTAGTTTAGCAGTTAGAATGTACATAGTTTACCTGATTTTTTTTATTGAATCAGGTTCAAGACAATATGCCTGGGATAAAACAATAAGAATGTTTAATTCCCATCAGAGACTAAACGTAGAGCATCCTAAAATCCATGACCATTCTAGGTGAATCAATAAGTCTAAATATTCTGAAAATAAAGATAATTTTCATCAATGATTAGTTGGTTTTACAGATGGTGATGGTACATTTAATATTTATAGATCTAAAGAGGGTAAATGAACTCTTTACTTTAAATTAACTCAAAGTACCTATAATTTAAGAATACTTTATTTTATAAAATCTCAGTTAGGAGTTGGTTCAGTTTATGTGAACACTGACAATTTAAATGGTGATTTTAGAATTAGAGATAGAAAAACCTTAGGTTCTGTTATTTTACCAATTTTTGATAAATATCCCCTGTTAACTAGTAAATATTACTCTTACAATAAATTTAAAGAAGCTTACAATATACTTGTAAATGATAGTTTAACTACTCAAGAGAAGGATAAATTATTATTGGACTTAACTAGGCAAAAAGTGGCTGATAATTATATTTCACCTGCTTGAGGAATAGTTAATAACGAAGTTAATAATACTAATGAAGCTAAATTAGTAATGAGTAAATATTGAATGATTGGTTTTACAGAAGCTGAAGGTAGTTTTTATTTAGTAAGTAAAACATCTACTCGTATAGTTCATGCTTTCGAAATAACTCAAAAATTAGACGTTATTGTATTAAAAGCTATTTCTTTAATACTAGGTATTAACTTCGTTAAGAAAAGCACATATTATACAGTAGTAACTACAAATTCTCGTGCCATAGAAAATATTATATCGTACTTTGAATCTTGTATTAAAGGTATGAAATCTGTAGAGTACAGAATTTGAGCTAGAAGTTATGTAAAACATAAAGGAGATTATGAGAAATTAAGTAAAATCAGAGAAACTATGAGAAGTTTAAGAACTACCAGGGTAAATAAGGTATTTAATAAATATTAATATTAATTTTAGGATGAAGGCATAGTCCAACCCATCATGTGAGTGATGGATATAACGATAGTATTTTTATTATAAATTCGCTTATGATTATTTTAGGATACACACACAGAGGGCTTCTTCCCTTCTTCCCTTTAGAAGCGGTAGACTAAAATAAAATAAAGTAAATAGAATATAATAGATATATGAGGTTATCAATAAAAAAATGTTATCCTCCTTTATCTGGTGTGCAAAGTCATAGCGGACCTAGTGTAGATTTAGCTATATTTGCATTACATTTATCAGGGATAAGTAGTTTATTAGGTGCTATGAACTTCATAACTACAATAATGAATATGAGAACTCCAGGTATAAAATTACATAAATTAGCTTTATTTGGATGAGCTGTAGTTATAACAGCAGTGTTATTATTATTATCTTTACCTGTTTTAGCTGGTGCTATCACTATGCTTTTAACAGATAGAAATTTTAACACTTCATTCTTTGAAACAGCGGGAGGTGGTGATCCTATTTTATTCCAACATCTTTTCTGATTCTTCGGACATCCTGAGGTTAAGTATATAAGCCTCATAATGTTGCTGTATGCTGGAAAAGCTTCGATAACTAGTTTTAAATACTCCCCCTTTATTGGCATAGTGAAAAAGTTAAAACAATGAAGCCAATCAGCAGGTAACACTTTTATTTTAAAAAGTGGAACCCCAGAGACTATACGCAACAATACTGAAAGTATAAAAAATATTTCTATTCATGTGCCTAATCATTTTAAACCTTTAAACGATGAACAATTTGGGCATTATTTAGCTGGTTTAATAGATGGAGATGGGCACTTTAGTTCTCAACAACAATTAATAATTGTATTTAGTTCCTCTGACGTTAAATTAGCTTATTACGTAAAAAAAAGAATAGGATTTGGTAATGTAAAAAAAGTTAAAGATAAAAATGCTTATTTATATGTTTTATCTAATAAAGATGGTATAATTAAAATAGTAAACTTAATTAATGGTAAATTAAGAACTTTAAATAAGTTTAATCAAGTTTTTAATAATATATTAGCTTATCCTACATATGCAAAAGAAAATATAGAATTCAAACTAAATGAATCTAATGATTTATATAATCATTGAATTGCAGGATTTTCTGATGCAGATGCTAGCTTTCAAATAAAAATTCTTACTAGAGATAATAAACCTAGACCTGAAATTAGATTAAATTATCAAGTTGATCAAAAAGATAATACTATTTTATTACTATTAAAAGAATATTTTGGAGGTAATATAGGTTACAGATTAAGTCAAGATACTTATTATTATGGATCAACTAGTTTTGGTTCTGCTAAAAAGGTAATAAATTATTTTGATCATTTTCATTTACAATCTAGTAAACATGTTAATTATCTTAAATGAAGAAAAGTTTATTTACTAATACAAACAAAAGATCATTTAAGCGCCTGCGGAGAAAGAGGATTAGAAAAAATTATATATTTAAAAAATACAATGAATAGAAAATCAGTATAAGATAGAGTCCTAACAAAGATGGAAGTCTTTGAGTATTAATACTAATAGATCTTTGAAAGACTATTAGATTAATCAAAACACACGTTATATCTTAATTATACCTGCTTTTGGTATAATAAGTACCACAATATCAGCTTATTCTAATAAATCTGTATTTGGATACATAGGTATGGTTTACGCCATGATGTCAATTGGAATATTAGGATTTATCGTTTGAAGTTGAGTAATGATGGCTTCACCTTATAGTGATATAGGGAATATAATTAATTTCGCTATATGCTGGAACAGTTTAGTGCTAATTAGTACCTTGTACGGTAAAAATCTAATTAGCTATACTCAATCAGCAGACAATCTGTCCCTGCATTCCTTAAATGATAGCAAACAGAGCGTCTCAGAGACTACACGCGAAACATCTTTTTCCGCATTTCGTGTTTATTATAATACATTATTTAAAAAAAAAAATAATCTATCTGCTGAATGATTAACTTGATTTATTGGATTTGCAGAAGGAGATGGAGCTATTCAAACCTACGACCAAGGTAAAAGAGTTCGTTTTGTTCTTACTCAAAAAGAAAGCGATATACTTCATAAAATTAAATTTAAATTTAACATAGGTGTTGTTAAACATTTTCCTCAAGGAAAGAGTGGTAAAAATAATGATTTTTATAGATGAATAGTGGATAACCCTTCACATATTTTACTTTTAGCTTTCTTATTTAATGGTAATTTAGCTCAAAACCATAGAATTGAACAATTAGCTTTATGAGTTAATGCTTTAAATAATCGTTTTGGTTCTGAAACTATCAACTTAAATAATACACCTGTTTCAGTTACATTACAGGATGCTTGATTATCAGGGTTTACTGACGCTGAAGGATGTTTTAACATATCTATTACATCAAACTCAAGATATATATTAGGTCATGTTATAAAAATGCGTTATATACTAGATCAAAAAGATAGTGTAATATTAAGGAGAGTATATGAATTATTTGGATTTGGTAAAGTAACGTTAAGATCTGGAACTGATAATGTTTATCGTTATACAGCTACAGGATTTAAAGCATTGAATGATGTGATAGCATACTTTCAAATATTTCCATTACAAACTAAAAAAGCTTTATCTTTTGAAAAATGACGGATTGTTCATAACCATGTGTCTAATAAATTACATTTAACTTATGAAGGATTATCACAAGTAAGAACTCTGCAAAAACAAATTAATTTAAATAATAGTATGACAAATAAAACAGGAGCGGCTTAAAGATGAAGATATAGTCCGACACTTCTTGTGAAAGAAGCATACAAAATTGTATGGATAAATAAAAAAATATTTATTAACGGTTTTGCATCACATGTATACAGTTGGTTTAGACGTGGATACAAGAGCTTATTTCACAGCTGCTACATTAATAATTGCAGTTCCTACAGGAATTAAAATATTCTCATGATTAGCTACATGTTATGGAGGTTCTATTAAATTAACTCCTTCTATGCTATTTGCTTTAGGTTTTGTATTTATGTTTACAATAGGGGGATTATCAGGTGTAGTTTTAGCTAATGCATCTCTTGATATAGCATTCCACGATACGGTTTTTACTGGTTTATTTGGTATAATTATACCGAGTTTATTGATTATGGCTAATACAAAACAGTATAAGGATAGTTTTAGTCTTTATAATGGGTCTAGTGTTAATAATGGTTACGATTCAAGTGATTTTTTAGTAGATAAAGCACTCAAAAAGAAATACGGCAGTCATCCTAATTATTTAGCCGACGCCGAATATATAAAAATGTTTTGAGTAGGGTTGATGGATGGAGATGGTAGTATTCAAGTAAACCATTGACGTAAACAATCCTTGCAATATAGATTAATTATTAAATTATCTAATATTAAATCTAATTATAATATGTTAATTGAAATTGCCAAGGTAATAGGTGGAACGGTGAGAATGACGGGCAAAGGGGCAGATGTTATTTGGGTAGTTAATAAAAAACAAGAAGTTGAAGAAATTATCAAAATTTATGAAACTTATCCGCCTTTAACTTCAAAAAAAATTTGTCAACTTGCATTCTTAAAAACTTGTTTGACTCAAACTTCGGTAAATACTTATTTATTAAATAGAAATTTAAAATATGATAAACAGTTAATGATTATAAAAGATAATATTAATATTAAGATACCTCGTTACTTTAAAGCATGGTTATCTGGATTTATAGAAGCTGAAGGTTGTTTTTCTATACGAAAATCTAATAACCATTCTTTTTCAATAGGACAAAATGATGATCTTTATTTAATAAATGCTATTAAACAGTATTTTGAAGTAACGAACCAAATTAGAAATGCTTATGGTAAATTCTATTCTTTGGAGGTATATAAAAAAGAAGTTTTATTCAAAATAATGGACCATTGTACTAGCTATCCTTTGTTGGGTGAAAAGGCAGAATCATTAAAAAAAATCAGTAAAAAGCTATCTTAGTAAGTGTCGTGTTGTCTTGCCACCATGAAAAATGACCATACGTTTTTCGGTAATAATTTATCCTTTTATAAATTATTGCTAACGGTGAAATCTTATATGTATTCTTAATGCGGAGTATATAACTTAAAAATATAAGACAATACCGTGGAAACCAAAGCTAGAACTAACTTCTAGTAAGTAGGATCCGTAGAGACTAAACGTGGCAATCAAAAGTTTATTAAGTTAAACGATTAGATAAGTTATAGTCCGATCCACTGCGTGAGCAGTGTTTAATACATAAATGTGAGCGAATGGTATTAAAAATACTAATAAATATAAAAATAGACTTACTATGTTGTAGCGCATTTTCATTATGTATTAAGTATGGGTGCTGTGTTTGCAATGTTTAGCGGATGATATTTTTGAATACCTAAAATGTTAGGTTTAAATTATAATATGACACTTTCTAAAGTTCAATTCTGACTTTTATTTATAGGGGTTAATCTTACATTCTTCCCTCAACACTTCTTAGGTCTACAAGGAATGCCTAGAAGAATAAGTGATTATCCTGATGCTTTTGCAGGATGAAATTTAATAAGTAGTTTTGGATCTATAGTAAGTGTAGTGGCTGCTTGATTATTCTTGTATATTGTTTACATACAATTAGTTGAAGGTGAATATGCTGGTAGATATCCATGATTAAGCCCACAATTTTATACTGATAGTTTACAGGCTATATTAAATAGATCTTATCCTAGCCTAGAATGAGCCTTGAGTAGTCCACCAAAACCTCATGCATTCAGTAGTTTACCATTACAAAGTAAATTAGTTTAAGAGATAGTTTCACTAAACCTATCACTTGACCTTTAATAATTAGAGGTGTAGTATTATGTGTTTTTCCTATTTATTTACCTTTCGGCCCAGGCCTAAGGACCTGGTCCTAGGCCTGCTGCTGCAAAGCTAGCTAGCGAGGGAGGAATACTTATTACCAATCATGATTATAGATTCTCTTCAAAGATTTTTTGGAGAGTTTTCATATTTATTTGAATATGGTTTATCCTTGAGTATTGTCTCAATTATTGCGTCATTGGTTCTTTTATTTAAGGTATTGCTAATACCCTTTATAGTAGATGGTCTTCAATATTTTGTAAGTGAAGATTTTATCTCTGCTTATCATATATATTCATATATATATATATATATTTGAGGTTATTTTAATTAACTACATATATTAGGCTTAAATTATAATGTGTTCCCTTTTCTTTTTCTTTCTCTTTCTCTTTCTATTTCTCTTTCTCTTTCTATAGTACAGTCTTGAATATTATTTATAGGGGTTAATCTTACATTCTTCCCTCAGCATTTAGGAGGGTTTACAAGGAATGGCTAGAATAATCGGTGATTACCCTGATCCATTTTAAATCCTAGTTTAGAATTATGTAGTAGCTTATTTTTACTTCGTACATTCACTAGTTTACCATTACAAAGTAAATTATGTTTAGGTGGTAGTTTTATAAAATCTTTTTTACCTAAAATAACTAGAGGTGTAATTGCCCTGTATTCTTCCTACGTTTTGGCTATTATTACCGTATGAAATATACGGTATTAAATCTTTATTAATTAGTATGAAGAAAATGCGAATATTCTTGCCTTTAAAGCTTAAGGGAGCTAAAGGATATTTAAAAATTATTGGGTGGGTAGAATAAATAAAAATATTTAACTAGTTAACTCCTTGCTTCTTGTTTGAATTTATTCGAGGTCGAATAAAATTCGGTTTGGTTTTTTTAGTAGAATAAAATCAATATATCTTTATAAGATAGAGTAGAATTATTCGAGTGTGGGTATAGGCTAAGTCTAATATTTTTAATAGACTAGTAGAATAAAATCAATATATCTTTATAAGATAGAGTTGAATTATTGGAGGGAGGGTATGGGCTTGTGAATTTAATAGATTATTATAAGCTACACCATTGTATATGGTGTAGCTTATAGTCAAATCTTATCAATTAAAGTGAACCATGCTGCATGCAGAACATTGCTAATATTTTTGTCCCTATTTTTATTTTCTCTTTTTCTAAGAGAAAAAAGAGAAAAAAGAGAAAAAAATCTAAGGTTAATATTTAAATTTAGGTACATTAATGTTGATGAATTAAAACCCTTCCATAAATAAGTAAAAACATGGATATGAATATTTTTAAGTATAGATATTGCTACTTAAAGCGAAGGGTGGGTTAGTAATATTAAGAAGAATGAATTCATTAAGGCTGAAAAAAGTGAAAAGATAAGATACAACGTATTTATATATTTGGCATTAGTTGATATAAATTATCACTCCTGAATAGGGGTAGGATAATTTATATCTTTCTTATCTACCTAGAAACTTACCTTTTCCTTTCTTAAGGGTTACTTAATTCATATCCATATTATTGAAGTGATGATTCTTCATATTAATGTTAATTTAATCTTAGTACTAGTTTGCGTAGTAGTCATAGTAGCTATAGCTTATGTAGCTATCAAAAAAAGAAAAAGTACGCAAAGTCCATCTAAATCTCACATTACTCGTATAATTATATAGAGAAAATTCTTCTGGTAAAAAGACTTTGTCTTTACCAAAATGTTACTATGAGGCTTCATTAAGAAGAGCCGCGGTCTCTTCAAGAGCCACCTAGTAAAAGCAGTGTTTGACCTAGCTGTTCTCTAGTTCTTTTAGTAGTTTAGTTTATATAGGATGTCTTTTATATATGCTAGGTATAGATTTTTCTTGATCTTCTTTTCAAGAGGTTTATATGTCTGTCTATTTCAAATTTAGATCTAAACTCTTTTTTTTTTTTTTTTACATTTGTAAGTAAGGTTTAAACTCAGATTTATATGCTAGTATGGGTGGAGATGGAGATCCTGGTATGTCTTAAGGTGTAACAGGCGGCCATTCAAATGATGTGCAAAGGGGGGGGGGTGATAAGCGTCATATAAGGGATATTTCTATGAGAATAATAGGACCAATAGGATAACTATGGTTCAGGGTATGAATGGTAGTAAAAAAAAATAACACCGTAAAAGATAAAATTTATACTTATCATTCATATTCAAATATATATATTTGAGGGATTACAGGGGGGAGGAGGGTAAGCTCTAAATGTATGCGCTAGTAAGGGAGGGAAGCTCTGCGCAAGCTCTGCTCTTAAATTTGTATTAATTTATGTAGCGGAGCGGTGGTGTATAAGCTTTACTTAGTCGGCCTCTTAATTGAGAGGTAATTCACGACATATATATGACGCTGCCGCTACGAAGTAGTACTAGGAAGTAAGTAGCAGTAGTAGGAATTAAGTACTACGAAGTAGTACTACGAAGTAAGTAGCAGTACTAGGAAGTAAGTATTACGAAGTAAGTAATACGAAGTAAGTACATACGAAGTATGTATGTTTTAAGTTATGCGTATTTTACGCATAATATATATATTAAATATATATATATTAAATATATATATTGTTTAATGTTTAATCCTATGGATGATAAATTAAACATAACAAATTTAGTTATTATTTTAGGGCTAACCTAAGGCTGGGGGTTATTATGGGAGGTTGCGAGTGGGTGGTGTTGTCTACTTAATAAAATAAATAATTTAAGATAGATATGTTATGAGATATCTTCTTCTACTTCTATATAAAATGAAGTACCAACTAATCTAACAGTATACGAAACTTTTAAATAAAATGAAATATTGCACTTTATATTAAAGTGTAATATATATTAAAATGTAGGGTAGGGTTTAAAATAGATATTTAATCAAATGAGGTGAATTAAACCCATTAATAAGTAATTCAAGTACTGGGTGGAAAAATTTAAGGATATATCTTCTTAAAAGTAAGGGAAAGTAGGGTAAAATTAATATAATATTAAAATTAAAATATTAATATTATATATTAATATATTACAGCTGGCATAATGGTAATTATGCTAATCTCTTTATACTCTCTACTCCTTTGAGTGGCTAATTATTATAAAAATTTACTATGAATTATTCTCCAACTATTATATCATTAATCGAGGTTCTTTTCGTCTTAGTTCCGGCTCTTGTGGGTATAGCTTATGTAACAATTGCAGAAAGAAAAACTATGGCAAGTATGCAAAGAAGATTAGGTCCTAACGCTGTAGGATATTATGGTTTACTACAAGCATTTGCTGATGCATTAAAACTTTTATTAAAAGAATATGTAGCACCTACGCATGCAAACATAATCTTATTCTTTTTAGGGCCAGTTATTACATTAATTTTTGCCCTTTTAGGGTATGCAGTAATTCCTTATGGACCAGGATTAACTGTAAACGATTTCAGTTTAGGAATATACTATATGTTAGCAGTATCTTCTTTAGCTACGTATGGTATTCTATTAGCAGGGTTTTTTCTTCCCGTCTTTAATTTACATACTAATAATACTCAATATTCTTTATCTCACATATCAAAGTCAAGATATGACTTAAACTTTCATATCAAAATCTCAAAATATCCGAATCTATCTAGATGTTTTATTCACACTAACCAGCATCATAATAATAACAATAATAGTAATATGAATAGCGAAGAGTATATCCAAGAAATTCTTAAAGATAGAGTTGCTCCTGTAATACCCTTCGATCGAAACTTAATCAAAGACTCTTGTTTTAATTATACTGATAAGATATTGAAAGCTAAGTTCCTTAAAGAATGAGGAACCAAAGCTGGAATTTATCTTATAGAATACAAATATTACCCTAATATTTATTATATAGGAAGAACAAATCTCTTTAAAAAAAGATTATTTGAACATTCCAAAGCAGAATCTCAGAGTAAATTTCACCTTTTTATACGACTAATAGGTATAGAGCATTTTAATTTTCACATCATAGAGGTTAGTCCTGTATCAAAATTAGGAGAAAAGGAGACTTATTACTTACAAAAGTATATACCTATACTTAATTCTGTTTTCTCTTCATCGATAACTGAAGGTGTAATTAAACAAAGTTTATCATTAAAACTAAAGGATCTTAGATTTACCAATAAGACACTTGACTCTAGAGATACCCTTGTTTATGTTTACCAATACACAGAAAAAGGTATAAATCCAAAAGCCACTATATATAAGAGCAGTAATGAGGCAAGCCGATCTTTAATTTACCCTATATCTGGGATAGGTAGATATAAAAACACATCTATACCATATAGAGGAAAATTGTTTTTTAATTACCCTATTACAGATTTTAACCTAGTGTTTAAAGAGTCCCAAAAACTCACACCTAAAGGTATATTGAATCGAGTTATTAGTACTCAAGTTTGAGCATACGATGCTGCTACTTTAGAATTATTAAGTGGTAGTCCTTTCGATTCAAAATTTAAAGCTAGTAAAGCTTTAGGAATACCTAAGGCTACTCTAGACTTAGTTATAGATAAAGGAAGAACTGCAGGGTCAAAGGCTATTTATGTATATTCTAGACCTCTAAAGGCCGAAGAAATTCAAGCTCTTATTGCTAAAGCAGATGTACAATTAGGTGTTAAAATACCCGTATACGTTTATGAGGCTAATACTCTAGAATTAGTAAATAATGCTCCATTCGATTCACTTTTAGATGCTGCAAAATATTTTGGTGTTGATTATCGAACAATAGTTCGTCATTTAAATACTAATAAAGCTACTAAACGAGGTGGTATATTAGTTTATTTCTTAAAAAATAAATTGGATAGAAATTTAAAGAAACAATTAATTGATACAGGACGTAGAATAGCGGACAGTCGTAGTTATAATACGAAAGTTTGGGTTTATAATGCATATAATTTAGAATTAATAAACCAACGTCCCTTTGACTCCATTTTATCGGCAGCTAATTATATAGGTATAGCTAAATCAACTATATATCGAAATTTAGACAGTAAAAAACATACAGTATTAAGAAATGTTAAGCTTACTGTATACTTTCTAACTAAAGAAATGAGCTTGGAGTTCAAAGATAAAATTAAAAGGTAATTTTATAATTAAGTATTAAGGGATTAGAATGAAATAGGTAAATAGATAGTATACCTGGAATATTTAGATTGAGAGAGAGTATATAGATTAATATTATGTTTTGGTTATTCAGTAGTCAACAAAATATTTAATCAATATAAATAAATTAGTATGTAATATAAAGACTTTAATTATCTTGAATTTTAGTAACGCATCCTGCGTATTTGGGGTCCCAAGTGCTTCGTACTTCGTAATAAAAAAATTAGTAAAATAATTTTTTTTTATTACCCCCTTTAGAAGCCGGTCCTTTACTGAACATTTTAGAAAAATAAGCCCCTTAATTACGTAAGTAATTAACGATAAACCGTATGAATTTCAAGAAAAACTTATATTAAGTTTATTTGAAGCGAAGCCTATTTATATAGGAACGTCCAACGACTAGCAGATATAAATTTGCTGCCACGAGTATTCGGGGTCTATGCTACAAATATCTTAAAAATTATTTACCTGGGATTATATGGTTTAATATTTTTATCCTATAAACCATAAATAAATTTTTAGAGGTACTTTTAACGAAAGTAAGATAAAAAGTAGATGTCATAGATTATAACGTAGTCTGAGCCATATTGTGAAATATGGATTTAATATTAAACGTATTAAGATAACAACCTGGAAGTGCTAATAGTAAATATGCTTTTTTAGGTTCCTTAAGAAGTACAGCTCAATTGATCAGTTATGAATTGGTCTTAAGTTCTGCTATACTTTTAGTTATTATGTTAACAGGTAACTTGAATCTAACAGTAAATACAGAATCTCAAAGAGCTATTTGATATGTACTACCTTTATTGCCAATATTTATTATATTTTTTATTGGATCTGTAGCTGAAACTAATCGTGCCCCATTCGATTTGGCTGAGGCTAACCCTGCTAACTATATAGCTTTTGCTGGTTATTATATTACAACCGTATTTATTTCAATTACTAATTTCATAATTCTTGATTTTTTCAATAAGATTATTATGAATATTTATAATATTTTGAGTTCATTACGTACTTTTTACGTGTTACGTTGTGCAGCTGGAAAGGTATACTTTCAAACATTCATAAGACATTATAGTACCTTAACTACCAAAGATATTCCATTACATCCCCAATGAATAACTGGTTTCACAGATGGGGAAGGTTCCTTTGGTATTAAGATTTCTAAAGCTAAAGGGTACAAATTAGGATGAAAGTTACAGCCTTTTTTCCAAATTAAATTAAATGTACGAGATCTAGATACATTATATCGGATCAAGGAGTATTTTGGAGGAGTAGGGACTATAGGTTTTGAGAAAAATTTTGCTAAGTATTCTATTAGAAAACTTAGTGATATTGTAGATATTTTGATACCGCATTTTGAAGCTTATCCTCTATTAACTAAAAAATTTGCGGATTTTGAATTATTTAGACAAATTATTTTAATTATAAAAAATGAATCTTCTTTAAGTGAACAAGGATTTATAAAAATTCTTAACCTTAGATATTATCTGAATAAAGGAATATCCGAGGAATTGAAAGAATTATATCCTAACTTAGTACCTGAGGCAAGACCAGAAGTTCCAGAAAGAGAAATTCTACCGGAATGATTAGTAGGATTTGTAGATGGGGAAGGTAGTTTTAATATAATTACAGTAGAGAAAAAGTCTTCAGATGCACCATCAATGCCTAGTGTTAGTTACAAAGTATGATTACATTTTCAAATAACACAACATAGTCGGGATGCTGATCTTATGGAAAGAATAGCTACATTCTTTGATTGTGGTAGTGTTAAAAAAAGAAACACCGATGCTGTTGACTTTAAGTTAAATAAATTCGAGCTGTTAGAAAATATAATTATACCTTTTTTTCAAAAATATCCTCTTCAAAGTACTAAAGTTTTGGATTTCTTGGCTTTTGTTGAAGCCGCGAATGTAATTAAAAGTAAAGCAGCTCGGCAATGAACAGCAGAACAATTCGATAAAATTCAAAATATTCAAAGTAATATGAATAAATACATCAAAGAAAATCTAAACGAAAGACAAGATGGTGAAAGCAATAAAGATTAATAACCCGCGGAGCTGGTTCCAGCCTCTGCGAAGTACTAACATATTAGTACTGCTGCTGCAGCTGCTGCTGCTGCTGCGAAGCTAGCTAGCCAGCAAGCAAGGAACTACTTTTTAAATTATAGTTTAACAAGTCTTAAGACTTGTTACAATTAAGCTTTATTGACTATTTATCTTAATCTTTTTTTTGTTACACTATAGATTTTAGATTCGTGTTAAGATAATATAAATATTGACCTAGCTGAGCCATAGATTTGGTCTCATTAAAGATCACTATTTGCTGGAAAACCCTTAAGTAAGGACAATCAGCAGGGAATGAATTTTATTAATTCAGCCTTCAGAGACTACACGTGATCATTTAATATAATTTTTATATTATATTAGATAAGATATAGTCCAACCGTTATTGAGAAATAACGAATGATAAAATCATATACTGTTATACCTAAGATTTCACCTTATAATTTATCTATTAAATTATCTAATTCTGTTCATATAATAAGACATTATTCTTCTTTTAGTAATTGTGAAAACCTAGGGTTGGTTTTTTACTATTAATAATATAAGTAAATATTCTATTAAATCTTCTAGAGATAGAGAGATAGAGAGATAGATTAAAAAATAAAGGTCTTTATTCTATTATTAATATTATTAATGGAAAACAATATATAGGTAGTGCAAAAGATCTTTATTTAAGACTAAATGAATATCTTTATAATCGAAAATAAAATATTGCTATATAAAATGCAATTAAAAATTAGGGTTTGGATAAAATTAATTTTTGTATTTATGAATATTTTACATATAAAAGTAAAGCTATAAGCAATAAGTCTTTAACTGACTTAGTGTTAGATTATATAAAAAAAGTTTAAATTTGATACTTTATATAATTTTAAAGCTATAGCTACAAGTTTGTTAGGTTATAAAGATACTGAAGAAGCAAGAAAAAAGATGATATGATTTTTTAAAGATAAAAATAATCATCTTTGGTTCTTTGGCTCTTTGGTAAAAACAAAGAAGTTATTGCTTGCTTTAATTAGTAAACCTGGGGGGAATTAAATACTATGTTTGGTAAGAAACACAGTGAATAAACTAAAACTCTTATAAGTAAGAGAATGAGTAAAGATTCTCCAGGTGTAGGTTTGTTTTTATGATTTATATGATAATTTAATTTAAAAGTTTAATAATAAGACATTATTATTTAAAGGTCTCAAGGATAACAGTAGCTAAATATTTTAATAAAGGTCTTGTTTATAAAAATATATCTCGTTTTAAAGTAATTAAAGATTAATATTTTTATATTTAGATGATATATCATTAAATATTTTGGAATCAGAACTTGTTAGTGGGTTTATGACAGAACATGCTGCAGTAGTTTTTGTATTCTTTTTCTTAGCTGAATATGGAAGTATAGTTTTAATGTGTATACTTACAAGTATTTTGTTTTTAGGTGGTTATTTATTGATTAATAATTTCGAGATATTTAATATAAATATATTGGATAGTATTCATCTTATTCTTAGTCATAGTCCTTTTACTCGTTACGATGTATATTGAAAATATTGTGACTTATATATAGAGTCTTTTTTAAATAATTCTATTGTAGATGGATTATTTTATGGATTAAGTTTAGGATTAAAAAGTTCTATCTTAATATTCATTTTTATATGAGTAAGAGCTTCTTTCCCTAGAATACGTTTTGATCAATTGATGGCTTTCTGTTGAACAGTTTTATTACCTATACTATTCGCTTTAATAGTTTTAATACCTTGTATACTATATAGTTGTAATATATTCCCTGCTAATATATATTTACTATAATTAATATACTCCTTGTTTCTTTTATATTATTATATAGTTATAGCTAAATATAGCTAGTCATTATATAATAAGTACCTTATTCTTACTTCTTGCTTCTCGGAAGCAAGAAGCAAAAAGCAAAAAGCAAAAAGCAAAAAGCAAGAAGCAAGAAGCAAGCAGTACTTACTTATTTCGTAGTAGTGCTGCTTACTTGGTAAGTAGTACCTTTTCTGTTTCTTTTTCTTTGAGGTAGTTATAGTTATATTATTATATTTTAATTGCTACAACTACTACTAGTGCTACTACTATCAGTAGTACTAGCACTACTAGTACAACTACTACTAGTGCTACTACTACTAGTGCTATTACTACTAGTACTACTACCTATTTTAGGTACTATAAGTAATAATACTGTTATGTTAATTATAAGAGTATACTACTTACTGTTAATATTAGGAGTAGGTATTCTTTTGTTATACTTTTTCAAAACCCCCTACATATTTGCTGAATATTTAAGAATAAATGGATATTAAAGATATCCATATATTTAAGAATAAATGGGGATATTAAAGATATCCCACCTTCAAGGTAATCTAGTGTCAACTCCGACTATGGACTAGTTATTTTAAGTGCTATTAAAAATGCATAATATGCACCAGATATAAGGAGTGTTACAATATATTCAGTAATCTATCTCTGGTGTGGTTTTTTACTGTGGCTAATTGGAGGAGAAGTAAGGGTGGCTATCTCGTCAGGGTGTCTTTATTATATGTTTTGCTCATTATTCCTATAGTAGGAATATTCCTTATATGTACTATACATAGTTTTAATCCTGTTGGAAATAAATTCTCAAAAGTGGAGGATGGCGGTCAGCAAGAAAGGAATCTATATTATTCAGAGGGAGATGTATTGAATATAGATAATAAAGAGGATTCTATTTTTGATGTAAGTTCTTATAAGAAAATAGCTTTTATAACAACTATACTAAATCTAATCGTATCCTTAATAATATATATGTTATTTGATTTTAGCAATAATCAATTTCAATTTATACAAGAAAATTTGGATTTAAGTTTTTATGATATATATTTAGGGGTGGATGGTGTTTCAATATACTTTGTATTATTAACAACTATAATAATGCCTATAGCATTAGTATCTAATTGAAACTCAATAATAAACAATGTAAAATCATATTTAATAATAATATTATTACTAGAAACTCTATTATTAGCAGTATTTTTAGTATTAGATGTGTTATTATTTTATATATTTTTTGAAAGTATATTACCACCATTATTTATATTAATAGGTTTATTTGGATCAAGTAATAAAGTAAGAGCTAGTTTCTACATTTTCTTATATACATTTTCCCAAAAGTGTAAAAGAGCCAAACTCCGGGGAAGTCCTAAAGCTTTAGTAACCAAGGTAATTAAGGAAACTTTTTTAGTGGCCTGATTAATGACTCAGGGTATGGTAATATCACTAAAGATGAAGAACAATTTGTTCATGAAATGGGTAATCACGGATCTAAATCATTCTTGGTTTAAAGTCAAGTGTAAAGAGACTATAAACTCAAAGGGTGTAAAAGAGCAACGAGTAGATGGTTCTTCGAATTCTAGGATTTTAGATTTCGTAAGGTGTACTCTAGTCGCAGGGAAACCTGTTTTTGGGCGAAAAATTCATTATGGTTATAATAATATTCTTGCAAATAGTAACTTTAAAAGATCATTACACACAACCTACCTAACCTAGTTGGAAGCTAAATCTAATTTAGATCCTTGATTTGTTACAGGGTTAGTTGATGTGAAGGATCTTTTATATTAGGTTTTTTTAAAGTGATAAGTATAAAATGGGTTATCAAATCCAAGCCATTTTTAAAATTGCTTTACATAGTAAAGATTTAGATTAGGTATATCAAGTTAAATATGAATTCATTTAGAAAAATTTAACCTTATTATTATTGCCGGTTAGCCGGTATGAATTGAAGTAACCCAAAATTAAAGAAAACGCAATTAAGCGAACGTATTAGGGTCTTTATTTTTATTATTATCTATATTAACTATGTCTTCAATAATTGGTACTACATACTTCGATGTTTTATTCAAAAGTAGTTTTGAATATACAATACAAACAGTATTATTTTGTGGTATATTTATCGCTTTTGCAGTAAAAACTCCAACAATTTTTTTAAATAGCTGATTATTAAAAGCTCATGTAGAATCACCTTTAGGTGGAAGTATTGTACTTGCAGGTATTGTTTTAAAACTAAGTCTGTACGGTATATTTAGATTAATTTTACCATTATTGCCTAAAATATCTTTAAATTATACATTCATTATATTTACTATAGGTGTTATTACTATAATATATGCTAGTTTTAGTACATTAAGAACTATAGATGTAAAAGAACTAATAGCGTATAGTTCAGTATCTCATGCCGCAGTTTATTTAATAGGAGTATTTAGTAATGTAATTCAAGGTATTGAAGGAGGTATACTTTTAGGTTTAGCACATGGATTTGTGTCAAGTGGATTGTTTATATGTGCAGGTGGAGTACTTTATGATAGATCAGGTACTAGATTAATTTATTATTATAAGGGAACTGCTCAGATAATGCCTTTATTTTCTATACTTTTTTTCATTCTGTCTTTAGGTAATTGTGGGGCACCTTTAACTTTAAATTTTGTAGGAGAGTTTATGTCTCTTTATGGTACATTTGAAAGATTACCTTTATTGGGTATATTTGCTAGTTCTTCTATTATTTTTTCTGCTGCATATACAATATATATGTATAATAGAATATCCTTTGGTGGATCTTTCAGTAAATTCTTTGAAGAAAACATAACTGATACAACTAAAAGAGAATTCTTTTTATTATTTAGTTTAATCGTCTTTACCGTACTTTTTGGTATTTATCCTTCTTTTATATTAGATGGTTTACATTACTATGTTTCAAGTTTATTGTACAGTATTTAATAAATAAAATAAGTTATGTATTATCTATATTGCTATGTTATAGAGGCCTTGTAGTAATTAATAGTATGCTACGCTGCGCTTAATTAATTATACTTACTTCGTAGTGCTGCAGCAGCGTAGCTAGCTAGCGTTTATTTATAATTAGCGCAGCAAGCTAGCGCTGCTGATCCAGGTCCTGCTTATGTAGTATTAATGTATCAAGCCTGCGTAGCGGCTATATATAACCAGCTATAGAGGCTAGCTCCTTTAGAGCCTAGTCTAGCCTAGTCTAATATAACCTAACTTAGCCTAGGCTATTCTATTCCTCTTCAATACTTATTTTTTTATTATTATTATAAATAAATTGTCATTATCTATAAAAAATAAAAAGGGAATGAATTGTATTATACGATAAGCAATAGTAAACCTACTGATAAAGGCAGATATTAGGATTCATTTATTAAAAGTGTTACTAAGTTTGACATGTATGTTCTATTACCTAAGTATAAATAGAAATAAAGATTAGATTATAGTATAGTAATCCATTTCTTGGTATAAAAATTCTCCTTTCTTCCCCTAAAGGGGAAAGCCCTTTCCTTCTTTCCTTCTTTCCTTCTTTCCTTCTTTCCTTCTTTCCTTATTTCCTTATTTCCTTACTTAATGTACTACACGTATTAATAGAGTAGAATTAGAAAGGATGGTTTAGACGAAACTTTTATATTTCATTTTTTTTTTATTCTTAGATATCTTATTATTATCTTAAATAAACTTTAACCTTTGTTAAATATTAAGGTAGCTAAAGGATATTTATCTAAAAAATATAAATGTAAAAATAGTTCGAGTTACTGGCGCTATGTTGGCGCTATATAGAAAATTAAATTATAATACTCTCCGTTATATACTTAACGTAAATATTTGTAAGATCAATAAAACATTAATTTGATCTAGAAAATATTCTCTCTAATGATTTGTATAATAATGCCTCAATTAGTACCATTTTTTTTTGTAAATGAAATAACATTTACTTTTGTAATAATAGCTCTAACTGTTTATATTTTATCTAAATATATTTTACCTAGATTTGTTCGTTTATTTTTATCTAGAACTTTTATCGGTAAACTATTGGATAATTCTATAAATAAATAGTCTAGTAATACCGCAATATACACAAAACTATATATATATAGATACCTCTGAAGATTAAATAGTCCTTGAGGTTTGCTATTATGATATATATAGTTATATATGTGTATATATGAATGGTAAGTTTGAATTCTCAAATACTGCATAGTTATGTGGTAAATTACCTCAGGGTAATTAAGTTAGAGTTAGAAACAATCTAACTCTAACATATAAAACCCTAAAGGATGTATATACATTAAAATAAATAAATGAATAATTTCAGCAACTGTAATGCGTTAAGATCGAATTTGAGTCCTTTAAGTCAATTTGAAATAAGAGATTTAATAAACCTTGATACACCTGTTTTAGGTAATTTACATATTTCTATTACTAACATAGGATTTTACTTA
>JAPEUS010000045.1:0-77522 GCA_027946355.1 Collariella sp. IMI 366227 | reverse complement strand
TCTGACCGGCTTTTACTTTTTTCGTTGCTTTCCCGGGCGCTGCTTGGGAGGTGAGGAAGAGAGGATTTGGTGATACCTTTCGCGGCAGGCTGCTGCTGCTTGTGGTCAGTGCTAGATGCGGATGACCCGACACTGTTTTTGTTGAGCAGCATGAAAGGGGGGACGTCACGGAGTGCCCGGTCCTTGTGGTCGTGGAATTGCAGCCAGGGATCTGCTGGTGATAGGTTGGTCAATTCTGCGTGAACTCGACTGCAGTGTGTGGTGGATATTACGCCCCACCATCGCGAGAACAAACGCTTCATATGCAGGCCAGCGACAACATCACGATGAACCAGCACCCGCACAGCGCCACGATAATCACCATCCGAAGCCAAGGTGCCGCTCCCATTCACAAAACTACCTAAGGTACTTTGTACCTCGCCGGATCGCCGGGGGGTGGTACTTGATCCGCCCTCGCCGCTGCTTCCTTCAGGCCAGCTTCGACGCCACGAACTGCATCCCCATCGCTGCCTCCGGCCGACCTCATTGCGATATGTGCATGTCCACACGTACAAAAAAGATGAACCCATCGTCAGGTGAGCATGTCCATGCGTACGAAACTAATGGACTCGTTGCCAGGCCCGCATGTCCGCGCCGCGCAAATTAACTAATTAACCCGAAAGCAATAAAAACAAGCAAAGAACCCGTCCTACGCCCAACCTTCACCAGACCGCCATGTCGCTCAAAGCTCGGCGTCCTCCTCCACAAGGCCATCCATGCCCTCGACACCCTCACCACCCTCAACCTCCTCCCCATCAACATCCATCTCCGCAAAGTCCAACTCGTTCTCCACCTCTATTGACTGCACTATATCATCGCTATCGACATCGTCGACAACATCCATGCCCTCAACACTACCATCATTCTCCTCCGCATCACTGCCCTCGCCGTCGGACATCTCCTCCTCCTCAGAAGAGTAAGCCGAGGAAGAATCCACATCCCCCTCAAACCCACTCTCAAACTCTAAGTCAATCGCCATCTCCTCCATTTCCTCCATCTCCTCCAATCCAACGGATCCAGTCGAGCCAAGAAGGGTGGTGCCTGAGAGGCGGGCGCTGGAGTTCACGACCGCCGTGGAGCCCTTGTTCAAAGAATTGGCATTGTTGGCATTGTCGGCACCGTCGGCGTTGGGGATGGACATGCGCCGGGTCCGGGTGCTCATGCCGGTGTCGGTTGGGGCGTTAGCGGGAATGTTGTTGGGAAGGGGGGCATTGATGTCGCCGCGTACGCTGATGCCGTCATCGGTGCCGGTGAAGACCAAGTGGCCGACAGGCGTAGCGCGGTCGTTTAGGTCGCCGCGGACGCTGATGTAATCGACGGCGTTGTCGAACTCGTCACCAGCGGCCACGGCCGTGGTGGTGGGATTGGTGGCGCTCTCGCCGAGGTCGCCGCGGACACTGATGTAGTCATTAGGGTTGTCAAACTCGTCACCGATGGTCATGTCGAGCCCGGCGGCACTGCTAGAGGCGCGCTCGCCGAGATCGCTACGGACGCTGATGCCGTCGTCGGTTTCGGCGTCAGCCTCGCTGTCAGTGGACATGGCTGAGAGCTCGAGGCCGGTGGTGTTGACGGGGGCCGGCTCACCAACATCGCTGTGGGCGCTGATGGAAGATTCAGACTCGCCTTCGGTGTTGTCATTGTCGGCCATAGCAGTGTCGTCAAGGGCAGTGGTGTTGCCGGGCAGGGCGGTCTCGACCGTGCCATCGTCGTCACGCTGGCTGTGATCGTAAATGCTTGGGTCCGTGACGGTGAAGTCATCCGTCACGTAACCGTTGTTGGGATCGCCATCGTCGTAGTGGAAGTTGGTGGCATGGAGATAACCCTGGATGCCGGTGCCAGTGTTAATGGTGCCAGCACCATTGCCGTGGCCGAGGTTGGCGAAAAAGTTTCGGTTGCCGTTGGTGGCGCTGCCGCGGAGCCCATCGTCGCTGCCAGTGGTCTCGCCATCATGGGCATTAAAGATCCGGGCGCCCGGGACATTCAGGAAGTTGACAAGGCGCGGGGTAGGGCTGCCGTTGGCGCGGACGCGGGTGTTGAGGGTGATCACGTTATTTTCATCCTCTTGATCATCGTCGTGGTGGCGGAAGTTGCCGTTGGTGAAAGCAAAGCCGTTGCTGCGGGCACTCAGCGGGCTGAACAGCGTGTTGGGGCTCGAGTTGGTCAGAGAGCTGATGGTTTCTGCAACGCATGTGGACTCGGATGCGGTCGAGGCTGTAGCGCCGGCGGCACTCAGGGGTCCCGCGGGCCTCGCAGGGGCGGTCGCGGACTTCGCCCCGGGGACAGCCGCAGGCCCAGATGATGCGCTTGAACAGACACATGGCTTGATGGGTCGGTTAGCTTTGTGGGTGGTATTATTTGTTGGTGAAGCTGTCTCTGAGAGTTGGATGGTGTTGAGCGATGTGAAAGACGGGGGAAGACGGTGAGGTACATGATGCAATAAATGGTTTTCACGGGCGTGGCTTGTACTTCTCGCTGTGAGTCGTGAATAGGTGGTCCTGTGCTTATTCGGAGGCATTGTGTGAGAGCAAAAGTGGTACTGCATGTTGTTGGTATTGTTCTGTTGCGTTTGAATTGGGTGAATAGGGGCGGCCAGTGCTTTATTATTGTTACTTGTGGGAGCCCCATTCATCTGGTGTGGATTTCCGTTCTGACGAAGCTCACTTCCAAGCACACCTAATCATCAGCTTGTCAATTCAAATTGATGCCACTTGCTCCTTATGCTCCTCATGCCCTGAATTCTGTGTTGTCAAGCAGGTCTCATGATGTTCACAGCAAGTCTTGTTGGATAGTCTCGGCATCCCCCTTTCAACTTTGATCACTGAATACCTAGTACCAAGGGTCCGGGTCGTGATGCACTCCTCCAATGACACCAATTGAGCACCCTTGCCATGTTCCAACTGACAAGTCTTGAATTTCTTGACACTTACGGGATCACACACTGTGTCCTGAAAAATCCCCTGATTGCAGTTGAGAACAACAACAACTGAAAACGGATCAAGCCATTGTCACTGGTGTCAAGAACAGACCCAGCAAGCAACAAAGATCAATCAGAGTCCGAGGAACGTCTTTTAAATTGTTCTTTTTTTTTTTTCAAAAAAAAAAAAATCTTTGATTTCTTCATCCCACATTTCTTTTCCCCGTATTCCCTCCTTTCTTTCTTTCCTTGTTTCTTTTTTTCATTTTTTTTGTCTTCTTTTTCTTTCGTCTTAAGTTTGAATGGTCTTTGATGAGAGGTTCGAAATTAATTCCCATGGCGAATCAAGAGGCTGAGCCATGAAGTGTCACTGCCCCTCTGCGACTTGAAGCCGCCGAGGAATGGAAAGTGTGATGACCGCGCCCTTTAGTCTCCTGATCCTGTGTTTTCCCCGTGTCAAATCAGTGTCATCTGACCCCATCTGCACTGCTGCCTGCTCCTTTTTGTTCCAAGAAGACTTCAGACTCAGCTGAACTGCTGAAGGACTCGAAAGTCGAAACCCAGCAACAGGTCCACGTCAATTCCCGACAGTGACACTTTTATCAACAGCCCTTTAACTTACCGGCCTACCCTTTGTTGTGCTCCGCAATACCCCTCCTTAATCTTGGGGGATCTTCCAATATCGGGCTAGGATGCAGCCTGAGCCTTGAGGTCCATGCCGTTGCCGTGGAATTGGGCCTCGTTCCGAGCGCAGATCTCGAGGCGAGGGAGGGAGGGACCGAAGACAATGAGAGTGTCAAATTTACTAATAAACCGCTTTCATCTCCTGTTTGTTCCTCTGCAAAAAAATCACTCAACAGCTACTGACCCAAACTTCTGTGCTCTGCGAATACCACCCCCGCACGCCATGACATTGACGAAACCCAACCCTCACGACCACCGCCGGTCCTATGACTGGATTTCTTGATAAAGCCGTTTGCCGAGCCCATCCTCAAGCTCCGTCCGAGCCTTCGCCCCAACATCATCAAAATGCGTGCCCGTCAGAAGTCCAATGGTCTCCTCACACATCAAACAAAGCATGGTTCGGGAATTACCGAGCGAAATCCGCAACCGCCGCTTCGCGATGAAGAGATGGAAAACCCCGCTTGGGCTGAAGGCAGAAACTTCCGGATGAGACGATTCGACCGGGGTGGTGAGGGTCTTCGAATGAAGATGTGGAGGCTTGCTGACGGCCATGGAAGCTCCATGTTCTTTCCATCTCAGCTCTCAAGCCCCTCCGTGCTCCGTAGTCGAGGCTCACAACCAGGTGGCCTTGGCTAGGGCTTGGCCAAAGTCGTAGCGGGGACGGAAAAATGCTGTGCCCTGCCCTACGACCCACAAGCCACAGGGTCGCCACATGGCTTTCCGAAACTCCCGGCACCAAACCTGGCGCTGTTGACTGGCCTACTCTTTTTGGTCAGGGGTATGTATCATGGAACTTCAAGTTGCCCAGGATCTGGTCCAAGAACGTTACAAGCCGCAGGAACGCCAACACCCGAGAGGACAAAAATCGCGCCAGCCAGCCGCGCAGATCTCGGCGAACAGTCGCTAGATCTTCGAACCTCTTTCCCCTCACTGGCTGGTTGCTAACCCTGATGGTGAAGATCGTGGGAAGAACCGCCGAATGGTGCGACAGCTCCACCACGCTGGCAGCGCATTTGGCTACCATGCCCGGCGGCGAAACCGGCCACTGCGTGGAAAGGCTGCCGTGCATGGACGCCCAGCCAACAGCATGAGACACCATCCCGGCACGATCCAAACAACCGTGAGCCTGGACCGACCAACAGCAGCCAACCTGCAGCAGCACCAAACCGTTTGTTTGTGCGCATGTGAAGGATCTTTAAACGGTTGCTGATTCTTCACGAGCCGCTTTGCTTTTTCTTCCACAAATTTGTGTAAACTGATCCTCAGATGGCTCATATCGTCATTCTGCTGCCAAAGGATTAGTAGTAGTTGACAGCCCGGCACTCGGCAGACCCCTCAGCAATTTCGGCACCCTATTATATGCACAACACCATCTACGGATACCACCCGGCAGCTTCCAAGCAGAGCTCCGGTTCCGCCCTCATCCCGGCCCAGCCGGACACATTTCCGCTTTTCGACAAATGGTGCAGACGGGTGCATCCTCGTCACGCACTCCGCCCCCGAGTGGACCGAGAACTCCATCCCGAGCTTTCACATGAGGATCCCCCTCGAGGCCTCGGCCAGTCAGGGCCCGTCTTCGCTTGCATCAGGGAGGCTGGCCCTGCAGGCCCCACCATCAGAATGGACAGCGATGATGCTCTGCAGGAACGAGATTGTGAGCGGTGGCCCCCGGCACCCTCTTGGGCAGGCATCAATTTCCATGCTGGTGCTGCCTCGCCGCCCACGGCAAGTGATCTGCCAAGCAGTCGGCCGCGGCCCCTGGTCGACGCAGTACCGTGGCCATGGAACCTGGGGTCGGGATACAAGACGCGCCCGCGGTGCAGCCTGGGCGGCGCACCTCCCCTTTCCCCGTTATATACAGGGTCTTCCCACCAACCCCCGGCTGTGGCCGGTGACAGGTCGACTCTGTCTCCGCTCCTTTCCTCCCCCGCAAGCATCAACTGCTGCCGACACCGCCGAACGAGGAGGCTGCGATCCCGCCCCGCGAATGGTGACCTAGCCCAAAGGATGTGGTCGCCCCTCAGAAGCACAGGCGCCATCGTTGGCCTGTGCCTTCTCGCCCTGTGGTGCAACATCGCCGCCGCCCACGAGATCGGGGCCCAAGAGGGCATCGCGCTGTTGCCGGATTGCGCAGTACGTGCAGCGTGTGCTGGGTGAGGGGGATAGAGACGGGATGCTGACACGCGTGGATTTCAGCGGAACTGCTTTCAAGCGGGGATCGGCGCGTCGCTCTGCCAGCAAGATGACGTCCAATGCATCTGTGCCGATGAGAAACTCAACTATGTGGCCGCGGCATGCATCAAATCATACTGCACCTCCAAGGAGTCGCTGGGTATGAGCCGTCCATCGGGGGGTTTGGGTGCGTGACTCGGAACGGGATGCTGATGCGGAGCAGCGGCCAAGAACATCACGGCGCACATGTGCGGACACAGCGAAGAGAAGGACGGGACCCTGCTTCCCATCTACTACACCTTCTGCGGCCTCGCCGTCGTGGCCGTTATCCTGCGGGTTATTGCGCGGGTTGTGACGCATGCCTACTTTTGGTGGGATGATTTGGCCAACCTGTTTGGTTTCGTGGGTTGCCATGTTGCCCCCGAGTTGCGGTCCCTGCTGACAGAATCGCAGCTTGGCTCTGCCCTGTTCACGGCCATGAACGCCAAATGTACGGCCTGCGCTCTTGTCGACGCCCGAGTCTGAAGCTAACTGCCGCAGCCATCGACCTCGGCCAAGGCGAAACAATTTACTTTGTCCCCTTCGACAACGTCACCATTATCCTCAAGGTCAGCCTTGCCTTAGCTCCATCCCCCCCCCTCGCCCTCACTCACACATTTCCCAGATATTTTTCGGTGAAATGCTCCTCTACACCGTCACGCGCTTCTTCGTGCGGGCGTCCATCATTCTCTTCTACCTGCGCGTGTTCCCGCCCAAGTCGGACAACAAGCTCGGGCGCATCTTGCTGTACACCTTCATCTTCAACATCGTGTACAACGTCAGCTTCCTGCTGGCCGTCATCTTCCAGTGCAAGCCCATCTCGGATTTTTGGACGCAGTGGTCTGGGGAGCATGAGGGGCATTGTGGGAACGCGAACATTCTGGCGTGGGTCGCAGCCGCGACCGGGATCGTGTTTGATCTGTGGTTGTTGGTGCTGCCGTTTCCGCAGCTGTTGATGCTGAATTTGCATTGGAAGAAGAAGTTGATGGGGGGGATGATGTTTTTTGTGGGCATTGCGTAGGTGTTTTGGGGTGGTGGTGGGTGTTTGTTCGGGATGCTGACGGGCAACAGGGTCATGATCATCAGTTTGATCCGCCTCAAGACGATTAACGAGTTTACGCGCGCCGTTAACCCAACGAGTACGTTCCCCTTCTCCTTCCCTATACCCATCCCCCAAAAAAAAAAAAAAAACTCTGGCCCCAATCCCCTTTCCCCTCCCCTTGCTGACACCTCCCACCAGAGGACATCGTCCAAGTCTGCCTCTGGTCCGCCATCGAGCTTGACGTTGGCGTCATCTGCCCCTGCCTGCCCTCCTTCCGCCTCCTCCTGCGCCGCCTCCTGCCCCGCGCCATGGGCACCTCGGGCCGCTACGAACTCGACCCCGTCTCGGGCAACGGCACCGGCGTCATGCGCAGCGTCATTGGCGGCAAGGGTGCGGATGTGAATGGGAAGAATGGGGGTGGTCCAGCTGGGGGCCGATTGCGGCGAATAAAATTATTGTGGAGAGGCATGTCGCGATCAATATCAAATATGGGAGCGAGGATTCGAATGATGGGAGGAGTTGTGCGGGGAGCGTGACGGGGTTGGTGGGCGGGAGGATGACGCCCGAGGGGATGAGGAGGTGGGGTTGGGGGCCGAAGGGGGAGTGAGGAGGAGTAGGTAGAATAGAGTACGGGGAATGGAATGTGTTTTAGCATTGCGGGGTTATGGTGTGGTGTGTGAAGGTGTGGATGTCGAGGGTGCTGGCGGTTCAGTCGCATCGGTGCGCGGGGAATTTGTTGCGCGAGAACCTCCGGCTACGAGAAGTAACCCCATCTAAAGGGCTTTTGTGGTGCTGCACTTGGCTGCAGAGATCCTCGGCGGTTGTTTCAATTGCTAGCTGCTAGCAGCAGAGGTGCTCGCTGGTGGAGGAGAGGGCGTTTTCGGTTCGCACAACCCACGCCGCTGCAGCTAGCAGCACCTTTCCACGGCCGGTGCAACGCGATGCGGAGGTGTCTACGGCGATTACCCGGCAGAAGATTTCTTCTTTGGCTTGCCAAACCCCATTCCATTTTACGGCTTCCCGTCCGGCGGACGTTACACCCGTGGGGAGGTCCGTCCCACCCCGCGTCTCTCCTGGAACCCAACTTCCTTCAAATGCCCTTTCCTTCCACCGTTTCTGACATCAACTTTCCAGAAAACAAGCTGCAGATCCCACAACATTCCAACTTCCTCGAAAAGCATTGTCCACTACCAAATCTTGCCGAAAACCGAACCCAGCCCTGCCATCTCCCCCAATCCACCGACACCATGCCGACCACTCAAACCCTCAACATCGGCTATACAGCCCCGTCAACCGCCCCTCCCAACACCCCATCCTCACCCTCCCCAAGTCTGGGCCGGCCTCGAGCGCAAAGTCCGCTTTGCCCACGAGTTCGTCCCCATCATCACCTCCTGCAGGGTCCTCTCCGAATCCGAATCAACCCCCACAAACCCCATGGATGCAAAGAACAGTGACGACCGGTCCTGGACCGGCACTGGAGGGGTTGTGTGGATGTGGTGACGCGGGATGTTACGTTTGCGGCTGGGAAGGGGCCGTTTGGTGGGGACAAGGACGGTAGGGAGAAGGTGGTCAGGGAGGTGTGCAGGTTGTTTCCGTCGTGTAGGGTTGATTTTTGGCAAGAGGATGGGACGAAAATTGCGAATTATGTTACGGAGGGGAAGGGGGAGGTGTATATGACGTATGTCTTTCAGTGGAGGGTTGAGAGTGGTGGGGAGGTGGGGTGGAGGTGGAGGGACGGTTTAGGGAGGTGAGCTGGTCTTTTCCCTTTGTGTTTGTGTGGTGAGGTTTGTACTAACTGATGTTAGACGGCTAAGATGGCGGTTGAGTCGAGTATTGAGACTATCAGGAGGATGGTGGCGGAGGGAAAGTTGTAATGGTAAGGGACTACCGGGACTTTGGCTTGCCAGACAGCTGCTGCTCAGGGACAAGAGAAGAGGTCATTGGGGGCTGGCTACAAGGAATAATGTTATGTTTGGAATGCCACAAGCAGTCATGTTGGTTGTCTTCCCGAGTGACGGGTGACAACGTCTTGTCCAAATTTGAGAACAGGCTCCCGGCTCCCTCACCACCCGTTGAAACAAAGATTAAGGCCCTCCCCTGATCTGTCCACCTCATCTTCGCCGTCTTTTCCCGAGACAACCCCCCAATATCAAGGGCGCACACTAAATTCGTAAATAGTACTCCAGGCCAGAGTCTGTTGTGTTAGCGTTCTGAGTCTCCCAGGGTATTTGGCTTCCTATCTCCCGTTCTATGCGGTCAATATCTCTTTTGTCCTCTTTATTATTCCACCCACTCAAATCCCCCAAAGGCTCAGCGACTGCAGCAACACTACCCCCGCATCCACAAATCCCCTGACCCTGCACAACAACTCCTCCCCATCATCACCCACCATATCCCAAAAATGTGCCTGCGGGTTCAGCGGAAGGTTTGCCGGGAATTGCTTCCCCTGGGTCGTGCCCAACTTGTGGGCCACCCATCAGCACGGGACTAAACGGAGCGATGGCGTTGTGCATCTCGGCGTCGTGGAACGGGTCGTCGGGGTCGTTGAGGTACCACCAGGCTGAGTCGCCGCAAAAGCTGGCGCTTTTGGTTGCGTTATTCCAGGGCAGAACGGTTTCTTCGTAGGCTTTTCCATTTTGGGTGACGGTGTAGTGCAAGACTGCGTGACCGTTGTCTTGGTCGATGGTGATGTCGATAGAGACGGTTTCGGAGGACGTTGAGTTGAGGAGTTTGGAGAAGGTTCTGGAAGTGTATGGTCAGAGCTCAGAGGGGATACTTTGAGTACGTTGAAAAACTTACACCTTGGCCGTGGTAGGCGAAACCACCTCCAAGCGGGTCTGAACTATGTTCGACGAGTTGAAACCTAGAACATGTAGCTTAGTTACCGCTTCTTGATGCCTAACCCTACTGAGTACTTAAACTCACGAATATCCATGAAGCTTGGGATTCTGAAATACTGGAAGAGCGGCTCGAACATGATCACTGCAACGGCAGTGTGGTCGGGGCCGTTAGGAGTACTGCCCCTGACCCACGTCTTTGTTCCAGCAAAGAGACGGGCTGAGCAGTCGTTACCACAGCAGAGCGCGATGTTGTTCGAGACGTATTGGCCAAACCGGCCTTCCTGGAGCATGACTTCGGGAATCGTCCAAGATGCTTCGATGGTCGAGAATTTCCCGATATCGGGGGAAGTCGGAGGAGTGCATGCTCACGCCGCATAGGTTCTTACGGACTGCGGCAGAAACAAAGGAAGTGCACCAGAGGGCTAGAAGGACTAGACACTTCGTGATTTGCTTCCTTGGCGATGGCTGATACATTTTGCAGTGTCTGGAAAAGCGAACTCGGTTGCACTGGTGGTTTTGGTCTCTTTGATATGCGGGTGAGTATTGCCAGGGTTGCTAATAATCCAAGCCGAGTAATCACAGGCCAAATTGTTTGTCTAAACAATTAAATATTCAACGGGCAGGTTGACTTTTTGAGTGCCATGGCAAGGGATGGTTAACAAAGTATTCTTTGTTTCACAAACATGTCACCAGTAGTAATTATAGGACCTTCCCAGAAAAATAGGATCAATTCCTAGCGGTGCAAGCCGGTTCAAATTCGCCTTTGTTCCCGCCAAGCCCAAGCGTTATTTGACATCTCATAGTGCCTCACGACCAAGATCTTGCGGGTTGAACAACACCATCTCTTCAATCCCTGATCCCTTTGGATCCTCATTCACCAGCTCGAACCCCTCCGCCAGCGCGACCTCTTCCTCCTCATTCAACTCGACCTCGTCATCACTCATCTCCTCTTCACTGTCACTCCCGTTTTCACCCCCAAAGTGTTGCCCCCTCTATACTCCGGCTGCCGTCCCCCACCCTCACATCCCTCCCCAACCCCTTCCACGTCCTCCTCACAACCTTACACGCAATGGCAAACACCTCTTCCTCCTCCTGCCCATCAGCCCTCCAACACTAAACCTCCCCGAAACCACCTCCCTCCCTCTCTCAACCCCCACCTCAAAATCCGGCACTATCTCCGCGCCCACAACCGGCACCCCAACCCCACCCCCACGGCCGCAGCAGCCACGACTCCCAACGGCAACACCACTCCCTCTCTGACCCCTCCGTGTAATACTGGCCGTCTCAAACCTCCCCGTTCTCACCCCCATCGTCCCCACCACCAAATACACCCTCTCCCTACCCCACACATCTCCAACATCTCTCTCCTCACCTCCGGCACGCCCTTCAGCGCGGCAAAATACTCCGCCTCGCGCTTCAATCTGCGTGTCGTGACGCGCGGGGACGTGACGGTCGTGGTTCCCGCTGTGGTGGTGGATGACGAGAGGTGGGCGAGAAACGTGAACCAAGTGGAGGAGGTGGTGGTGGTGGATGCGGTGAGAGTGGCATAGTTGCTGTGTTGTGTGGGGAGGAGGAAAGTAGGGAAGGAGGAGGGGAGGAGGGAGGAGGGTGATTCTGGGGTGTAGGACAGGGTTGGGTCTTCAGGGCGGCGGATGATGCGGCCGAGGAGGTTGGGGTTTCGGAGGAGGCGGTGTTTGAAGGAGGAAGCGGGGTTCGTAGGAGGAGGGGCATTTTGAATTGGTTGTGTTGTGATTTTAGGTTAAGGGCTAAAAAAAAAATCGACGAGTCGAGGAATGTGTGGGTTTAGTGTGTTGAGGGTGAGATGGAGGTGACGGGGTCAATTTGCGATGTTCCAAAGGTCAATGGTCAACGGGTGATATGCCGCTAGTGCAAGGCAGATAGAGGGGCTGAGCAGAAAACGGCTGCAGGACAAGCTTTTCTCTGTTTGGGTGCAGGTGACTTAACGCCCAATTAATCTCAGCCGCATGCGGGGTGCAACCTTTCTGATCCTGTTCTCAAACCTGTGGTTTATGGTTCGACATAAAACTCTAGTTGTTTACACCCGAACTAATTGTACTAAAGAGAGGTTGCGCCATGCCGCTCACCGTGCAAGTCCGGGAGACCTCCCCGATCTGTCAAGATCAGAACAGCAGCTCGCCTGGGCCGTGGAACGTCCAAATTTCTGCCAAGGACAAATTGGTTTATCTCCAACTAACAGACCCCTTTTCTGGCTCCCTTGAAAATGAACCAGAACAGGCAGTTACCTGGTATCTCGAACAACATATCAACGAGCCATTAGAGACCACGAAGGCGGAAAATGGGGCCAGATTGATTCCCGAATATGGCCGGCATTTGGCTTCACAAATCACAAAAAGCGGTCTCGTATCAAGAGATGGGAATATCCAGTTGCAGATTCTCGCGACAAGAAGCACAAACGAAGCTACGGGCTCTCGAAGGCACTCGCTTCAACACTTGCACTGGGAAGTTTTGGAAAATGTCTCACTCTGGCCACCTGAGTTTCGGCCCGAAAGTATGAGTGTCGTTCGGTCAGACACGGAAATGACCGCAACACTGCGGGATTACCATGAGGACAATCAGCAGAAACGGTTCAATATTCTCCTCGTCGTTTCTCGGCCACGTCCAGACAAGGATGTTGAGTACCAGCTGGTTGCCAAATGTCTCGTGGCCATCGTCACCCATGTCTCGAAAACAAACCCAGATGTCAAAGCCTCGCTCAAGATCCTTCGGCCTCCCACCTGGCAAGCATTCCGAGAGCACCTTCGAAACTACCGGTACGACTTGGTCCATTTCGATATGAAAGGCGAGGTCCAAACAGACAGCAAAGGCACCCCTCAAGCAGTCTTGGAGTTTTGCAAACCTGAGCTCAGCGACCCCTTGAAAATGAAGCGCGACCCCAGAACCGCAGGCGAGGTTGGCAGGGAGCTCGCAGCAGCCGGAGTCAAAACAGCAGTTCTCAACGCGTGCAACTCGGCCAGTTTCCGCGACTCGACACCGGGGAGCAACCTAGCTCAGGTGTTACTAAAACATGGAGTCCGGTCGGTGCTTGCAATGGCGTACAGAGTGGTTGAAGAAGCCGTTGAAATCTTTATGGCCTCATTCTATCACACTCTTCTGATCCATGGAGCCTCCGTCCAGACGGCAACACAGGTTGCCCGCGCAGCACTGGTCCGAAACCAGTCCAGAAGAGCGCGGTACATGCATACCATCCAGCTGGCCGACTACATTGTGCCGGTTCTCTACACAACGGACCTAGAAGAAGATATAGCCAGACGTAGAACTCCAACGTTCCTTGGCCCTCTCCTAGAAGCTGCCAAGAAACCGTTGCCGAACGGCTGGAACTCTGGACAACCCGAGACATCCATTGCTCAGGGACTACTTGGCCGGGACTACAACATCCTTTCTCTGGAGACCCTGTTGTCAGTTACCAAACTGGTTTTCCTCCACGGCCAAGGCGGCGTTGGAAAAACAGAGCTGCTTCGCTATGCCTGCGAGTGGTGGACGGCATCTGGATGGATTGACTCAGCGGTATACGCCGACTTTTCTGAAAGAAGACAGAGGTATTTTTCAATTAACGACGTCCTCGACTTTATCGGGAGGCAGTTGGGGCTCGAATCTGGCCACCAATCTGAGGAAGAAGTCAGCAACAGGCTGAGTAGTGGGAGGTCACTGGTAATCTTCGACAGCGCCGAGGTCTTTGACACCTCGGTCTACCTGGATCAGATTACCTGCTCGAAGCAGCTGCCACCACAGCTCATGGCGTTTATCGACAAACTCACCAGCAATGGAACCATGGTAGTTGTTGCTTCCCGGTTAGGCACCACCTCCATTGCCCACATTCCCTCAGACCGCCACAGATGCCACCTCTCCGGACTTTCCGTTCTCGACTCCGTAACCCTCCTTCAGGAGCTGACCTTTGGCAACAAAGGCACCATACCGCTGACCTTCTACCGACGGGAAAACATCGACCACCTCCGGCGCGCAGTAATCCTCCTTGAGGGCAACCCCACCGCAATCCAGCTCATCACCCCCGAGCTGCAGCTCCTCAAGTACAACGCCGAGGCCCTCCTGGAACGTCTCCTCTACGGCGTCTGCACTGCGCACCTCAACAAGGATCCCAACAAACAAACCCGCTTCACCCGCTCTCTCACCACAACCCTCCTCCTCCCAACCTTCCTCTCCTCCACCCCCAATAAAAGCAATCCACCTCGCCCCTTCTGGACCTTCCTCCTCCGACCTCACCGCCTACTTCCACTTCCTCCACCATCCCTCCTCAAACTCCCCTCTAACCACCTTGCTCTCTTCCTCCGAGTCCTTCCTACCCACCCTAACCACAAGCCCCTCTCCCAACTCCTCACCACCCGCTGGCCCCAAACCCGCACCCTCCTCACCCAAGCCAGCATCCTCCTCTCCCCCATCACCATCACCCGCAAACACACCACCACCCCTTCACTTGCACCCACCTCCACCGCTCTACACCTCCTCGCGCGGGCGCTCCTTCCCCCTGCCCTCTGGCCGTACCGCAGCATGACGACCACCTGCACAACTGGCGGTTTACCGCCCTATATTGGTCACTCCAGGATATCAATCCCTTCAGTGCCGTGGACGCAGTGCTGTTCGACTGCGCGTACCGGCTGATGATCTACGTGCCCTGGCATAACCCCCGCCAGGCGAGAATGCTGGCGCCAATTTTGCGGCAGTACTTGCTGCAGGCGCATATGGTTATCGATTTGTTCCGGCCCGGGGGGGTGCCGACGGATGGGGATTTGTGGGCGGTGGTGAGTTACAGTGGGACGTTGTGGCGGATGGAGAGCGAGATCGTGCATGCGACGGGGGCGTGGCGGGAAGGAGGGCGGTTGTGGAGGAGGGGTTGGGGTTGTGGAAAGGTGGAGGGTGGGGACAAGGGAGGGGAGGCGAGGGAGGTTGGTGCCGGTTGTGGAGGTGTTTTGGCATGAGTTGATGTATGCGGCGGGGGCGGTGGAGGAGGAGGAGGGGGATTTGGAGAGGGCGAAGGGTTGTATGAGAGGTGTTTGGGGTTGATCCGGAGGTGGAGGAGGGGGAGACGGTGGGGATGTTAAGGAGGCAGCATGCGCAGACGCTGCAGGCGTGGGCGGGGTGTGTGATGAGGTTGGCGGTAAGGAGGAGAGATGGGGTGGATACGAAGAGGATGCGGAGGGTTGAAGCAGGTGACGGGGTATTTTAAGCCGGGGATATGTTGGGCGGGGTGGTGAAGGCGCTGGAAGATCATCCGGATGAGATTGCTGGGTTGAAGATTAGGGACCAGATGAGCCTCGCACTGGAGCGAGAGAGCGAGGTGGTCAAAGGTTTTGGGAGGCTAGCAAAACAAATTCTTGAGATGCCAATCTTCAGCTTGTTTGAGGATGTTTTTGATAAGGTGATCGAAGAGGGCAGAGCAAAGGGAGATTGGAATGTTGACGGTAAAGGGGAGACGGCGCCGGCGGAACCCAGGACGGAAGTGAACCAACAGACGAAGCTAAACACGGTGCTGGCGTACTTGGCCAAGATCCTGGGATCTGCCGGCCAGAAGCGAAAGAAGGGCGGCGTCCGGGATGCGGAAACCGAGCGTATGCGGACCGAGTTCCGCGACCTGGAGTCTGGACTGCGCATGTTCGTGGGAGACAACACCGGGGCGGTGGGGGCGGTGCAGCCAGAGATGGCGCGGGAAGCTCTGAGCTCGACGACGGGAATAGGCTGGGAGCGGCTGGCGGACTTGCACATGTACCAGTACATGCTGGCTGTGAGCAGGGTGGACCGGCCAGACTACCGAAAGGGCCTGACGCACTTGAACGAGTGGTGGAGGCTGCACCAGGGCGTCGGGGTGTCAAAGCGAGACCAGTGCTACGGCCTCATCAAGTTCGCGGGGTGCTATCACAGGCTAAATCAGCCCATCGACGCAGCCAGGACAGTTATCAGGCTCGTCGAAGTTGGAAAGACCATGGGGCCCGCAGACTGCGTTCACGGCATTGTCTCAGCAGCCCATCACTGGCTGTATCAGTCCATAATGAAGCTGGACAAGCTGCACATCTTTCTCGACTCGAAGGTCGTTTTCTCCAATCAGCCAGGCGTGGCGGAGCTGTCGTTGGAGGAGCGGGTTAAGATGCACCAGATCATGACGCGCGCAAAGGCGGAGGAACAAGAGGTGCGCGACGTAGAAGAAACAATGCGAACGGCGAGACAGACGTTGGCGCGGCTGAGAAAGACGGTGGAAGTATTTGACCTGCGAGAAGCCGATGCAAAGACGAGAGAGCTGCTGGAAAGCGTTGACAAGGTACTGGCAGAGCCTCCGCCACAGGAATCCGACTGGTGGTTGTTTTGACTCCTGGAGTCTCGGGGAACGACCTGTTCGTTGCGGTTTTGACTTGGAAAACTTGGGGAGTAAGTGGTGGGGTATTGACTGGTTCTTTGGGGTTTCCCGGGTCAAATCACGGTTCAATTAAAGAGGCTCAGGCTGACCATTTATCGGTGTCGATGTTGTTTGGTAATTTTGGTTGGGTGGTGGACGTTGGATGTTGATGTTGGAAATGATGAGTAAGCCAGATGCCTCGGGCCGCCTGCGTCAGGTGCAAGCTACCCTGCGCACCTAAATTAGGTGCGGAGAAGAGCGCCCTGAAGACACACGCAAGCCTTTAACCAAGAAGTCCACAATCAACGAGGACAGAGAATATCACCAATTTGAGCCCAATCAATTTTCCGTGCCCTGCGTGAGCCAGTATGCATTAAAGCCACATTACATCCAACAGTTGACTTGGCGAAGGAGAATATCCGTCATAACAAGCCTCATTAACCGCATGCTGGGTATCTTTGTTGGATGTTATCGTGGGTAGACGAATATTGGCTCTACGCAGGGCACGGCAATTGAAAATGGGCTCAAATCTGGTGATATTTCTCTGTCCTGATTGACTTCATGGACTTCCTTGGTTGAAGGCTTGCGTGTGTCTTCAGGGTGCTCTTCTCCGCACCTAATTTAGGTGTGCAGGGTAGCTTGCACCTGACGCAGGCGGCCTGAGGCACCTGGCTTACTCATCATTTCCAACAATCTTACCTTGTACTTACAGCCTGTTACATGCATACATACCAAAACGCGTCAAGGTATTCACAGCGGAGTCCCACCAGAACATGTTTTCTTTGTCTTTTTCTTTTATTTTTTGTCCTTTTCCTTTGCAAGAAGATTAAGTAATCTTGACATGCTCCTTTCGCTTTCCAAGCGCTGCCGTCGCATGGAAAATTTGGATCGAAAACTCTAATTCGTCTACGGAGTACTACCAAGTCGTAAAGTCCTAATTTAGATTCAGATGGGCAAAAACGGAAGATCACAACAATCCAAGACCGTTTCATGCGACAACTTGTTTTCAACCCCCACCAAATCATCCAAGATGAGCTCATCCACAATGTGGCATGACAGAACACAGTCGCCACCACTCACAGCTCCGTTCACAACTGCTGCTTCAAGTGAATGTTCTCATTGTAAAGACAGCGCATCTTGGTCTGGGCTAGAAATTGAAAATGCTTCTTCCTGGCTGGGGAAGCTCGCTGTATTGGTGGCACTCCTGCCTGCCACAGCCCCGGCCGTCATGCCACGTGTTGGGAAGCCAAATAAGGGCCAAGGCTCTTGATGGCCTGGTCATTTGGTTAGAAAGATACCTAGAAGGTCAACTGCCCCTCGCAAGCTAGGCCCTGAACCGTCCTATTTTGCCTGGACCGAGTACTGGAATTATTCTCCTGCAAACCACGGATCACCTCACCGAACGAACTGTTCTCGAACGAAACAGGGCCCCTGACTCGGGTCGCTATTACAAGACTATACTGGCTCCAGTTTGGACGCGGTACGCCTGCGTCGCATCCCCGCAACCATCACGTTCCTCGACCCGGACAGCACACCAATCATGCTGCCACGCTCGCTTAGGTCGTTTTAGCCGTCCCGACGGCCAAGCAAATGCCGTATTGACCGTCCCGATTCCACCTCCAGGGATGTTCTTCTAAATACCCGGCCGATGTGACATTTACATGAACCCCTACTTTTCTCGGAATAGCCGGTATGCTGGTATAAACTGACATTCATTTGTGAGGGGGCCGCCCTGGCGCGCTCGCCCATTTCTTTTTGTCTCCTGCCCAAATGTTGCTCGGTGTGTGCAATTGTGACTCCAATTCACCATCATGAGCCCCAAAGAGGCCATAGGGAGGCGTCTGGCACAAAGGTCTGCCACTGCATGTTGCTGGCCCTTCCCACGCTAACACCTGCTTCTACAGCCATGCCAAAGAAGGCGACATACCAGGCACGGTTAACCTGAACGCCAAAGGTGCGTTGAATTCTGAAGACATAACTTCATGAGGAAGGATGGCTGACGAGCACAGAGGGCGACGATACCGGATATGGCCAGGCTTTGTTTCCCGTCCCAGCAGAAGACCCCAACGATCCGTTGCAGGTTCGCACACAATTACCATAGACCTTCCTCCGTCATGAAATTGACATATCTCAGTGGTCAACCGCCAGGAAGAACATGATCCTCCTCGTCTGCGCCCTGTATTCCTTCTTAGCCAACACGGCCCTACTTGGCCCCGCCGTCTACATCGGCATTTTCGCCCAGGAGTTCAATGTCTCACCAAACGACGCGAGTAACATTGTCAGCTATGCCAATTTAACCTTTGGATTTGGTGGGTTTTTTGTGAGATAAACATGAAGGAAGATTCTGATATTTCAACAGGCTCTCTCCTTCTTGTACCCTCATACCACAAGTTTGGACGACGACCTGTGATGCTGTTCTCTCTAATCACCGTCTGTCACTGCCCATCCGTTTTCCAAACACGACAACTGACGTTCTCTAACAGTACGCCGCTGGCCTTCTTGCGTGCTCGCAGGTCACAACATTTGGGGGGCTGATGGCGGCACGAATCGCCCATTGCTTCGGCGCCTCAGTCTGCGAAGCTCTTCCTGTTCAACTAGTCAACGACATCTTCTTTCTACATGAGCGCGGCAAACGCCTCGGTTATTACACTGGTATGTTGCCCCTGTCGTTCCGGAACAGCTCAGCTAATGAGCCCAGCCGCACTCTGCCTGGGCGGAACTGGCCCCTTCTTTGCCGGCTACATGCTCGCCGGGGACAAATCGTGGCGTCTGTACTTCTACGTCGAATTTGCCTTCGCCTGTGCGCTGTTCATTCTGGCCTTCTTCGTGGTTGAAGAGACGCTCTATTATCGCAATTGTAAAGCGCCAACCACGACCGGGTCGACTCATGAGTCGTCGAGTTTTCACAATGAGAACGAGAAGAACCATGTCACCACCACTGTCACTAACGCCTCCGCCTCCCTCCTGCCCCGCAAGACCTATGTCCAAACCCTCAAGTTCTGGGGCGTTTACGACAAAGAAACGAACTTCTTCCTTATGATAGCCCGCTCTTTCACCTACTTCCTGGTGCCCCACGTCTTTTGGGTGATTACCACCTACGGTTCGCTCTCCCGTCCATTTTCCCTCTCCCCCTTCCCTTCACCACCGCCCTTGTGCTCTCCGTCCCCCACCCCTTTCCCAACCGCTAACCACCCTCCTTGACAGGCATCTACATCGGCCTCGCCGCCCTCACATTCAACTACACCTTCCCCATGAAAATCACCGCCCCCCCTTACAACTGGTCCCAAACCAATTCAGGTCTCATCTCCATCGCCACCTTCCTCGGCTACATCCTCGCCATCCCCTTCACCAACTCCTCCGATCGTCTCGCAGCCCACCTCACCAAGAAGAACGCCGGCATCCGCGAAGCCGAGATGCGTCTCGGCGTGCTAGTCCCCGTCGTCATCCTCGCCCCCCTAGGCCTGATCGTCTACGGCTTTGCCGCGGAGCGCAATCTGCACTGGGTGGCGTATTTTGCGGGGGTGATCATGACAAACTTTGGGAGTTACTTTTATTTTACGTTTACGCTGGCGTATGCGATCGACAGTTATACGGCGAATGTGAGTGAAATGTTGATTGCGATGAACTTGGGCAAACAGGCGATTTCGTTTGGGATGGGGCTGGATTTGCTGAGTTGGGTGATGCAGCATGGGTATACGGTTATGATCGCGGGGGTGTTTTGCGTGATACTGTTGGTGAATAATTTGGGGTTGGTGGTGTTTATGTTGTGGGGGAAGAGGATTAGACGGTTTATGGCGAAGACATGGTTGGCGAGGGTCCATAGGGAGAGTGTGAGGGAGGTGGCGACGCATTGATTAAGGGGTAGGAGGTTTAAGTTTGTCTTCGGGTTAATAGTTGTTTCGTCAAAAGTATCTAACTATCACCATTTCATGCTATCTAGTGCGTATGTATCACGGCTGCTGTCCAATATGGAGATGGTGCCCAGCAAGTGTATGCCGCAAACAAGCCATAGAGGCACTGTACCAAGGCGGGTTTTCAAGGTAGTTAACGAAACAGCAAAGCCCAAGTCGCCCTCACCGTATATCGCCCATTGCGTGATGACAGAACTCCCTCAATCTGTCATGGCGACTGCGCCGTGTCTGTCGGAACTCCTAAATGGAGCCCGGCATGTGAGAAGCACAAACCACAGTGAGTTGAAGATCTTGCACCCCGCTGTTGCGAGACCTGTTTGTCCCGCGAGGGTCGGGGTGACAAAAGGGAAAGGCGGGAAAGAAATTGCACTGGGAACGTGCACCAGATGTGCAGAGAGTAACTTAACGTTAACTAACGTGCTCCACCCCCAAGTCGCGCACACCCCCAAGTCGCGCACTTTTAGCCATAACACAACCCTCCCAATCTCAACTTGAAATATCTCAACAACGAAAAAATGGCGTCGCAATCCAAAGAAAGTAGGATCAATCTTGCCATTCAGGCTATGCAACGAGATACGAATCTAAGCCGCCGACATACTGCCAAAATCTACGACATTCCCGAATCGACCTTACGCGACAGGATGAACGGGAAAACGCCAAAGCCCGAATCGCGACCTGCAGCTCATCGATTGACAGCCATTGAAGAAGAATCAGTTGTTCGATATATTCTGGACTTGGATACGCGAGGAGTTGCGCCTCGATACGCTGGGGTTGAAGATATGGCCAATTTGCTTCTCGCGCGACGCGACGGCGGACCGAGGGCGAGCTCCCACTCGGCTGGGCCATCAAACCAACTTCCAATGGGTGGACAGATAACGAAACTGGCCTCGAATGGATCAAAAACTTCGATAAGCACACAAAACTTCGTACGAAGGGTGTATATCGGATGATTGTCCTCGATGGGCATGAGAGTCACCAGTCAGCTGGATTCGAGGCTTTTTGCAAGGAGAACAACATCATCACTATCAGCCTGCCTCCTCACTCATCTCATCTAACCCAGCCACTCGATGTTAGGTGTTTTAGTGCCTTGAAGAAGGCGTACGGTCGGCAAATCGAGCACTTCGTCAGAGCGCATATCAACCACATCACCAAGGTCGAGTTCTTCCTCGCCTTCAAAGCTGCCCACTTTGCTGCTATGACAGAGAGCAACAATAGAGGAGGTTTCAGAGGTGTAGGTTTAGTACCTTTCGACCCTGAGGCTGTGATATCCAAGCTGGATGTCAAGTTACGGACGCCAACGCCAACTGGTCCCCCTTCCGCAGCCGCCGATCCTTGGTTCTCCCAGACGCCACAGAACCCAACAGAGGTTGTCTCACAATCCGAGTATATCAAAAATCGAATTGCTTGTCACCAGGGAAGCTCGCCAACACCAATTTTCACTGCTGTCGACCAGCTTGCGAAAGGGACGCAGGCATTGGTGCATTCGGTTACCCTCATGGCAGCTGAGTTACATACCTTACAGAAGGCAAATGAGGCACTTAGCAAGCGCCGGAGGGCCAAAAAAAAGACGTCTGCGCCTTGGAGGACCACTTACTGTAGAAGATGCACATAATTTACTGGCCCAGAGAGAGGTGCAGGAACAGTTAGAGCGTGAAACGCGGGAAAATGGTGGTCGGCGGACTCGAACAGAGACGGCTCTACGGCGTTGTGGCAAGTGCGGAAAACCTGGGCACAATGCGCGCACATGTCAGGGAGATATGGGAATATCTAATATAGCCAGTCTTTTGTCCATAGGACCAACCACCTTGGAAAGCCCATCTCTCGAAGAGTGGCAAGTAGTCGGGTATCGTTAACCGTGTCGAAGACTCCTGAGATGTCCAGCTGGAGTAGCGATGCTGTTGCTTTCTGCCTCCACGCTTCTTGAACCTGAGCTACTACTAGTCGGACCGCGAGCTCTGTTGACCGGGGTGCTCTGTTGCCCATCTGTTCGTCCGGAAGTAGGCCGTTGGTCTCTGCGGCTCTGGTAACCTTCTCAGCCACCACTGACTCTATTACTTTCCCGAGGGTTGGTAGTAAGGCGATCGGCCTGTAGCCTCCTGGTGTCTGATAAGCTAGCGGAGTCTTTCCCGGCTTTGGCAGAACCACGGTCTTTGCTCTCTTGAACCGGCTTGGAAACCAGCCTAACTGCAGACACCTTGTAGCTAGTATAGCCAGTACGTTGGCCAGCGGCTTCCCATGGGAGACTCCGGGTAGAATACACCCAGTCAAAGAAGATGATGGCCGATGGTCTAACCAAGGCGTTGACCATCGACCCCCACCAGAAATTTACCGCCATGCTTGGCTTGGTGGCCTTGAAAGACCCCTCCACAGGAGGAAAGGACTGATTTGAAAGGCTGGATAGAACTGGCACGCAGGCAGGCACGCAAGGAAGAACCCCATGGAGGACCCCTGGGAGGATGACCGGCAGGAAGTTCAAGGGCATAAACACCAAGGAGGTCAGGGACCAGAAGCACTATCTTGTTGGGAATGGCCTCATCAGAAAGACGGAAATGCCAGGGCGCGGCGCTGCCCGCCCTGGGGGGGGGTGTGTCGAACCGCAGGGTGCATAAAGCCACCGCCGAGTTGGTGCATATCTACCCCTCACTTTGATCTGCGTGTCATAGCCAGGAGGAGGGCTTTTCCCTCAATCAACAACATCAAGAACACCTGAACAACCCTTTGAGTTCCATCCTGGTGGTGATATTTGGTGCTGAATATATTGCTTCATTTCCTGCGCAGTGGTTCAACAAAACCCACAACCACACCACAGACTTCTTCCGGTCAGCGAAGTCTGGTGACGGTGATGTCGTGAATTTGGGGGAGGAACGAAGACTTCAACAAGTCATGGCTCAAGGCGACTCCGGCGTCGTAGGCATGGCACGCTTCTGACAACAATCAGCTCTATCCCTCCGGTCAGAGCATCATCCTCTCCCGTCTGCACTTAGTGTACTCCTCTGAGTTCTCGTCGTCAGAAAAGAATGTTGATTGTCCCGCCTGCCCCCCTCTCTCGAGAGAGAAAGAGAGCAAGCACCCGCAAGCCTTTCTAAATACGACGTGGCCTGCACGTGATAAAGTAAAACGAAAAATGCAATGTTGAGACCCCCCCCACTGTCTCCCCTGCACGTCAGCGGGTCCAACTGTCAGACACGCAAAACAGTGGTTTATACCCCAGTTCAGTGGTTAGTTTCAGGAGCCTCTATTTACCTATGTATCTCGTTGACAGCAACTGTGACCATAACAAGCATGCTATGAACTCGTGACTCAGTTTTAGGGAACACGAAAGGATGTCAGATGGATGGATGGATGGATGGATTTTATTTCGCCCGGAGGCACTAAGCCTAAAGGGCCTTGGCACGCTAAGTACATTCGATTCCTCCGCTTTGCCTTGATCGGAAAAGGAGATATCTTGCCGCCATTCGTCCAACAGCACCGCCACAACTTTCACTTGGGTGGCCAACAGCGAACTAGCCGCCGCTTCTCGGCCCAACCCCCCACTAGCCGCTGCGGAATGCAGGTGTCAACTTCTCATCGTCGCTGCCGTTGCGATCAGGTTACGCTGCTACCGGAGACCAGTCAGGACAGCGAGTAAATCGAACAGATCCCAGAACGTCTTCGGTGCGAGGATCTTTGCCGATTCATTCGGACCCATCATGACGCAGAAACCGTGGAAGAAGTTCTTCGGGCGTCGCCGTGCAGCCTCGCCAGCTCCATCTGCTACGCCGTCAACGAGTATGTTGAGGCTCTGCTTAGCATAGCAAGAGGCTTCCCGTAACTCACATTCTTCAGCAGACGTTCGGTCATCCAATCGAGAAAATGCAGAACATGGATTGAAAGCGTCTTCCATTGTCGCGACAGAGCCATGTGCTCCTCCCTTCCCATCTGCCGCCGCCGCCGCAGCCGCAAAGGCCGCCCGACCCGGCACAGATGTGAGTATCCCCGACGATCACCAGCCACCCGCAGCATCGCAAGCACTGCCTCCTGCTCTGCCCGCCGAATCCCCACCCAAACCACTGCCGACCGAGTCCACAGAGCACCCGACCCCTGTCCTTTCCGTGTCCAAGAGACTGTGGAACGCCGCCTACGACAGCCTTGAGACGGACAATGCAGAGCTTGTCATGTCATACGTGAAAACGTTGGGTGCAGTTCTCGGGGCCAACCCAGGCGTTGCTCCTGATACCAACATCTCGGCCGAGCTCCATTACCCGACCAAACGACAGATGTATATAAGGAGGCTGGTGGAAGAGGGCCAGGCAAAAATTTCCAGAGCGTCAAAGATCACGAACGGAGTTGGCGACGTCGCCGATTTCGTCCTGTCAGTCAAGGGAATTATTGACCTGGCTATCCAAAGCGTGCCCCAGGCTGCGCTCCCGTGGGCCGGTGTTTGCGTTGGGCTGCAAGTAAGCAGTTGTCCTTTCAATACCTCTTCATTGGCTTTGCTAATATAGTTCTAGATTCTCCAAAATCCTGCACAAGCGACGAAATCTAACCTCGCCGGTATCGTTCATGTCATCTCTAGAATGGACTGGTACTGCGCCCTCACCGAACATCTCCTGAATGAGAACAACGTTGCCGCTAGTAAGGACTTCCAAACAGTCTTACGCCAGCTGGAAAAGAGTATTGTAGAGCTCTACAAAGCTCTTCTCCCAATACCAGATGAAGAGTGTCTGCTCCTACTATCGCAACCAAGGTCTTGTCTTTCTTCGCGGTCTGCTGAACTTGGATGATTGGGACGGCGATCTGAAAGGCGTTGTAGACGCTGAAGCCATCGTTCAAAATGGCATCGCCCAATTCTCCCAAGAACAGACGAGGACTTTCCTAGGGGAGCTTGCCAGTCGCGCTGAGGGGATGGAGACACGCCTCGGCGACATACATCAGACGCTTCAAACATTCATTTCGCTACAGAAGGACGCCCGCCGGGATGATATCGAGTCAGCTTGTCGCAGGGATCTCCGTGTCGTTGATCCGCAACACGATATGGAGCGGATCGAGAAAAGTAAGGATGACCTGCTCGATGGCGCGTATAAATGGATCCTCCATACCCAAGAGTATACAGCGTTCACAAACTGGGACGATAGCGGCTCTGATCGTCCGCCACGTCGATTGCTCTGGATAAAAGGACATGCCGGCACGGGAAAGACGATGCTCATGATCGGCCTCATTCGCCAACTCTCGCATCAACCTGTTGCCCTGTCACCAGCCCTTTCCTTCTTCTTCTGCCAAGGCACAGATGCAGCCTTGAACAACGCCACCGCCGTCCTCCGGTCTTTGATCTGGCTTCTCCTTCTTCAGCAGCCATGCCTCATATCCCATCTACTGCAGAAGTATAAAGAGTCAGGCGCCGGTCTTTTCAAAGATAAAAATGCCTTCATCGCCCTATACGAGGCGTTTCGGAATATGTTGAAGGATCCCCAGTTGCCACCTGTGTACCTCGCAATCGACGCACTTGATGAGTGCGTGCAGGGGCGGTCGGACCTCATCCATCTTATTTCGACTTCTCTCACAGTCTCTCAAAATGTCAAGTGGCTGATTTCTAGCCGCCCGGAAGTTGATTTTCTCGCTATGCTCAAGGACTGGGGCACCAACTCCGTGGACGCTACCGACTCCCTTGTTGAACTAGACACGCAGCGTCTAGCAGCACCTGTCAATGCATACATCGACCATAAACTCACAATCCTCAAGGGTAAAAAAGGATACAGCGACAGTGTTTTGGCCGAGGTGTCACACGAAGTCCGCGAACGAGCAGAGAACATTTTTCTATGGGTCGCCCTCGCGTTCAAGGTCCTCGAAACAGTCCATGGAGGGTACGCTATCAAGCGTATTAGAGAGATGCCTCCTGGCTTGTCGGAGTTGTACGATCACATGATGACCAGGATTGAGGAAGGGCAAGTGATTGAACCCCAGGACTGTAAGACAGTCTTGGTAGTTACGTCTCTTGCCTTCCGCCCGCTGTCTATTTCAGAGCTATCCGTGCTTGCCGACCTGCCATTGGACATGGTAGAGACGGCTATCGAGATGTGCGGCTCTTTTCTTACAACCCTCAAAGGAACAGTCAACTTGATTCACCAGTCAGCAAAGGATTACCTGGAGAAGAACTACAAGTTTCGACTTCAGCCAGCTGGGCCCGCTAAAGGGCATAGCGAGATTGTCAGACGCTCGACTGATGCGATGTCCTCAATGCTAAGACGCAATATATACAATCTCGACTTCGGCTTCAAACCGGAGAACATGACGCCCCCTGATCCAGATCCGCTGGCTCCAATACGATACTCTTGTGTCTTCTGGGCCGACCATCTCTGCTCCTTGAACAGCGACAACTCTAGGTTCCTAGGAGAACTGACGGACGATGGGAAGGTGTTTGGATTCTTGAGCGAATATTTCCTCCGCTGGGTCGAGAGTTTGTCTCTTATAGGGCAACTTTCTAGTGGGCTGCTCTCGATAAGAAAGTTACTGCATGTCGCTCAGGTATGTTGATGATGTCGTATTATTGTTAGGTTACTAAATGCTGTCAGTCACAACCGAACATCAACCCTCGCCTTCTTGAGCTGTTGAAAGACGTAGAGAAGTTTGCGTTCAGTTACGGGTCGATCATAGGGCGGGCTCCTTTGCAGACATATGGCTCTGCGCTCGTATTCAGCCCAACTTTGAGCGAGATTAGAAAGCGTTATTGGAAGGAAAGGTTATCTTTTATCGAAATGACCGCTGGCATCAGACACCACTGGAACGCGTACCGGCAGACGCTCGAAGGGCATGGCGACTCGGTTAACGCAGTGGCGTTCTCGCCGGACGGCAACACGCTAGCATCGGCTTCAGACGATAGGACTGTTCGGCTCTGGGATGCGGCGACTGGCACCTACCAGCAGACGCTCGAGGGGCATGGCGGCTGCATCTGGGCAGTAGCATTCTCGCCGGACGGCAATACCCTCGCATCGGGTTCATCCGATGATACCGTCTGGCTCTGGGATGTGGCGACGGGCGCGCACCGGCAGACGCTCGAGGGGCATGGCCGCTCGGTCTGGGCAGTGGCGTTTTCACCAGACGGCAAGACACTTGCGTCGGCCTCATACGATAGCACTGTCCGGCTCTGGGATGTGGCGACTGGCACGCACCAGCAGACGCTCGAGGGGCATGGCGGCTGGGTCAGGGCAGTGGCATTTTCGCCGGACGGCAAGACACTCGCGTTGATTTCAGACGATGAAACCGTCCGGCTCTGGGATACGGCAACTGGCGCGTATCGGCAGACGCTCAAAGGGCATGGCGGCTTGGTCGTGGCAGTGGCGTTCTCGCCGGACGGCAAGACGCTAGCGTCGGCTTCCCACGATAAGACCGTCCGGCTCTGGGATACGGCGACTAGTGCGCACCTGAAGACGTTCGAAGGGCATGGCGATATGGTGAAGGCAGTGGCGTTCTCGCCGGACGGCAAGACGCTCGCGTCGGCTTCATACGACGAGACCGTCCGGCTCTGGGATACGGCGACTAGTGCGCACCTGAAGACGTTCGAAGGGCATGGCGATGTGGTCAAGGCAGTGGCGTTCTCGCCGGACGGCAAGACGCTAGCGTCGGCTTCAGGCGATAAAACCGTCCGGTTCTGGGATGCGGCGACTAGCGCGCACCAGCAGACGCTCGAGGGGCATGGTGGCTTGATCAAGGCAGTGGTGTTCTCGCCAGACGGCAAGACGCTCGCGTCGGCTTCATACGATGAGACCGTCCGGCTCTGGGATACGGCGACTAGCGCGCACCTGAAGACGCTCGAGGGGCATAGCCGCTCGGTCAAGGCAGTGGCGTTCTCGCCGGACGGCAAGACGCTAGCGTCGGCCTCATACGATAGGACTGTCCGGCTCTGGGATGTGGCGACTGGCACGCACCAGCAGACGCTCGAGGGGCATGGTGGCTGGATCTGGGCAGTGTCGTTCTCGCCAGACAGAAAGATGCTAGCGTCAGCTTCATACGACAGGACCGTCCGACTCTGGGATGTGGCGACTGGCGTTCACCTGGAGACGCTCGAGGGGCATAGCGATTCGGTCAACGCAGTGGCGTTCTCGCCGGACGGCGAGACGCTAGCGTCGGCTTCAGGCGATAAAACCGTCCGGTTCTGGGATACGGCGACTAGCGCGCACCGGCGGACGCTCGAGGGGCATGGCGATTCAGTCTGGGCAGTGGCGTTCTCGCCGGATGGCAAGACGCTCGCGTCGGCTTCAGACGATAAGACTGTCCGGCTCTGGGATGTGGCGACTGGTGCGTACCTGAAGACGCTCGAAGGGCATAGCGGCCCGGTCAGTGCAGTGGCGTTCTCTAGGAATGGTCAATATCTCGAGACAGACCGAGGGCTGCTGAGCATAACCGTAAACTCTGACGCTTCAAGCAGCTCTGGAGACGAGAAACCCGCCAGCGGTTTTCTCTTCGTCGGCGACGATTGGATCACGAGAAACGGGAAGAGGGTTCTTTGGCTTCCCGCTGACTATCGGGCAACATGTGTGGCGGTTCATGGTCATACACTCATCCTAGGGCATATCTCTGGCCAAGTGACATGCTTTCGGTTTGCGTTTACAGAGTGATGTATTGAACTGGGGTAAAAACCACCGGGTTTGGGATCTGACAGTTAGACCCGCTGACGTGCAGGGGAGACAGTGGGGGGGGGGCCTCGATATTGCATTTTTCGTTTTACTTTCTCACGTGCAGGCCACGTCGTATTTAGATAGGCTTGCGAGAGCTTGCTCTCTTTCTCTCTCGAGAGAGGGGGGCAGGCGGGACAATTAACATTCTTTTCTGACGACGAGAACTCGGAGGAGCATACTCAGTGCAGACGGGAGAGGGTGATGCTCTGACCGGAGGGACAGAGCTGATTGTTGTCAGATACGTGCCATGCATGCGACGCCGGAGTCGCCTTGAGCCATGACTTGTTGAAGTCTTCGTTCCTCCCCCAAATTCACGACATCACCGTCACCAGACTTCGCTGACCAGAAGAAGGGTGAGCCAAAAAGGTGTGCGCAACGTGGGGCGATCTGGTCGGCAGATGGCTGCGTGGGCGGTCTGCCCCGCAACCGCAACACCCCCCCACAGACCGGCCAACGGCTCGCGAGGCCATCACAAAGCCTGTTTTGCTAATATAAATACAAAGTCATGGTGTTGAGGCCCTTCCTTGGGTTCTTCTGGCCCATCACCCATTTGTACCTGATATCGAGGCAACGGGTGCGGGCCTTGTTGAGGGGGTTGGCCACCCTCTAGTACGCGTTCATGCTGTCTGTGAATACGATGGACGGTGTTGGTTGTGGGTTGCCCCATTCTTCCAGTATCTTTGATACCCACACCGCGGACAGGCCCGCGGGCGTCAGGTTGGCGAATCGGCTTCTGTTGTGCTCAGGGCGACGAAAGTCTGCTTCTTAGTCTTCCACAATATTGGGGCGCCAGCGACGAAGACCGCATGGCCGCCGGGCGAGTGCCGGGAGGGTAGGCGGTCCGCCAGTGATGCGTCGGCGAAGGTCGTCATCAGTAGGTCGTCGACTGACAGGTCCTTGTCCCCGAATTCGAGGCCGTAGTCAACTGTTCCGTTGATGTAACGCAGGAGGTGCTTCTTGAGCTTGAGGTGAGCTTGCGATGGGCCCGAATCGACCTCGGCCAGCCTCGAAACAGTGTAGGCGATGTCAGGTCTGGCCCAGTTGAGGGCACCTATTTCCGGAGATACTCAATGAATGATCTTTCTTCTTGATCCACGATACCTCAGTAAATCAGTGATGAGTCCATTTTGACGTCTTTGGCTGACAAGTTCTGACTTTCTTGCTCGGGTGCCGCGCAGCATGCGGTTGGAGAAGCGGGCGTGGGTCGTTTGGTTGATCTTGGCTTGACGAGCTCCACGATGTGAAGCCCAGCAAGAACAACCAGCCGAGCAAAACACTGGTCACCCTCGTCGCGCAAAGGCGAAATACGGCACGCTTGCTGGCGGCAAATTACCTGGCCAGTCGTTTTACTCTGGTCATCTGGTTGAGCCTTAGCCATCGCCCAAGGTCAACGTCATCGTCATGTCGTTAATGAAGGCCGAACACGACATCAATCAACACAAGCACCCCAGTGTTCCACAGAACTATCGCCAAGCAGCCAAGCTGAAGAACTTCGACGTGTACTGGAAGCCGGCGATGGAGAAACAAGACGCCAGCTTGCGAGAAAAGAAGATCTACGAACTGGTGCCCAAGCGCCCCGACATGACCGTGCTTCCCAGCAAGTGGGTGAACGATGAGAAACAAGATCCCACCACCCGTGAAGTCTCACCAAGGGCAAGATAAGTGGTTTGCGGAAATTTCGAGCAGGGTTCCTGGAACCCTGACGATATCTCCGCCTCGGTCATCAACAGCGTTACTGTCAGGGTCTTCTTCACGATGGTGGTCCGTGGATGATTTTGTGAGCAGGGCGACTTCAAGACCGCCTACCTTAACGCCGCCATCTCGGAGGGAGTCGAATATTACGTCTCCCCACCCGAAGGACTTGACAAATCTACTGGGATGGTTTGCAGACTGTGGAAGGCACTCTACGGCCTGCGCAAGAGCCCACTTTACTGGTTCTTGACCATCAAACCCATCATGGAGCAATTGGGCTTCGAATCTTTTGCAGCCGACATCTGTTTGTTCAGGCACAAGGAACTTGTGAGAGACGAGCAATGCGATGCGAGGCTCAAAGGCGCTGCAAACACCACTCAATTCTGCTAATCGAAAGCTGAAGAGAAGAGAGAAAAGAAGAAGATACAGGCGCATGCGTTGCACGGGAAAGGTGGTGAGCCGTCCAGAGGCTAGTCCCAATGCGGAAGTGCACCTGTAACCTCAATCTTGGGTGCATCTTCCGTCACAACCCCCCCTCCAAAAAAGCTCGTCTCGAGCTTTGCCAGCCAGATCAATCAAGGTCACCATCCTGAGACTTCATTTTTTCTGTCGCGAGCGTCGTAACCGCCGACCTTTGGCTACCGGCCGGTCGTCATCTGGGTGCGCGTCAGCGAACCGGTCCTCGGCTGCAGCCAGCAACCACTCGTCCAGCCGCATCGGGGGTCCAGCCTGGTCTGGGTAATCATCATGGAACCGTTTGACTGCCACCGGCGCGTTTCGGAAGTCTGATGCTGGATACCACTCCGGGTCTGGGTCCCAACCACGCCATTGAGCCTGGTACTGCAGCTTGCCATGATGAATTCGGCTAGCCAAGATCTTCTCAACCTCCCATTCTTCCTCACCAGCAACATCCTCGCCAGGTAGACTTTCCGCAGCCTGCCCGGGAAGCGGGTTGTTCGGGTAGCGACGGAGGTGGTCCGCTGTGAACTCGGCCGATCCGCGCCAAGATTCTGGGACTTCAAGCCGGTAAGCCCCCGTGGCAGTCTTCTCGAGGATCTTGTAGTGTTGCTGTGTAACTGGGAAGGACAGCTTGTCGCTCGGTCGGCCTGTCAGCTCAGCAGACTGTTTGATAATGACGACGTGGTCGCCAACATTAAAGTCTGGTTCACGGCGATGTCGATTTGCCTGTGCTGCCTGGTTATCCTGAACTCTCTGGATCATCTGGCGGGCATGCTCGGCATAGCCCCGGATCCGGCGGGCCACCTCCTGTGCCGATTCGCGGTTCAATTGCTCCCGGTGGTCGGCAAAGTCCTGTGTCCGGGACTCCCAGTCAAATGGCATCGGCATCGGGAAGCCGAACATGACCTCATGTGGCTGCAATCCAGTACTGTCATGTGGGAGGCTCATCTGGACCGCATCGAGTGCTTTAATACAATTGTTGAAGATATCAGAATTCGGTCGACGCTGAGGTGCATCATTTGATATCTTCCATCTTTGGCTCGGCGGGCCAAGGTTCAGTTTGGTGTACGGCTTTTTTTGACCACAGGGTGCCTGGATCCCGCCCCCCTTGCACTTACCGGGTTCGGGCTCCGGACGCTCCTCCGTACAGTGGCCGCGTACTGTGGGCTCCACATCTCCGGCTCCGGTTTTCCCATTTCTGGCTCTCGACCAATCGCTCCCGCGGTACTCAGATAAACCTACCACAAGACGGCCGATAAATGAAGCCTAGCGTCGTTTCGCTTCCACAGTTACCACTGTGCAATTCTCAACTTTTCTTGATGTTTCGCTTTGAACTTTTTGGAGCTGACATAACTTTTGGCCGCTTACATAAGGCTCGGGGCCCCGCGTGCCGAGTGGAGCTACCCAAAGGCCAACACGGGGAAGGCGTGCTCACTTCAACTAACACGCCACCTTTTCCGCTTTCCACTTCCCACTTTCCACCATCCCCCTCCCTTCCGCAAACAAAACTTCGACTTGCCCAACATGTGCCATGTCTGCGAGCGCCTCGGAATCGACATCGCGAAGCCAACCGAGGAGGAGCTCGCAAGAGAGGCCGCCGAGGATGAGGCCCGGGAGCAAGCCGAAGACAGGCTCATCGCCGAGGGCAAAAAGCCGCGAAGGGTCCTCAAGACTCTCATTCCCCGGTGGAAGATTGTGGTAGAGCCAGCACCCAGCCACGATGGTGCGCCGACCTACGCCGCCTACGAAATGCAGCTGGCACAGCTTCCCGCCGACCCAGACACCCCAGACGGCTACAGCAACTCCCCACCGACGCAGGACGCCGAAAAGCATCGGCCTCCATTCGGCATCCGCATCTACGACACCACAGCCAGCGCCACCGCGGACCGTGCAGCGCTCCTCGCGCGTCGAATCTCAGAGCTGACATACGACCAGCGTGTCGGACGCGATGGCAGCTCTTATTGCAAGGACCGCATCGAGGTTGTAGCACTGCCACTGCCCGAGACAACGACCAAAAAGGAGCGTATAGCGCGATGCGAGGCGCACAACGATGCCGAGCGGGAGACTCGGCTGATTATTGAGGATCCCGTTCTCGCCGCGTCCTGGTTCATTGTTGAGGATTTCGACGCCTGGCCCCTCAGGAAGCGGGTATTTGTCATCCACGACCTCCAAGACTCGTGGGAAGAAGCACTCAGGACCCTTGATACGGGGTATGTGCAGTGTCGAAGCACGCACGGGCACTTTTTCAACAGGTCTTATGACTGTGCCCCAACCTCAGAGGACGAAGAAACGGACCTGACGTACTTGGAAGACCCCGTCGTTCCCGGCCAGCGTTGTCGCGGTGAGGAACGTCTTGAGGATCTTGGAACCCACTTGATGTTTTTTCGGGACAACGTAAATGAGTTCTACGTCAGTCATTTCATCCCAAAGGGTGTGTTGGAGATGGAGCTTGCTCTGGCGAGGGCCGAAGCGGCTGGTATTGAGGTTCCACGGCCAGTCATAATCCCTTTCAGGACGTCCAAAGGTCACGATTGATTATCCCTTGCCTGTAGTGAAGGGGCGTTGAACGCAGCATTCTGTACTGTTTGGCCGATAGCTTGAAGGAATGGTGAGCCTGGATTTGCGCAGAAGAACAATAGTTGTGTCCTTTGTAGCTAAGAGAGCAAGCATGGCTCCCCCTCAGCTACCTATACCTTCCTCTGCTTGCTTCGCCTCTGGTTATGAGAGCACAGTCTTTGCCGCCAATCCATGTCTTTCCTCCATTTCAGTTTGCTTAACGTACAATTTGAGGCTAATTGCCTAGAGTAGCCCTCAAGTCGTATCTCCAGGCGGCCTTCGACCCCCTCGCGTCTGGGAGACACTTGAGGAAGCCGGATTCAGACTCGTACACATCGAGGTTGCCGTCCTTAAACACCAACACTGCTGTCACCACATTGAAAACCCAGTGAATCTCGTGGAACTTCTTTTGGGCACCTTCAGTCCTTCCGGCCCAGACTCTCCTATCCGGTTGACCCGTCGTGCTTCCGGCAGGGGGCATGGTGGTGGCGCGGTCGCGAGAAAGACTCTTTAGGAAAAGCAGATGAGAGGATTCAGATCTGAGTTAAAATGAACGGATACTCGTTGAATTGCTCCTTTGATAGAAAGCTGATTATAGGAAGTGAGCGGTGGGCAATGGGTTCAATATGGTACCTAGTAGCTAAGCCACTTGCTTGCTGCTGGGATAAAAATAGCGTACGCAGGCGTTTACAATATCTTCAGTCTTCGAATTAAGTTCCCTAAAATACGAAACCGACCACCTGTTTGGGCGCTTAATCTCTTGATTGGGGGACCACTAGCAGCGCTCTCGGCCAATCAACGCATCGGGTATGACGGGTCTTTCAACGTCTCTGGACAGTAGCTCAGCTCACGGAATCAGATAATGTTCTCTTTTCCGCTGTGTTGAAGGACAAGCGCTCGGGTATTATCCACAAAGTGCCTTGTAGCACACGCTGCGCAAAGGATAAGCAAGAAATCAGCTACTAGTTGATGGGTTATCTTACCAGCCACAAGAGTCATACCTGACTTTCCATTAGCAACCTTCTGGATACGTTCGGAGAGAATGCTAAGGTTAGTGCTTTTGGCCGCATGCCAGTTTCCTACTTCGGGTAACTTTGGCACTGGAATGTCTGCCGTGCCGGAACTGCCCGATCTGGGTATGCGATAAAGATCCTGAGGAAGGGGGCTCGGAAATGGCTCTGCGGCGGTACGGTGCCCATAGGTGTATTGTTTTGAGGATGGGTGTAGGACGCGGTCTCTCTCAAGGCCGTTGCGAGGGACTCGAAGTACTCGGATGCGCAGTCATATTGGCAGTTGTGGTCAAGTTTCCAAAAGAGGTCGACATTGCGAGTAATATCACCATAGAGCGGGGCATCTTCTCTCTTATCCTTCTCAGTGGTGTCATGTTTCCTTCGTGAAATAAGCGAGAGAGCAAATGGGAGGATCCCGGCTATCCCGATCCCTTCAGCAACTAGCACTACTGTTTCGAAGGAGCCCATGCTCAGGTCTCCCCCATACGAACCGCCCAACCTGATCGTAAAGCCCGAGGGAAAAGATCCTATTTCGCGATAACTAGTACTTCAAAACGGCGAACAGACCCATTCTCCTGGTTTGTCCACCAAGCAACAGGAGCACACATGCTACTGTGTTGCCCTGGTATGTTGATGTAGAAATATATGCTTGGGAGGGCTGGGACAGTAGAGCCGGTATCGACGCTGAGTCGGGTTATCTTCGACCGTGCTGCCTCCTGGGTGCTATAGATGGTGGCCTTAGCGCTGCGGTAGCCGTACCACCTTAGCAAGCGCAAAACTACAGAGACAAGCCACAAGCACCCCATACCGAATACCATATAACGTGTCTTATCACCGAGTGAGGCATATCACCGAGTGAGGCATTTTCTACGCGACGCGTCACCTTTACACCCAACAACCACTTTTCTTTATCATTAAGATGCCAGCTACTTTAAAAGAAGGCCGGATAATCTTGGCTCTTCAAGCTCTTCAAAACGACAAGAATCTAAGCGTACGAGCTGCAGCAAAGATCTACAGGGTCTCCCAGGCGACTCTAGGGCGTCGACGCGCTGGCAAGCCTGCACGATGCGACACCACGGCCAATTCAAAGAAGCCTACTCAATGAGAAGAGGAGGCTATTGTTCGATACATTATTGAGCTATGTACGCGAGCTTTCCCACCAAGATTATGTGGTGTAGAAGATATGGCCAACCAACTACTACGCGAACGCGATGCACCTCCTGTCGGCAAACTCTGGGCGCATCGGTTTGTCAAACGCCGGCCAGAGCTCCGTACGCGTTTCACGCGTAGATACGACTACCAGAGGGCTAAGTGCGAGGATCCAAAGGTCATTGGCGAGTGGTTTGCCCTAGTACGGAACGTCAAAGCCAAGTATGGTATCTTAGACGACGATGTCTACAACTTTGACGAGGTGGGGTTTATGATGGGCATCATCTTCGCTGGCATGGTTGTTACGACCTCGGATAGCCGTAGCAAGGCAAAGCTTGCCCAGCCTTGCAACCGCGAGTAGGCAACGGTCATCCAGGGAGTCAATGCCTCGGCTGGGCCATCCCTCCGTTCATCATCTTGGCCGCAAAGCACCACCTCGCCAGCTGGTACCAAGAGTGCAACCTCCCGGCCGATTGGCGTATCGTAACCACCGATAATGGCTGGACCACTAATGCCGTGGGTCTCGATTGATCAAGCACTTCGACTACCATACTGCATCCCGGACAAAGAGCAAATACCGGTTGTTGATCCTCGACGGCCACGAGCCACCACTGACCGACTTCGAGCTCTACTGCCGGCAGAACAATATCATTACGCTTTGTATGCCTCCGCATTCCTCCCGCCTCCTCCAACCACTCGATGTTGGCTGCTTTGGGCCGCTGAAGCAGGCGTACGGTCGCCAGGTTGAGGGATTGATGCGAATGCATATCAACCACGTCAGTAAGCTCGAGTTCCCCTGTGGCTTTCGCGAGGCCTTCTTTGCCTCTATCACCGAAAGTAATATCCAAGGCGGCTTCTCAGGGGCTGGCCTTATGCCGTACGATCCAGAAAGGGTACTTTCCAAGCTGGATGTCAAGCTTCGAACACCAACACCCCCGAATTCACGACCCGGCACTGCACACTCTTGGGTCTTCCAGACACCGCAAAACCCCCGAGAAGCCAACTCGCAGTCAACACTCATCAAGACTCGCATTGCCAATCATCAAAATAGCTCCCCAACCTCGATGTTGGCTGCTGTGGACCAGCTTACCAAGGGGACGATGGCTGTGATGCACCAGGCGGCCCTTCTTCAATCAGAGAACTCTTCGCTCCGTAAGGCCAACGAGGCACTGAGCAAGCGTCGGAGAGCTAAAAAAAGTACGCGTACAGCTTGGAGGGTCACTTACTATACAAGATGCACAGGATCAACTTGACCAGACGGCTGTGGGTGGGGAGGGAGTACAAGAAACGCAGCCGCATGGTGGTGGTGCAGGGGGGGCTCGGACGAAGATTCGGTGCTGTGATGTGTGTGGCAAGCCTGGCCATAATGCACGAACCTGTCAGGAGGCTGTAGAATCAGTCACTTCATCTATTTCTGATGTAATGTAGAACATGCTGTCGCTACATCTGGAAATGGCGGCCTTCCGGATCGGGTATAGCGCTCCGTCAGATTCGCATCCTCGCACGGTCCCGCCGCGCGCGCCGCATATATAGAGCCCCTCCTCTCCGACGTCCCTCTCTCGTACTCGCGACATTTTCTCTCCCTCATCGCCTTCCCTCGGTCACTGCCTCCTCATTTCCTTTGCCCCCCCCCTGGCCCTCTTTATCCTGCAGCTTGCCCGCGCTCTGCATACCCTTTTTGGCAAGGTGGATGCATTGTCCCTGCCCTCTTTGGCGTTCCCCCAGCCGTATGCTGTCACCCGCCCCCGCGCAGCGATGCTGGTTTTTGCAGTTCATTCTCACGAGCCCTCGGCCAGGACGTTTCTAGCCTTCACGGCGCATTACGATGGCAGCTCTTGACTCGACCGCGGCAGTCTCGACTCTAGCTTAACGCTCAAGCTGCTCAACACCCGCTTGGTTTTCCTCCTGAGCGGAATCCTCACCTCGCCCATCGCCTACCCTCCCTCACCCTGCCTGCCAGGGTACCTCATTTCGTCCGCTTGGCCATTCCCGTGATTTCGAACAACCAACCACCTAGACCCGCTGGTGTCAGCGGTCATTGAAAGTTAAGCACATGTACCCGAGCAGTGAAACGAGGGGGATATGGAGGGCATGGGATACAAAGGAATTTTTATACATGGTCAACAGTCCGAGGGCGTTCCTTGTCCGTTCAATCACCAGAAATTCCATGTTGGTTGCTCTAGTGCGAGGGTATCGAAAGCGGAATGGAAGGGACATAACAGATGCCGTCAACTTGCCATCATCGTCCCAAGTTGTTAACGATGCTGCCAACCATGACAGCCACCTCCCGCTCCCAGTGCCTCGTGCCCGTGTCTCTCTCGCCTCCCTTCCCTTTGACCTTCGCCGCCGCAGCAACAGCACTCGGCAGCTGGCTTCCCCTGGCAACACACTCCTTGATGGCCTCGCCCACGCTTTGCCTGTTCGTCCTGAGCGTGCGTGCGGAGACACCGCCCTTGGCAACAATCTCCTGCACTCTTGGGGCCATGCTGTTCGCCATGGTCCTCCAGAAATAGCTCGCCAGCGATCCCGTCTCAAGATGCGCCAACAACAACTGCAGCATATTCCCGCACGCCCCAGCCTGCTTCCCCTGCGACAGCAGCGGATGCGCCGGCACCTTAGCCCCCTCCAACACCGCCTCCAGCGCGACCACATTTTGACACCTCGCGCTAACCTCTGCCAGCGTCCTCTCCAGACTCGGCAGTGTCGCCAGCGCTCTCGACAACCCGGCGATACTGCTCTGCAGCGCCGACCGCAAATACCCTCCAGCGCCTGCAGCATCAGCGTCGGCGCCCACCGCTCCCCACCCACCCCTTCCCTCCCCTGCTGCCTCACCGGCACCGGCGTAAGCAAATACAACGCCGTCAGCGCCGCAACCGTCCTCCCCTTGACCTCCTCGCTTTGCGCGAACGTCGCCGGTCCGGAGGAAACACTTCCCATCGAAAACTCCCTCACCACCCTCTCCGCCGTCTCCTTCACCCCCCTCCACGGGCGCCACCACCACCTCCCTCAACGTCCTCACCACAGCAACCTTATCCAAGCCCTCCCCTCCGCACCCTGCGTTCCCGCCCCGGCAAACAACTCCCTCAGCGCTAGGAGGGTGTTTGCACACCTCACCAACGCGCGGTAATCCTCCCTCCCCGCGCCGACGCCGCGCTGCTGGAATGTGTCGCCCCGCCGCCCCCGTCAGCTCGGCATGTTGCGCCTCGAGCTGACGAGCCAGCTGCAGCGCGCGGGCGACAGCGCGCGTCAGACGGAGGTAGACCACAGGCGGACGGCGACGAGGCGAACCAGGTCCGCCTCGGCGTGTTTGTGGACGACTTCGCGCTCGAGCTGCGCGTAGGAGTCGGAGAGGGCGGAGAGTTGGGACTGGAGGGTGGAGAGGATGTGCGTGCTCGCGGTGGTTTGGTGGGAGGTGTGGGTGAGGAGGGGGAGGGCGGAGCGGGTGGTCAGGTGGTCAATGTGGAGTCGATTTCTTGGATGTCGAAGAGGACGCGCGAGAGGGGCGTAGAGAGGTCGAGAGGCGTGTCGGTGGGGTTGTTGGTTGCGAGGACGAGGTGTTGGCGAAGGAGGGGGCGGTAAAGGAGGGGGAGAGGAAGGCTTCGTAGTCGATGTAGGAGGGCTCGTCGGCGGAGGGAGAGCGGGGGCCAATGGCTGGGGCCGCCGAGGGGTTTGGGGTTAGTGGGCTGTCCATTGCGACATGTGGTTGGTGGTTGGTGGTTGTGTTGTTGATTTAGAGTGTCGGTGGACGTTGTCGCGTGCCAAGACAATGAAAGCTCAGGCCAGCGCACCCCTGACTGCTTTTGTGGGCTTGGTGGGGCATGCCCTGCAGCTCGGCATCCACAACCCCGCAGTGAGCGGGACCCCTGCTGGGTGAGGTCATCACCGTGCGGTACAGTGTGAGAATGCAACCACAGCTTCCCGCTCTGGGGTATTTGCTGTCGGCAGCTCCGGTGTAAACAGTGCAATAAAATGTGGTGGACAATCCGCGGCCATAAAACTAAAATGGCATGTTTTCTATAACAGAGCAAGCCATCCGGCCATTCCCGCCTGACCATCAGATTCCATCGCCAACCTTTACGGCCACAGTGCGGACCGCAATCTTGATTGGTCCACTGAGCGATTAAACTGTCGTCCGGAAGGAACGGGCGTCCGGCAAAAGATTCCAGGTTTGCTGACGAGCGGGCAACAACAACCCTCCAATTGCAAAGCAGCGTCCAGACCCTCAACTGCCGCGACCCGCTGTCTTCACTCCCAGGTCGTCTTCAAGTATCGATTCTCGCCGTCAACAGTCTCGACTCTCGACCCAGTAATGTCCTAAGGATCGCCGTCCGGCTCGGGCAGTCGAATTGCTCACTTGCTCGTCTTCGTTGTGCCTCCTTCGCTTCGATCCTCCCTCGACCCCTCCCCGATTCCTCTCCCCCTTCCCATGCCCGGCCGAGCGTCCCGACCCCTCCGACCGTCACGATGCCTCTCCTAACGGGCCGTGATATCGTCCCCTACGGCCCCGGCAACGTTCCAGTAGACAACACCCTGTACGGCATCGAGCACCTCAACCTCACCACCCTCAAGCACTGGAACTACGACCTCTACTCAAACGGCACCCTATCAAACGGCTCATGGTGCATCCTGACTTTCGCGCCCTATCACCCGGGCGCTGTCCTCTCCAACGGCACCTTCATCAACGAGACCTGGTGCTGGTCGCCCACCGAGCCCATTGGAGTACGCGCTGGGATTGCCATTGGCTATGCCGTCCTGTTCGGCATAGCGCTCGTCCTAACTGTCGTCAGCCTCAACAAGCATGGCAAGCTCCATCTGCCGGCTGAGAAGCGCTTCTACCCTATTGGGAGGAGATGGCAATGGTACTGGGCCTCGTTGGTGTGCGCCACCGCCCTCATCAGCCTGCTCACGTGTGTCGATGTCGACCGATACTTCCTGCCGGAGCTGCCCATCATCCTGACGAGCTTCTTCTGGTTTATAATGCAGCTGGGCGCCATCGGTGTCGTGTGGGAAGCCGTACGCCATTGGGGCAGCTGGATGGAGCGCCAGTATATTGACCCCGATCCGTTCTCGCTGAAGGATGACGACAAGCGCGCTAAGGTCGAGTTTTTCATCCCGCTGGTTTTCTACCTGTTTTTCTGGCTGGTATGTTTCAAAAGGCCCTCTCATGTTTCACGGGAGCTTACCGTCTTCTGCCCAGAATTTCTTCATGATCGTCCCCCGTAACTGGGGAAACATCCAGCACCAGCGCTACCCCGAACAGACCCTCTCCGTCGCCGCACCCAGCGCAACAGACACCCGCTTCAAAGTCGCCGCCTTCTTCCTGGCCGCCGACTGGCTGCTCATCGTCTTCTCCCTCCGACACTCCATCAAACACTACTGCCCTCGCAACCGCGGCGTGATAAACCGCATCCGCGGCTTCATCCGATACACGCCCATGCGCTTCCTGCTCATTATTCCGCTTGCCGCCGCTCTCGTCGCCTACCAGGCCCTTGTCGCATGGCGCTTTGACTACAGCCCCTTGAAGGTGCACGGAAACAAAGCAGCCATCTACGCCGGCGGCTACACCCCCGCGCTCCTGATCGTCTACGTCCAAGCCCTGTACGGCTTCCTCAACCCGAACGAGGACGTCGAACTCCAACGCCAGCGCCGCGTGCGTGGGCAGGAACTCGACCGTGAGATGGGCGTCGTCCACAAGCCCGCCTGGTGGCGCCTCATCAACGGCGAGAACATCGACACCGAGAACGAGTCGATGCGCGACCGCCTGATGCGCAACGTGCGCGAGATCAACGGAAACACCAACAAGCCCGCTGCGGGCGCCCCGGGCTCCTCCGCTAACCTCGCTGTCGCCGCCGCCAACCCGTTCAACGAACCCGTCGAAATGACCCCCGTTTCACCAATGTCGCGCACGACACCCAACATGACCACCCCGCCACTGGGTCTCTACACCGGCCGCTCGGAGCACAGGAGGCAGGAGCGCGCCATGGAGGTGGCTGCCACAATGCTGTTCCCCGAGGCGGTGGAGCGGAACAATGCCGCTGCTATCCGGCGGAGACAGGAGCTGGTGATGGATGGGCCGATGCCGCCGCCGTCGTACCGCGATGCGGTGAATGATAGGCCGGTGGACGGGATTGCGCCGCCGCCGCCGGCTGTGGCAAGGAGTATGAGCGGGCAGTCGGAGGGGTCGACGAATCAGCCGCCGCAGCAGATTAGGAGTATGTTGGATGTCTGAGTGGGGTAGTGTTGAGGGAACTGTTGGGCGGACTTGTTTCGCCATCGATGATACGAAGACGACACCTAGGAAGGAACCACATCCAGGGCCTTCTCTTGGACGATCCACCACTACTTCGACAATCCCCGCGGCATCTGCCTTGTTTCAGATCCATAAGGGACCGAGGATTCAGGCACAGCGTTCATCAACCCCGGGCCCAGGGCGTAACATATGCGAACCCGGCACATCTGCCATATCGATCAGGACACAGAGGGAATTGGATGCTCTCCCAAGGCACGGTAAGCAGCCAGCATCTCAGGCGCCAACGTCTAGTGGAGCAAACCACCTAGTGGAGCAAAACACCCACCAAAGCTCCTTTTTGATAGCGAGCCGCCTGACCCAGCTGTTTTGGATACCTACACAGCATCTAATCCCTCTCATAACCCAGTCCGGTTGGGAAACAAGATTTTGGACACGGATTGGATACCACAGCACATCTATGACCACATCTACCTAGAGCTTCATCATTTACCCCAGCAGAAAGACATAGTACATCAGTTTTAATTACAACCATTACCACTCTTTCATCACACACAGCCATCTCTGGGCACTGCCTAAATTTACCACACAGGTGAAGGATAACAAAGACAGATTTGCACATAAAGTACCCGTCGCTGTCTCCCGTTGCTGCCCTCTGGCTGAAGAACAAATCCTCCCAAATTTCCAGACGGTTAGGAAGAGGGATGATCTTGTATTCTCCATTCCGTGTATGGTGTAGCTGTATGGTGGTCTGAGTCACGAGTCACTCCCTCTCCGAGCCAGCATTTTTCAAAACGCAGCAACTACGATAAGAAACTCAACTGTCTTGGTTTCCCTCAGATCTACTACATGTGACCGTGTTCAACTCGTGGTTTCTATAGTGATGGTCAAAAAGTTGAAACCTTCGCCAAAATTATTATTATTCCTACACCGCTGTGCCCTGCGGGCATGTCGGACCCTCAGATATTTACTATACAGGAAAACCGCGCCCTTGCGGGCCGGGTAAAAAACCTATACCGATGATTAAGGGAAGAGATCAGTGAATGAGCCTGCGAAATACAAAAAGAGAAGGCCTCTTGGCCTCCGACCGGTGGGAGTCAGATTGCCTACTCCAGCTCGAGCTTCCTAGCCAAGCTGTACATCGGCAGTCTTCCTGAATCCATCAGCCAGTCCAGTATCCTCCTCGTCAGCCGAACAGTTGAAGGACTGGCACCCTGTAGAACAGAGTAAAAGTCCCGTCGCGTCCTGACTTCTGCTCTCTCCCACGTCCGAGTCAACGGTGGGGCCAAACACCACACCACCAGGTGTTCAACAGTCTCCCGCCCTTCGCCGCATTCGCAGCAGGGCGTCAGCACACTTAGGACTCCTCGTTTGAACAAGAAGTCCCGGAGGCCTATGTCCCCAGTTCGGACTTGGACCAACAACGAGCTCTTCGCTTTGCTTAGTCCCTCGTGCTTCTTAAGAGTCTTGTCCTTGAATCGAGTCTTCTGCTGGTGGTCGAGGTCGTTTGCTGGTCTCGTCGTCGCCCGGCCATCTCGTCCCTCTAGCCATCTTTCTCTCCAAGCCTCCTCGACTACCCTATCCGTGTCGGTGGTTCCCCCGGTCCAGCGTGCTATTACTCCTGCGGCCTCTTCTACAGCTGTCGGCCTCTGTGGCCTAAAGGCCCGTGGTTGGCCCCTGTTGCTCGGCCTTGAGTAAAACCTCCGGCGTATCTTGCTGCAGGCTGTATGGACAATGGTCCCTGGGGCCTTTTTGCCTCCTTGGCCGTTATCGAGAGCGGGTTGTTGAAGCCTGGTTTCGAAGTCGGCGAGTCGTTTGTTGAGGTATAGGCCCAATGGCGGCACCCATGTTTCTGTCTCAAGATTGCGGATTGGAGTGGACTTGAAAGCTCCTGCCACGATCCGCAAGCAGGAGTTTTGAGCCTTCCCAAGATCCTTGGTGATCCCCTTCGTTGCTGGCTTGCCTCCTTTTTCCGTGGGGATGTGGAAAGATGAAGCCCCAACGTTACGTTATAGTTTTTTCTATTTTGTTCTATGAGAACTACAGAACAGTCAGGATAAGAGTTAGCAATAAGTAACTAAGTAGCTAACGTATAACTAACTTACAACCTAACATACTTTTCTTTCCCCTCTTTCTCCTCTTTCCTCTCCTTTTCTCCTTTTCTTCTTTTCTCTTTTTATCGTTTTGTCGTTTTATTGTTCTGTCGTTTTATTGTTAAAGTTAACTTATGTCGTTTTGTCATTCTGACCTTTCATTTTCCGCTTCTTCATTTCCTTCAGGTCGAATTTTTGAATCCCCGAAACCTCAATCTAATTATTGTAACTATCTTGTTCCGGTCTAAAACCCAAGGACGAGTTATATACACACAGTCTTCCTCTGGGATGACATTGCCCGTCTGATGATGGTCACTATAGTTGTTGAGGCAACACCATTGAACTAACCCCTTTTCAATGTCAACGCGGCCCTGAAGTTACCCCTGAGGAGAAGCCCAACCCCGGCCCAAACCTAAACCCAAACAACAAACAAGCAAGGGCAACATCAACGCACCATCACCCTCATAACCAGCAAAGAGACACAGGGCACGAAAACATCCACTCCCACAACACGCCAGCAGTCAAACCTTGCTAACTGTATTTATTGTTATGCCCCAACATCAGGATGTCTTTAATGCTAAACGAGAGAGCACAAACCCTCCCCCCTCCCACACTCCCCTTCTTCGTCTGCCTGCTTGGGGTATATGCCACTCGATCCAATGTCCCCTTCACCCCATCCCAACCTGCTACTACCACGATGATGATAAGTGCCAAACTGATGTTGCTTGCTATCTAACATCTAACCCCTCCCAAACCCAAGAGAGCTGACCTGGCAAACACCAAACCAAACCGTTCAGGCTCGCACCCGTCCCACCGGGAGGGGGGGAAGCTATTGCCAACAGGACAAAACCACGTTTCAGTTTCACGTTCCAGTTTCGCACCAAGCAAGGCAGACAGACACAAACGGTACCGACATGAGCGGCAACCTCCGCCTCCCTTCCTTTCTCCCCTTCATCCCCTTCATAAGCATCACCACCCCTCCTCACCCGCCTTTCCCCCAAACACATCCCAAAAACAAAAGACCAATCTCCCTTTCCCCAACCAAAAATGCAGCAATTTCAAGATCAGAAACCCAAAACCCATCCCAGCCGAACCCAACCCAAAAAAAGAAATTCATCATGTTGCCACTCCACCGAGTTGAGAAGAGGACAATTGGGTATCCCGAGGCCTGGAACCGTGTCGTGACGTCGTAGCAAAAGTAGTAAGAGTAGTAAGTAATCGAAAGACACCCAACCAAAAAGAGTAAAAGAATAAGAGAAGAGAAGAGAAGAGAGTCATCACAACGTGCATGCATGCGATTCCCGTCCCAAAGCAAGACCCCGAGACCCGACAAGGATGTGAGGAGAAAGGGGGGGAAAAAAACCCCCCAAAAAGACCATTCTAGAGCAACGCCAGCAAGTAAATGGCAAAGTTCCGCCAGCCCGGTGACCCAAATTTGAAAAGGGGTAGATAGATTGAAGCGAGGAGTGTCGAGGGTTGTATTAACTGGGTGAGTAGCCAAAAGAGGTGTATCCAAAACCCGTAGATGCAGCGAGTGTAACAAGAAGTTCGTGGGGCAGGCGGTAAGGTCAGGTGGTTGTTTAAAAGTCGTGCGATCCAAAGTCCAGTAGACCGCTCAGTAGGCAGTCCCCACTGATCCCTCGCTCGTAGCCACAGCCACCAGCGCCTCCAACCGCTTCAGAGACTCGGGATTGCCCCCTTGATTCGGAGGCCGCTCCGGGATCCGTTCCATCCGATCAATACCCGGACCGTGCTGCTGATGGACAAGGGGCAACTGCTCGCGAGCGGGGAAGCCCTGGAAGGAGCTGATGTTGGGATGCACAATGCGGTCGACGTGCGGGCGGCCTTCGTGTATCGTCTCGGTGTGATGGGCCGGGCCGTTGTACCACCCGTGGCGTCGGGATTCGCGGGGGACATTGTGAAAGGCTGGTGCCGAGACAGTGTGCTGATGCCGTGGCCCAAGCATCCCTGGGCCGTGTGTTGGCTGCATCGGTGGCGGCGCTACCTCCACCGTCCTCACTTCAGGCTCGAATCTAACCCGGGCCTGCTCAGCGCGGGCGAGCAGGGCCTGATTGGCCTCGTTTGCCCATGCACCGGCGCCGTCCCTCGGTGGAGTGCTGATATCGAGTCTGTTCAAACCCCGGTCGAGATTGGGATCCCATTGAGGAGCCTGACCACCTTGGTACGCCATCGGTGGATTCGGGGGGACCGAATCTATCATCATCGGCGAAGGGACGCGCCGAGGGGGTGTGCGCCGGGCAAGTTCGTCGAAAGATTCGATGCCTGGGAGCCGTGTTTGTTGAGCTGCGGCGCTGGGAAGTTGCAGGGTCGCAGTATCGGGAGGGAACTGGGAAGAGCTGATGACCTGGCTCAGCCGGCTAGCCCCATTGTATTCGCGCGTGTCGGGGTGCCAAGTACGTCTGCGCCATGCCTCTTCCGCGACCGACGACACTGAATCCCGTCTCGACCAGCCTCCGCTTGATACGGTTGGCGACGCCAACAGGCTGCCCGGCGGAGCCGGCGAGAAAGCGCCATTGTTTGATGTGTTGAGCCCCGAGGGGCCAAAGGGGCCACGCTGGACGGGGCCGTGTGGCGACTGGAAAGGGTTGCCGCCGGACGGCACGCTCAGGCGGCGGCCAGGCGTCCTCGAGCCACTGCTGTACATGCTATGAGACCTCGAGTGGCTTGAGGCTGGCGACATGACCGGTGCCCATCGAGGACTATTCTGCCCAGTGGAAAAGGTTGCCGAGGTCGGGGTGCTGAAGTCGCCCGGAGAGGGCGGCCGGTAGTATTGCCCATCAGGAGCGCGGTATGCTTCAAGCGAATGCCGCGACCGAGGGTCGGCCATAATGAGAGGCGGTGGTCGGCGGCGGGCATCTGTCACGCTGTAGCCGGAAGCGATAGAGCTGACACTGTTTATGCTGGATGTCGACAGTGACTTGGAATGTCCTCTGGCCCCAGGCCCCATGCTCCCAGCGGTAGACGATCTCGCTCTTCCCGGCTGGCGGACTCTGTCGGTCCTGATCTGCCGCTGAAACCGTGTTCCGGTGGCGGCGAGCGAGTCGATAGGGATATCCTCGTTGACGTGGACAGTCTGGGCATGTTGTCGGAGGTTATCGAGCCGCGAAAAGCGACGCGAACAGTGGCATTGAAACGGGCGTTCGCCAGTGTGTTTCCTGCAGTTTGTCTTCGTCAGCTCTGCATTAAATAAAATAAAATAAAAATAAAATTGGGCAGTCGTGGGCACTTCGCATACCTGATATGGCGAGCCAAATGCTCACTCCGGGTGAAGCTGAGGTTGCATGGCGGGTAATCTGTGCAGTAAAATCTTTGCGACTTCTTCTTCTTGGACTTAGTACCATCTCCGCTGACGCTCTCATCATCAGAACCGGCGGCGCCCTCCTCAGCCCCGTGTCCCTCGCCATCGGAGTCATCCATGTCCACATCATCGGATTCTTTGGATCTCCGCGAGCGCTGCGACCCTTCCCTCCTGGGTGTGGTCGTCGTGAGTTCGGGGATCTGGATTGACTCGGGGAACGGCGATGATGGAAGGGGTTTTTGCGATGCTAATACGGCCGAGCTGAAGGTGGCCCGGGTCGGCGTCGTGGCCTCATCGAGCTGCTGTGTCGGTTGTGCCGGGGCGGTCGTCGGGCGTGGCGTCATCGGTGACGTCGCAAAATCTTCCTTAATGTGTTCTGTCGCTGGCAGCGGACTGTTGACTGGGCGAAAGGCTGCCGCCATCGTGGAGGCCAGCGTGGATGTGATCTGAGAGGCGGTCGGGGGCCTGCAGCAAGGTCGAGGTCGAGGTTGAGGGTGGGAGGCGAGGGATATGGGAGGACGAGCTGGCGAGGCTGAGACGACGAAGCCGTGTGCAGGGGTAAGTAAGTGCGGGGGAGGCTGTTTGAGAGTGATGGCGAGCGACGGAACGGGAAATGGAGGAGGTTGAGCGTCAAAGGCGGGGTTGGCGGGCGATCGCGGCGGAGGAGCTGGTGATTCGAAGGTGTTGGAGCCGAAGGGGTGGGTTGGTGTGCAAGGAGACGGAGCTGGGAGACCTGTTTGTCGCACGGTTCGAGCTTGTGAAAAAGATGGCCCAACCACGGTCGCGGGATCCGCGCAGACGTCGGCCTGGTGTGATGCGACCCAGGCAGCGTGAGGGAGAAGACAGAAGAGGCGGAGGAGGCGGGTGATGGCTCAACTCATTACACAGTAAACTGTCAGCAACAGTATTGGAAATCAAGGCCGGAGGAAATGGTGACCGCCGCCAGCGGGAAGTGATTTGTACCGCGTAAATCATGTAAAATTTGGGTTGAAGACGGGAAGCTGGTATCACGACGTGGAAAGAGTCGATAGAGCGAGAGATGGCCTCCCATACTTTCCTGTTCCTTCCCGGCTCTGAGCAAATGCCTCCTCCTCCTCCTCGACAACAAAGGGAGCGACGGCGCAGACAGGAGGAGGTAGGAACAGGATCAAAGATGCAGAAGTGCGGGGGCAGCTGCCAAAAGAAGTTTAGGTTCAAAAATAATTATTACCCCACCATTTCCACCATTTTCGGGATTTTCAGGTCAGGAACGGGCACTTTTGGATCTGTTTCTTGGGTCGCACTTTGGGTCCTTTCGCCCAACTCCCAAGTGCCCAGCCTGCCAGCCCAGCCCTCTTGTCAGAGCCTAATGAGCCTACATTTCCTGCCTCCCGTCGAAAGACATGCGCCATTGCCCCGATTACCCTGGATGGCCAGCGCCAACAGTCCCAAGAAACTTGCTTCTGGCGGCGGCGGCCGAGGATCTGATGTGTTTGGGGCACCGAGCGTGGTCATGGTTGCACAATCCGACACCCGTCTGACTCGGAGAACAGGGCCATTCACCGCTTTTGCCTTCACGACTGTGATTGTCCCCGGGTACCTGCCCCTGGCTGAGCTGCCCGTGGTCCCAGAGCTGACCTGAACGTCGCCCCTTGGGTTTAACTTCTTTCCAAGCTTGGGGGAAGCCCGGGCCCAGGGCACAAAGGGAAACCTGGAAGTCGGTCCGGGCAGTGCAGTGGTGTTCCACCGCCGAATGCTCAGGCAGCTCTAATCCCAGCTGCGACACAGGAAGGAAGTCAACGTGGCTGTTGAGAATCCCTGTTGCAACTCAAAATCGAGCTTGGCTTGAGCCAGTCTCAACAACCGTGGAAAGTCTCCCAAAGTCAGAAACACGAACTTTTGCGCAAGATGCGCTGACCCCGGAAGACATCGCGGGGCTCTTGCACCGCCGTCAGGACATTGCGTCATCGTGGTTCACTTGGCCCCACAACCCGCATGCAACAGCAGGGGCGGGTCAGCCAGCGGTCCAGGGCTTCTTGGTGTCTTTCCTCTTGTAAGAGGGAGTTGGGCATTCCAGCATCCAGGGCAGCCTCAGCTCTGCCCCGTTCCCAGCGCCTTTTCGACACTTCGGGATGGGTTGCGTTTCGGAGAATTGACAACGCGGCACAGCGTCGCACAAAAGACTGCCAGGTCCCTGGCCTGGGCCGTCTGTCACGTTTGCGCGGCCTGCATGGACGTTGGGCGACACACAAACGGCAGCCCGGTGACGAAGACGGCACCCCCGCCACCGTCCCAGTGACCCAGTAGCTAATTGGGAGCCTTACGGGTGTGCATACCGACACCGAATCACCGAATATAAACCTACGACGTGGCCCGATGCAGCTGAGCCAGTTGTCTCGCACCGACAACCGTGGACCTGATTGCTCACGTCTCACCGGCCCTCAACCTCGTTGCCGCCTTCTGCCTTTTCCCCGCTGGTGTCCCTGATGGTGTGTTGGCCAAGTTGAGTTGTTGACTCGGACACAAGCCAGGCACTCACAGGACCCGGCACAACCTTCTCCGCATCTGTCAGGAACAGGCTCCGTGCATTGTCGTGGTCGGTCTGCTGACCCCAGGCCGCCTCGCGGATCCGTGCGAGCTCGACCTTGCGCAAACGGCCAGCCCGCCAGACCGAGACGAGCCGCTTCGTCCACCCGTCGTGCGACCATTCCGGAAACGTCGCCCCTCTCAGCAACAAGCAGGCAGATGGGCACGTGATAGGGGCATCTCCAGCAAGATGATACACCGTATGCGGAGAGTGTCTACGGAGTAGAGTAGATGGAGTTCCCTGACTGCAATGCTTGTCTCCCTCTCATAAGCTTTCGCCCTCGGCCTTCCATTTTGACTTTCTTCCCAAAGGAAAGTCCCCCACGTCATGAGCTTTCTACAACTTCTGATTGCGCATACCATACCATCCTTCCATGGGCTGTCTTCCTGCGCTGTATGAAGAGATATGTAATCCCGCGCCGCTGTGCATAGGTAAGGTAGTCAGCAGGCTGGCAGTTCTTCATGGCATTGTGCACCTTTCCTTATGCGTACGGAGTAGGATGGTATGGATATGTAGGACAGTGAGCTGACTAGAAACTCGGCCTCTGTTTGACTCGCATCCAGTTATAGGAAACTATGATTCGACCTCCTGCAGCGGCCACACCGGCTCCTTTTCTTTCCCGCGACCCGGCTGTATCCTCAGAAGGGTCAGCGGCTACTTGTTGTGTCGCTATCCCGACTTCAATCAGTGTGCAGCCTTGCCCGAGGTTGTCCCGGTTCATTCTAACTGCTTTTCCATCTTGACACATAGGGTCAAGGGATCCCTCCATGACCTCACGGATCCCGATGCCCTTGGGCGCCTCTAGATGCTGGCCGCCTGGAAAACCCTGCGGCGGCGAGCCCACCCCGTCTCCTTCCCGCCCCTGGCGGTAGCGGACCAGCAACCGTTCTTGCAAGAGGCCGGCCAGTGGGTCGGTCGGGTTCCCGCGTTTGCACGACCTGCCGCATGAGCTTGTTGAGATGATACGACGCTATTCTCAGCAGTCACTGCTCTGGAGATGCATCGCGGTCCTCCATCTCGCCGCTCGTATGTCCAGGATGGAACCAGAAGCATTGCAGATCATCTTTCTTGCCGACGTTCGCTTCTGAGAACGCAACGGGAAAGTCCAGCGCCTCGACGAGAACACTATGTCTTCAGCTTCCTTTCCAATTCTCCGTCTCGAAATTGATGCCGCTGGTATCAAAAAAATTTGAGCGTCTCCCTGAGATGCCTGACTATGCCGGGGAGTTTATTCGTCGATCTGTCTTTGTTGTCGTTAAGGAGGCAGCCATTCGTGGAGTAGTGGCTCAACTGAAGGGGTGTCTAGCCTAACTGTAATATCCAGTATTGATATTGGTTGCCTCCGCCAAAAGTTTTCAGGACGACTATAATCCGTAATACTGGAGCTTGAAGAGGGAATGCTCTGTCACTATTGGAATAGAGGCGCCCGCGCTGTGGGGCAGTGCCGGGCGGGTGTTGATGCATCTGAGACGGTCACCCAGCCTCTCAGCATCCGCTTTCGGTCTGGCTCCCAACCCTCGGGCAGAAACAGGACTGGGACTGCTTATACAGTTCAGGTTGCCTTTCTGCAGACTCTTGTCCCGACAAGCAGCGAGACACTCGGCAACCAAGGCGAAGGGGTTTCGCCTAAAATTGGTTCACGCATGATTCGTGCTATTTGGCTATATAGAAACCTGATTCACAAGGGAAAATCGTAGATGAGCCTCTCGGTACAATCTTGGGGAAGCAATCTGTAACTAGCGCAGTGACAGCAAAGCGACTTGGGAGTCGGGCAGAAAAAGTCTACAAGGTGCAGGATGAAGGTCGCAGAAGGAGGTGGTCTCAAGCTGGGATTCGGACTATCCGAGAGGGAGAGGACGTGAGTGTATAAGCCCACAAGCCAACAGAGAGAGGCAAAGAGAGGGGGAAGCTTGCGTGGCCAACAAAGGCCAGGGTGGGAACTACCACAAAAAGGAATATGGAAATAGTGAGGAGAAACAAAGGAGTCGCAGAAATTGGGTAACAAAACATGAAGCCAACCACACCCACAACAACAGATGTCAGCCCAACCTCGTGGTCCAGTACACAGTCTTTGCATGCCGATAGGTCCACACAGTCTGCCCGTCCCGTTTTCCCTCCAAATCATTCTCCATGGGAATTTCCTTTTTGCCATTTCACATAAACAGCAATTCATCCTTCTTGAACCTATGCGTAACTCGGGTGAGGGTGACTTCGACTTCCTTCCGGCCACGAGGCGGAGCCCCTCCCCGGAGTCCCCGCCGGGGACCCATCTAAGCGCCAGGGTGTCGAAGGCGAAGCTGGGGTTTTGAGCAGATGTACGGGAGGAATTGGGTGCTCCTTGATGTATTGCAGCGCTTGCATGGGTGGACAGCTCCAAGTCCTCGCTCCTCGCTGACAAGTCATGGGGAGGAGGAATGAATGGAATGAGATAGTCTGGTTGTACCGAGAAGAGTCACAACCGCATTAGGCTGCCGACACAGATCAAGGTCCACATGTACGGCATAGTTATTTGTATCGAATAAGCACATTTGTCATTTTGTGGTAGCCTAAGGGCTTTCCTGTGGTTGATGGACAATATAAACAATATCACCAACCGGGCGCACCTTACGAGAGACAACTGGCACGTCTTGATGACTGGAAAACAGCGAGAAAGGAGCAGGCATGACCTAAGGCCCCTGAGTGGCTGGTGTCCAAAACTGATCCGGTTGCAATTCAGTAGTAAAAACGGAAGGACACGAAGGCGCATTGACAAGCAGCAAAGCAACTGAGGTGTGAGGAGCGACTGAATGTTGGATTAGAGTGAGAGTGTCGTTTATTCAATCCATGGAACCCGTTTGCTTCAGCTTTTACCACAGGTCGTTGTCGCCGTGAGGTATTATAATTCATGCTATTGAGCGTTAAGATGGGGCGGGGGTGGGGAGTGGGGGCAGAACGGAAGAAAAATTGACCTGTGGCCTGTTTTTTTAGACAAGTATCCATGGCGTGTAAAGCTGATTGCCTTGTGTGTAAATTGTGTTTCATTGCTCGTGTCCTGTGATTTCTTCCGCTTTCTCTTCCCGCACCCTCCATGTCTCACATTCCCACACATCCACTCTTTTGGTTCACTGTTCCCGCGGGCTATTCGTATTATTCTTGTTGTATCTTGCAGTTAATGAAAGCGCTAGTATGACCATGTCGCTCGATATCGACAATCCATCTCGTCCAGTTTGCTCGGTTACCCCCGAAGAAAATGACGACCTCGAACGCTCCAAGACCATACTCGACGTTCTCCAACCTACCAAAATTTCCCAATTTTACCACCAAGCTCTGGCAAAGCAAGACCCCAACAGCACTTTTGCAGAGCTGCCTATCTTCAACTCACAGCTATCCGGGTCGTACCACATCCTGGACCCGGTGACATTCCCAAACCAAAACATAGAGTGGCTTCTCAAAGTCCCCAGCAATGGCACGCCTACTCTCTGGGACGGTCCCTCTGCCAACGAGCTCAAATCCGAGACGTGCATAACGCAGCTCATCCAACAACACACCTCAATCCCCATTTCCGATGTTCTCAGATTCTGCAACACCTTAAACAACCCCCTTGGGCTACCCTTACATCTTGATGTCCTTCACTCCCGGCATCTCCCTTCATGACTTCTGGTTCAGCAAACACCCCACCATCTCTGACGACGAGCAGAAGCACCGTCGCGTCGGCATCCTCGAGGATGTAGCATCAGTCATTGTCCAGCTCGGACAATTCCGCTTCCCTACCGGCGGCCGCCTCCTCTTTGACAACCACACGGGCAACCTAGTTGGAGTTAGCCCGCACCGCCGGCTCGACCATCGCGCGTTTGAAAAACAGTGTCTGCAAAACCCGCCTGATTTCATGCGCGTGTACTACCAGAGCGGGCCGTATACAACAGCAAATGAGTTTCACACCGGTGCGCTAGACAGGGAGCCACCTGGCGCGAGCAGCTTTCTCCAAGACCAACAGCGCCTTCTGCGCTTCTTCATTGACTGTATGGTTAACTTCTTCAACAGGGAGTCCGGCCCGGCGGAAGAGTTCGTCCTCACGCATCCCGACTTCGACATCCGAAACTTTATCGTCTCACCCGAGGGCCGGCTGGTGGGCATCATTGCCTGGGACGGCGTCGGCGCCTGGTCAAATTCGCTGGGTAACCTGCACTGCGCGGGCTGGCTGACGCGTAATTAGGATCCGGACATGTGTGGGTATGACGAGGAGGGGAAGTTGGGTGATGCCGAGATGAGGGAAAACTCGCCACAGGCGCTGAAGCGGTACCGCAGGGTTTCCAGGAAGGCGGTAAGCAGGTTGCTAGAAAGAAGGACGTGGAAGGGGGGAATATGCTACCAGAGCTTCGCTTGTTACGGAGAATGTTACTATTGCTGCGGATGGGATGGGGACGGGGAATATTGTAAAGAAAATTGTGAACGAGATTTTGGCTATTTTGGAGGTGCCTTGTGAAAAGCCAGAGTACCTGGTCATGAATTAATGCAGTGGCGGGGGCTTGTAATGGAATCAGGGAATTATGGATGCTCTTATAACTGGATTTGAAATTCTGCTAAAGAGTCCGTCACATTGATTGTTACTTTAAGCGCTAGATGGGGGTATGTTTTGGTCCTTGTCTGCTTTTTTTAAGATGAAAGATGAAAGAGGAAAGATGAAAGAGGAAAGATGAAAGAGAAGGATATACGAGGAAATATGAGCGAGGAAAGATGAACTTGATATACGCTAAGATGATGCCACCCAAACTGGCTCATCCCATCCACCCTCGGCTTGTTCCGTTCTTGGTTGCCAGTGCGAGATATAGTAATCTGCGGCTGACGAACCCCCCAACCCCCAATCCCATGTGAAGCTCTTCACACAACCCCTCACTGAATCGGTGGGTAGTGTGCACGCCAACACCACTGCATTCACGTCACACAACTTCACCACCTCCATGTTCAAATCTCTCCCGCCCCCATCTCAAGAGACCCCTCCCTCGCCTCCTCTCTTCCGTCCATTCTAGCTTCACCAAATCCCTATTTCTTTCCCGTCTTACAACAAGGCCAACCTCACCATCACCACAACCACCTTACCAAAATGTCCACTCCTCAAACCACCCTCAACCCACCCCCAACCTCCTCTTCCCAACAAGGGCCCCTCTTCCGCTATAACCTCGCCCCACCCTCAACGGGCTCATAAACTCATACCCCACCAACTCCCACGCCTGGATAGTCTCCGACCCCACCATCGATTTTGTGTCACTCTTCTCCGAGTTCAGCCACTTCCTCATGGGCCGCAAAACCTACGAGACATTCTTGTCTCAGGGGAGTGAGAACCCGTTGAGGGAATGGAGAGGGGAGGGTTATTGTTTTTACTAGGGTGATGGGAAGAAATTGATAGGAGGAGTTGGGTGAAGGGGTGGAAGAGGGTGAATGGGGGTGACGGTTATTATGTGTGGAGGGACTCGGGGAGGATGTGGCAAAATGGGTGCGGGGTTGAAGGGAGGTTGAGGGAAGAGTGGGAGGGTAAGGGAGGGAGGAGAAGGATGGGGAAAGGGGAAGGATATCTGGTTGATGGGTGGGGGAGCTGGTGGGGGTTTTGTTAAGGGCGGGGCTGGTGGATGTGGTTGAGGCGGCGATTATGCCGGTGATTGTGGGTAAAGGGTGCCGATGTTCGGGGATTGGGAGGAGGCCGGGAGGGGACAAGGGGAAGCAGGAGTGGAAGTTGCTGTTGGAGAGTGTGGAGAGGAAGGAGAGTGGGATTGTAATGACGCGGTATCGGGTGTTGTATGATTGAGGGATCCAAGTTCTATCTATGTCTATTCTGCTCTACTCTACCGCTGGTCTATCCAAATTCTCAATGCCGCTCAAACCTGCTCCAGCTCCGTGCCGGCAGAGTCGCTCTCTGTCTGCGTCCCCTTCTCCTCCGCGACCTCAGCCTTGTGCGACATCTGCGGGAAGAAGAAGCCCGGGGAAAACACCGCCAGCACCACACACGCAATCAACACCATGAAAGACTCGAGCACGATAAACGACGGCTCGTCCTGCATAATGTGGTTGCCCCAGCCACCGGCCATCTCGGCAATACGGTAGGCGCAGCGGATCATCAGCGCGGCATACGCGAAGCCCATGGCCCAGATGAACATGCGGAACTTCTTGTCCACCCACAGCGCGGCACCAGCCCGATACTCGGATTCCACAGGGCCGCGCTTGAAGTAGCGCCCCACGCGGAAGAGATAATCCCCCGCCATCAGGCCGAAGAAGCCCAGCACAATAACCTGCAGCACGATGCCAGCCATGATGGTTCGGTTACCGTGCTGCAGCAGGGTCTTTTGGCCGCGGTCGGCAGTGGCTGCGATGCCGCCACCGATGGCCTGGACAACCAGGCAGGAGAAGTCGGCGGGCACGAAGAACAGCGGGTAGACGCGCGGGGCGATGCGACTGAGGGAGCGGTTGAGGGCGTTCACGGCGTGCTTGAGGGTCAGGTACAGGCCGACGCAGACGAGGGTGGGGCCGAGGATGATGGCAACAATCTGCATCTTGAAGGCGCCGTCGTTCCAGGCATTGACGCCGAGCAGGGCGCGGCCGATGTAGCCTGGGCGGTTATGAGTCAGTGGGCTATTGTTTTTGTTGTTTCTGTTGTTCTTCTCATTGTTGTTGTTGTTGTTGTTGTTGTTGTTGTTATTGTTGAGGTTGGGAGGGCATCCAGGAATTCAGGGGTACACACCAACACACTCGAGGATACATCCCGCGGCCACAGCTATGGAGAAGCCCCAGGTCCGCTTCCACACGCCTGGGACAATGGTGACCACGGCGGCCAGAGCATAGGCGACGGCGAAGAAGATGTTGAGGCCCCGGTTGGGGGAGTAGCCGAGGGTGGTGGCTTTGACGGGACAGTAGAGGCTGACCTCGGTGCAAGTGTCGAAGGTGGGCCTCCACCCGGGGGGCGGCGTTGACGGCGTTGACATGGCGGCGGCGGCGGCGGAGGAAAACGGTGGATGAATCGTGGAACCCGAGGGAGGGTAACCGGCGACCTTTACGTTTTGTAACCCGTATCAGCCCTGAGCCGGCAGATCCGGAGATGTGGGCCGGGGGGTGAATGTGGCTCGGCGAGTTGGAAAGCCGCGAGTCCGCTGTCCACGTCGTCGATCCGGCAGTGTTGAGGCGTGTTGAATCCTCGAGACCGCATCGACGGTCACCGGAGAGAAAATTCAAGGCGTCGGGAGCATTGGGACAAGAAATCAAAGAAAGCTAAGCACAGAAATGGACAAAGAGATGACGAGGGACGATGCTGACAACCAAGCAAGGAGATAAGCCTGTCGTCCTAGACACAACCCCTGGCCGGGCAGTGCAAAAACGAGTATTATTCAGCATCACGGCAAGCCCATAGAATTCGTCGCCGACAACTTGTGGTCCGAAAGCGCAGCGCCATGAGGTTCCGAGAAGCCTCTCGCCAAGGGTTTGTCTCCGTCTCAACCATTTCCAGAAGTGCGGGTTCTGTGCGAATGCGATTAGGCAGACGCTCTAGGGTGGAGCTAGCGGAACCCTAGGGTGTGTCTGATTCGCTGGGAAGTACCGTGGGGCCCGGGAACAAATTGATCGACGGCAGGGCGTAAACTGCCCAATCAAGCGATCCCCAAGCCACGTTTCTTTTCATGCTTTCCAGGTTCTTTGATCTAAATTCACAAAAAGTCCCCGAAATCGAACGAGTTGAGCTCGACCAAGGCGGAGGCGGAGACACTCAACCATCCGTAGGTCCCATTGACCATTTTCAAGATCAAAAGACAGGGGTTTAGTCGCAGCAGAGCAACATAAGGACTGTCACCAACACAGGGACACAGCGAGAGAGAGACACATGCCTAGCCTCGCCGTGCCTGAAATATGTAGCAGCCATTGTCCCTGACGACGACCTCCACATGGCTATGGCGTTCATCTGAATATTGAAGATGTTCGATGCATGTAGTCTTGGGCGTGGCGGCAGGGATGCTGGGATTGTCATCCACGCGATTGGCGAGACACTCAGGATCGGAACCTCCCAACCGCTTACCCGGCTCCCAACCCAACCCAACGCGTCGGCGACCCGAAAATCTGGCATCTTGGCGCTACCCGAACCGACCTTGTTTCGACGCCGACCGTCTGGCACAGCGTCTGGGCAGCTGCAGCTGAACCCTCCGGCCCGCAACATCACGCCAGTGTCTCAGTTGGTATGAGACCCTTTCACCCTTCGCTCTCCTCACCCCGTCCCCGCGCTTCCCTAGGCTTCCCCGCATTCTCTCTCGCAGCCGCCATGCCCAAGCTGGCTACGATCTGATGCCCATTCGGATGAGGTTCGGCCATATGGTCGCATCAATCTCATCTGGGACTGTGGCACCCAACCCGCGGGGAAGTCGGGGACCAATCTGGGCGCACGCTCACTCCCGGATGGACCATGGATACCCTCGTACGAGCCTGACTAACCGCGTGGTACTCCGTAGCCCACACCCGCGCCCCGGCTCCAATTCCCCTCGTCTCCTCCACGACCCGGCCCGTCACTAGCGCCCTCGTCGGCAATCGAGCCTTCCGGGCCAATCACCGGCCCCCAGGGACACTATGAAGGAACTCATCTCGTTGATGTCGGACCTGGAGCCGCCCTCTGACCACCCCGTCTCAGCATCGTCCGTGCCACAAACACCCTCCGCGCCCCCAACCCCCGCGCCCTCCGGCAGCAGTTTGCCGAGTCAGGGATACAGCGGCGTCAGCAGGCGGACGCACAGGAAGAGCCGCACCGGCTGCTCGACCTGCAAGGCCCGCAAGATCAAGGTGGGCAATTCCCACTGCCGATCCCACCCGTTTAACAAACACTAACCGGGCCTGCCCAGTGCGACGAGCGACACCCGGCATGCCTTAACTGCATATCCCACGGGGTAGCATGCCCCTTTCTAAAGTCCGGTGTGGGCGTCAACAGGGCCGCCCGATCGTCAAAGGCAAAGTCTCGCTCACCTATCTCGCCTGCGAATGCCTCGACGCCTCAGCCTGGTCCGGCCATGATACCCCCAGAAGGGGGAAATCTGCCGCTGTTGGAACTCGAGCTGCTCCACAACTTCACTACCAAGACCTACAAAACCTTAACCACAGATCCCAGTGTGTGGGAGTTTTGGCGGGATGACGTCGTCCAGCTCGGCCTGTCCTGCGACTACATCATGCGAGCGGTGCTGGCTGTCAGCGCTTTACATCTGGCATATCACCGGCCAGAACGCCGGGACTTTTACGTCGAAGAGGGCATCCTCCTACACCAAAAAGCCTCGCGGTCTGCCATGCGTGTCATGAGCTCCGGAGAAAAGATCGACAAAAACGGCGCCGCCAGTCTTTTTCTCTTTAGCATGCTGACCATGTTCTTCGGTACTGCCCTCTCCTCTCCCTAACATCCCCCACCACTGACCTCCGTCCAGCCCTCGCCTCCCCGCCGCTCTAACCCCGACGGCACTTTTTTCATCGGCGAATCCGGCGTCCCCGACTGGGCCTTCCTCCTCTCCGGCGGCAAATCCATCATGGACATTCTCGGCGAGCCCGGCATGGACACAGTCGCTGGCCCCTTCCTGCACTACGGCGCCGTCCGCTGGCACGCGCGCTGCGCCATCATCGAACAGCAACAAAAGCCCAAGAACCGCACCCTCCCCTCCCCCAACCCCATCCTCGCCCCCTCCGTGCCCGCATTACATCCCACATAACCTCCCCGCCCTTCTCAAAACCTGCTCCTACGCCCTCGACGAGCTCGAACTTGCGCTCGTCGTGCGCCAGGACCCCAGCGCGCCCCGAGATGTGCTCGATGCCATGGTCTGGCTGTGGATGGTGTCCGACTCGTTTGTTCCGCTGCTCAAGGTGCCGACCCAGGAGGCGGTCGCAATCTTTGCGCACTTTTGTGTGCTGTTGAAACATCATGAGAGTCATTGGTGGTTGAAAGGGTGGGCGGATCATGTGATGGCGAGGGCGGAGGAGATTTTGGATGCGGAACATAGGGGGTGGATTGAGTGGGCTATGAGGAGATTGGGTGGCGGAATGGGATGGAGGGGAGGGAGGAGGGGATGGTGGTGGAGGGGGAGGGGGTTGTGAGATGGAGGGATGGTGAGATGGAGGGATGCGGGCAGTGTTGCCCGGGTTGCTTAGGCCCTTTCAGGGGTAGTGCGTTTTGTGTGTGCATCTGTCTTTTCATTGCATATGGCTGCATCGGGCGCCGGCGTTGCGGGCTGAACTGGGGTTGCAGCGCTCAGTCGAAGCGTTGCTTTCAAGAAGCATGAAGGCCGCTGAAAGACCGCGGTTGCTTTGTTTCAAGCATGGCCTGTTTGTTTGTTATTACTGTTCTATCCGTACTGCACTCCACGCTCTTGTTCGGTTGGAAAGGGGATTCCTTGAGACGTCTTCGCCCACCCATGACAGAGCTGTGTCAATACACAAAGATCTCTTCACTCCCAACCAAGTACCTGGTTCCAGGGGTGCTGCCCCCGGGCAGGCCGGACGATAGTGAGATGATCCGGCTGGCAGTCGTTACCTTCCGGTTGGCGGTTGTCAGCTTTTTGGGTAACCACCCGTGGACCGGCTGAACCAGAGCTCACCGGCGTTGCTGCCGAGAAAATGCGGCGCGTGTCCGGGCCCTGGTCTCCGCAACGACAAAAGCACTTACCTCGTGGCGCCTTCCCGCCATGTCTTTTTCTCTCCCAGTCGATTTAGGCAGCGCAGTGAAGACCGCGAGAAACTTTATTCCAGAAAGCTGCAGCCAGCTCTTACCAATTCTCTTGACTCCTCATGCTCCCTCAAACATCTCTGTCGAACCTGCGCCTCGCAACGCCAAAAACGGTCGAATCTTTCGTATCACCAACCAGAAAGGACAACCGTGGTCAAGATGGCAAGGCCAAGGTCCAAGACAAAGACAAAGACAAAGTCGAAGGCCGAGAACATGGAGACGCTGGTGGCGCTGTACAATGCCGGCGCCCCGTGGTTCACCAAGGACGTCATCAAGGCCATCCACATGCGTCTCCAGGAGATTCGCCAGAGCGGTACCGCCGGCAAGATCACTCTCCCCGGCCTTCTCGGCCGCTCTCGTACCGAGACCATCATTCCGAATCCCGAGGTCCTGTTTATCAGGGCCGAGTGTCACGCCCCTGACTGCGAGTGCGACCTCTACCACCACGACATGCACGTCGTGTAAGTCCCACTCTCCACAACCCCTCCCTCTCACCAGGTTGAAAAGACAACAACTGACCAACCTCACCCGTTCCCCAGCTACCACCAAACCATCACCTTCCACCCCCCGGACCACATGCTCCAAGCCCTCACTAACGCCTACACCAAAGGCGGGAGCACCACCCCCGTTCCCTTTATCCCCTTCGGCCTCACCCATGGCAGCGTGCTCGTCGACCCCGCCACCGCCAAACCCATCGGCCACACCGTCGGCATCACGCGTTACATTCTGGGCGACGCCACCACGACCTGGCGTTTTGGCCTCGGGCACCAGTTTCTCCTGCAGCTGGCGGATCTGCACCGCCAGGGCAAGCTCTCCCGCACCGTGGACAAGATCGTGGGCTTGGGGCTGGGCTCGCTGGCTGCGCCGTGGAGAGAGGGTGCGGAGCCGGATATGCGGTATATTCTTGAGGAGGGGGCGCGGTCGGCAACGCAGCATGCGCTGGTGGCGACTATGAGGGAGTTTTTCGCGGCGAAAAGTGGTGGTAAGGGGGTGAGGGGGGTGGTGCAGGATCCGGCGTATATTGAGACGGATGGGGTGGCGCTGGGTGAGGAGCTGGGGTTGGAGAAGGTGGAAAATCCTGAGGGGTTTTTGGAGTTGGATAGGAACAGTGTGTTGGTGTGCGTGGCGCCGGATTTTCCGGCGAGGCAGGTTGTGGCAGATTTGGGGGTTAAGCCAGCGGTAATTATTTGGGGGGAAAGCTGTCAAAAGGTAGATGACGAGGAATTTATGAGGGCAATGGGTGAGTATGAGGTTGTTAAGCGGCGGTTTGAGAAAGAGAAGCCGATTCCCTTGTCAGTACACCCCCTCGTCTCTGTCTTTCTTGTATCCTGACCGAGCTTTAGTGTTGACACCGGTTCCCCGAGAGTCACTAGAATGCTCGACGAGTATGAGATCGTCAGCTTCCTGTGGAACGAGCACTTCAACCCCGATACCACCATGTACATCCGCAAGAATGTCAATTGAGACACACGTGAGTGACAGACCCTGGGAGACGAGACTGGAAGTGAAGTGCCCAGGAGAGAGCACCATTGCTCCAGCCATGTTGGCAACAGGCTTTGGAATGGGTTTAAGAGGGGAGTCAAAAAGTGATATGGAACGGTGGATATTGCCCAAGATGTTTGTAGATCTTGGGAGAAACTTGTTGCTTGTATGTACCTCAAGCTGGAAAGAGAATGCTGGGCTGGAAAATGTTGAGCCACTGCGCGGGGAATGAAGCAATTGATTCAGCACCAAATATCACCACCAGGATGGAACTTGTTGGAACAGCAGGGTGGTTGGTTGGGAGTGATGGGTTACTAGAAGATGGAGCAAATAGACGGCAAAGAGGGCTCTCGCGATGGGTTCGACTGATCATCTCTTGATTCATTGATTGTGTTTTGTTCAGTCTTCTAGGAAAGGAGTTTTTGACAAGGGGCTGAGCCCAATAGGGCCCAAAATCCCACCGCAATTTCGGCCCGGAGACCCGGTGGTTCTGACAGAACTCAAGGGGTTGTTCAGGTGTTGTTGATGCTGTTGATTCAGGAAAGAATTGTCTTTCTGGCTAGGACACGCAGATCAAAGTGAGGGGTAGATATGCACCAAATCAGTGGTGGCTTGATGCACCCTGCGGTTCGACAGAAAGATGTTGAGAGCTGGGAAGTGGATGCCAAACGGGAGAAAGCCGCCAGATAGCAGCACCTCTTTGCCTTGGCGAAAATGATCAATGAAACCGGTCTGATACTACAGAGCAATCCTGTTATGGTACGACGTGCGATGATTACCACGTAAGATCACCAAACCATAGTTTTGTCATTTTGGTTAAAAAGCCGGAACGACACCGCACCAAGCTGAGAGTCCTGTCATGGCAACCCATCATAGTTTCCTTCATTTCTGGCAACTATGGGCTTTGATGATGCCAGATTTGACTTATGTCCCAATCAATTACGTTCACCACCAATCGGTTCCGTCACAAGTTCCAGCAACAATACGATTTGGCCAGCCCCAAGGATCAAGAGCACCGGAAGGGTTGCGACAAAGAAGGCCGGACAGAAGAAGTCTGGCATTATTAACAATTATTTGGGTGTGTTTATGTAGAGTTCATTATCCACGGCCTGCCGTGTTTGTCCTGGTCTTGTACGTGTTGACCGATCAAATCCAACCTCGCGACCGTATGCTCTTTTCCATACTACCCCATCTCCCATCCCCAATCCCCGTGATTAGAACCAACCCCAAACGAAGGCGAAAAATTCCACAAACGCCAGTCCCAGTCTATATCCCTTTGGTTCACCCTTTAAACGTAGTTGATCGTCACTCACCCCCAAACCCGCCCACAGCCCCCGAAAGCCTGCTCGTCCCCAAGTAGACCCCAGCCATGAAGAACACCAGCAACAACGCAATAGCCACCGTCGTAACCACAATGGCCTCCACCTCAAACCGCCTCATGCTTTGCCGCCGCGGCCGCTGCCGCAACTGCCTCTGTAGCAGCACCCCCCTGGCCACCCTTTCGCTTTCGAGGGGTACTCTGTCTGCGAGCAGCTCCCTCCGGTTAGCAAAAGACAGCCCGCTCGAGTAACCCCTCCGTGCCGTGAGATCAGCCAGACCCATGTCCAGGTCCCGGTAGTCCAACCCCAAGCTCAATAGCCTCTCCCGCTCCGCGCAGTCCAGCTGGTCCACGCATTCCTCCTCCTCTTCACATCCCTCCTCCCCAGCTGCAACCCCTGCAAACCCAGCCTCGACCCCAACGCAGACGGCCATGATCCCGCCCCCTGCCCAGGCAGCCCAACCACACCCTCCCCAGACCCTCTCCCCCTTCCCATTCCCCAGCTCCCACCTCCGGCCCGGGGTCTGCATCCGCACAGGCAACCGATTCCTTAACCCCACCGCCTCCTCCATAGTGTTAGCAACTGGCGCAGCCCCGGGGACGCTGGGCTTGATATCCTTGAGCATGGCCACCACTTTTGCGGGGACCCGTAGGCGAGACACATGGGCGGGATGTCTTGGGTTACGAGGGAGGAGGCGCCTATTACAGAGCCGGGGCCAATGGATATGCCGCCTCTGGGAGGGGGTTAGTGTTGTGTTTTTTTGGGGGCGGAGGAAGGGTGGACTGGTGGGTATGTAAAGGGAGAGGGGGTAGGGAGAGGGAGGTGTAAGACAAAGAAGACGAGGCAACCAAGAACAGAACGGAATCAGCAACTTACAATATCGTCACATTCGCCCCAATCCAAACATCATCTCCAATCGTCACCGGCTGCCCAATGCTATTTCGCTGCAGTCTCTCGTCCAACCGCACAGGATCTGCTCATAAAACACCGTTTAGCCACGCCCCCTTCCCCACCCACAAACACACAACCAACCCACCCGCTTGGCTCACGCCACCCGGGAACCGCACCCGAAGCAAGGTGACATTCAGCGTGGGGGTTCCTTTACCATAACCACATCAACAGAAGCAAACTTACGCGTAACCCCAATAATGATACAATTCGCCCCAATATTGCACCCTCCCAATCATGATATCGCCACGGGCGTGTCCATGATCATGCAGTTTCTGTTGATAAACGTTGACCCGCCGACATGCAAGCGCACACCGTAGTCGATATACACAGGCGGCTTGACAAAGGGGGTCCTGGCTTTGAGGCTGGGGTTGGCGAAGGTTTGGTCGTGGGTGACGGCGGCCGCGTGGTCGTCGTCGCGGTTGCGGCTGGGGCGGACAATGCTGGGGGTGTTAGTCTTGAGGTTGAAGGTAAGGGGAGGGGGAGGAGGTACTCTAGCCATTTTTGGGTGCGCTCCTCGGGGTCGGCGTCGTCGGGGGTGTTGTTGAACTCGCGGCAGGCTTTGGCGCAGCGGTTGCGGATTGCGCGGAAGTCAGAGTTGCCGGCAGGGAAGATGACTTCAGGGTAGTGCTCGCCAGGCGGGCTGGCGAGAGTCGATGCGTTGCTCATAATGAGGGCTTCAATTTCCGCAAGGAGGATGTTGTGAGATGGTGGTTTGTCGTTCTCAAGTCCGGACTGTCGGGTCTCTGGTAAGATCCTAGGACAGCCGGATTTATGGGTTGGTTATTTTGTAGGCAAGGCTTTTCCAAGTCCTCACGTTGTCGTCCCAACACTGGTTAAGGGAGCACAGCCGGCACGTCCCGGTCGCACGTAGCAGGACCCTGTGCTTGTACAAGCTGGCAGCCGGTGTTGGTCGAACGGCGTGTACCGTGGCGTCCCAGATCAGAAGGCGGGGACTGATCTCCTTGCTCTTCTCCCTAGCTGTCCCAGGCTGCTGCGCACAAAATGCGACCTGGCAAACACAGACTCTGTTGTGGGCGGGCCAGTGTCGATCGTCCAGTGGTTGCGGTCCTCCCCCGTACCAACGTGTCCTCCGTGTGTCTCGTGCGTCAGGGGTGTTGCTCCTGGTTGAACGTTGTTCATACTCGTGGCGATTGGATGTTTGCTATCGAGCTTGAGATGGCCGTTGTGTGTCTGAATAGAAGAGGGAGAACATCCAAATCCTCCACCCCCAAAGCTGGCGTTGCTGGGTCTTAAGCCTGGAAAAGTAATCAGCGAATTAACCCCCCCGCGCTTGGTCTGTTAATCTTTCCCCAGGCTGGCCGCCCACTGTCCCCGGCCCCGTCGACCAATTTGGTGCTCCCGCGGCGGATGACACGCATTCCCGCCGTTTCTCGTGCCCACACCATGTGTCTCGACTTTACTGGGCGTGTGTGGCTGCGAGATGTCCCCCTGGCCGGACCCTGCTCTGGGTGGAAGCGAATTTCGGGCCGGCGAGGTGTGACAGGCTCTGGGGCAGCCTCCTAGCCTCTTCTGGGATGGGCAGGCTGCATGTCGCTCACGCCATGGTGGTAGCCCTTCACATGCGACAGGGGCTGGTGGTGGGGACGCGGGCGGTCCCTGTTGGCGAGGCCACGGCCTGGGAAAAGATGAGAAGTGACGGTGGTGTGCCAATGGCGGGCACCAGGCCTCAGCCACCGTCGTGCCCGGTCTCAGAAGCAAAGGGGAAGCTGAGGGTCATGCAATTGACCAGAGCAGACCGGCGGGAGCATCATCACTGCATCAGGGACTTTTGGCTGCGCCGCTCGGTTGAAGTTGTGTCTGCCAAGCGCCCTGTTTGCTGTCGTTGGGAGACGGCTCCGACGGAAGAAGGGTGCCCTTCCGCGGGCAATCCCAATGCCCGTCAGCGCAGGGGTTAGGGGTGGGATCTGCCCAGCCCGGAACCGCCCCGGTGCCTCCGCGGCGCCCTCGGTCCGGGGTTGTCTGAAAAAGAGGGCGTGGACTGGCTGGCTGGTCCTGGCGCATGTGAGACCGGTGGACTGAGACCCTGCGTGACTTGCTGCCGTCTTGAGCCGGCTCTGCCGTGATGTCTCAGACATCGCTGTTTGAGACTTGGGATGTATCATGGCCATGGAATCCCTGGAAGCTCTTGGGTCGTGTTGGCCGCAGCTCTTGGCAGCCGAAGGTCGTGCAGAAGCGAGATCTCACGCGCTGGCGGCATCTCGCTTCTCCCTCGCCCATTTCAGAAACGGAATCCCGAACCCTCCCAACCCAGCGTTGCTTTTTTCTGACCGGTGCTCCTCAAAACAGTATCTCCGGACTCATGTGCGCCGGCTTGGTGGATAGCCGAAGCATCGCAGGAATCAATATCAATGCTCTGATGGCGTCAATAGCTCGCGGAGGGAGACAGACTGCCCTTGGTTATTGGTCTTGCAGTTGGTCCTGTTTGGCGGGCGGCGCAGAAATGGGACGATCGGAGGAGACTGGGGTCTAGAGTCTTGGAGATCAGGGGATGGCTTGCTGCTTAGCTCACTGTTAGGCTCGGGGCTAACCCCCTCGGGACGACAAAACTTTGCACGCTACGGCTGATTCGCGAGACGGCAGCACCCGATAGGCGAGTTTGGCGAAGACAGGATGCTGCTGACAAGAAGAGTCCTGTATCGTTCTTTGTCTCACAGACGGGCGGCAGCAGCATGTCTTCGATCCTGTGCAATGGCGAAAGTGCACGTCTGGATGTTCGATCCGGCACGCGACCTGCCACCCCACAGCCGACCTCAAACCCAATTTCACGCCAGCGTTTGTTCCGGGGTCGCCGGCTGTGGGGCCAGTGTGAGGAAGCAAAAGGCGGTGACAATGATGCAGCAATACTCCGGGGCAGACATCTCAGACACGAAGAGGGCATTCCGACGACACGACATCCAGGTTGATGCTGTTGGTTCTGAGGGTGGACGCTGGCATCAGCTGATTCTCCATCGCACCGCCGGAGAAGGTTGAATCGCTTGCTGATGACATGCCCCGAGGCACGACCCAGAACAAGGCAATATGCAAGCCACGCTGTCGCACTGGGGCTGCTGCAGCCTGTCGGACTTGGGCCCGCTGCAGAGGCTCGCTGCAGAGGCTGTCAGAAAGAGCTGCGCGTGACCGATGGCGAAGTGCGAGATGCGCGTCTTGCCTGATGCCCGCAGGAGGCACAGCGCCGGATGCGGAAGTCGACCACGTCTCTGGGGCAGGCGGAGGGAGTCCGAACCAACGCACAGGAGAGCGAGGCAGGTCGCGAGGCAGAACCCGGGAATCTCAAATCAGAAATTAGAGGGACATGAGAAGCAGCGCCAGATATCACAGCCAAACAACGTGCTCCTTCAAGAGCAACATGGTGTAATTCCGCTCGCTCAACTGAAGACATTGAACAACCGCCAACCACTCCCCCTCACTCGAACTTGGCCATGTTGTAGATATTATCCGGATCTGTGATCACCGTCAGCACTGCACTCTCACCACCCACAAATTAGAATCAGTCCAGCACTCACCCTTCCCATGCTCCCCAATAAACCTCCTCACCTCCTCCACCCTCCTCCTCACCTCCCCAACACACTCCTCCATCCGCCCCTCACCCTCTCATTCCCCTCCGCCCCTTCTTCAACGCTTTCACCGCCACATCAAACCTACTCACTCCATTCACCAGCATCATATCAAACGGCGTCGTGGTACTCCCCTCCTCGATATACCCGCCCACGCTCATCCTCTGCGTTCCCTTCCGCCCAAACAACAACCCCCTTAACTCAGTTGGATACCCGTGGTAGTTAAACACCACCGGCTTGTCCTCCGTAAACAGCTCCGCAAACTTCTCGTCACTCAGCGCGTGCGGATGTCTGCTTTCGGGAACGAGGATCATCAGATCCGTTACATTAACCACCCGCACCTTCAACTCCGGACAAATCTCGCGCAGCAGCTCCGCAGCCTTGACGGTCTCGAACGTGACTTCGACGCCGATACCTGTGAGCACAACGTCGGGATTCTGCCAGGCGTTGTCGGGGGAGGAGGCAAACTGCCAGATGGAGGCGCCGCGCGAGCAGTGGGCGTCGGCTTCGGCGGGGGAGAGGTAGACGGCGGTGGGTTGTTTGGAGCCGATGAGGAGGTTGGTTTTGTTACGAGATTTGAGGACGTGGTGGACGGTGGAGAGGAAGCAGTTTGCGTCGGGGGGAAGGTAGACCTGGGGTGTGTCAATAGTCTTAAGGTTAAAATATAAAATGGGAAAGGTGAAAGAGCTGCTTACCCGCGCAGCCTCCGGCTTGATATTCAAAACAGCGCCGATGAAACTCGGGTTCTGATGCGAGAAGCCGTTGTGTTCCTGCCGCGCCCACGTGCTCGTCTCGATGTAGTTGATACTCGGTAGCTCCCCACGCCACTTGACTTCCCTAGCAATCTTGACAAACTTGGAGTACTGAACCATCATAGTGTGCACAATCCCCAGGAACGACTCGTAGCTGGGGAAGAGACTAGTCCGGCCCGTGATGGTGTACCCTTGCATGAAGCCCTGGCAGCTGTGTTCTGATAGCACCTCGATCACGCGTCCGCCGTTGCCGCGCGAGTATTTGTCCCACTGAAAGTTGCGCTGAGTGTGGTCGAGAACCGCTGAAAGCTTGTTGCTCTCGAGCTCGTCGGGCGAGAAAAGGCGGATAGTTTTGGGGTTTGTGGAAAAGACTGCGTCGAGGAAGGCGCCTGTGGCCTGCATGCAGCTCTGCTCGATACCCTTCTCAACCCCAAACTTTTTCCAGTCGACTGGCTTGAGCGGGGTGTAAGGATCGTAGGATGTCTTGATCTGGCCGAGCTTCTTGGAGTCGTCGGTGGGGAGGATGCTAAGCACCGACTCAGTGGGCCCGCCGTCCCTGATGAGCTCGTGGATCTTGTAGCTCGCAAGCCAGTCTTGCAGCTCTTTCAGCTGGCCCTCATCGCTGTTTGCCTTGGGCAGAGGGACTTGGTGGGAGTGAAAGGATCCCTCGATAATCTTGCCATCAACTTCCTTGGGACCTGTCCATCCTTTGGGCGTCCGCAGCACCAGCATCGGCCACCGTGGCTTGACAATCGGCTTTCCTGAGCGCGCAGCATGCTGGATCTTTTTGATCTCGACCAATGCCCACTCAAGAGCACCCTGCAGCTGGTTGTCAATGTCATCGAGCTGCTCCACGATGCGAACCTGGTATCCGTAGCCGCTGAACAGGCACACGATCTCCTTGTCGTCCATGCAGCCAAAGATGGTCCGCTCGCTGATCTTGAAGCCGTTGGCGTGCAGAATGGGAATGACGGCGCCTGACTCTTTGGGGTCGAGGTATTTGATGGAGTGCCATGCCCTGGGGGTGTCAGCTGGGCTTCAGAAAAAAGCTCACAAACTCACGTCGCCGTCGGTCCCGTCTCTGCCTCGCCATCACCAACAATACAAGTGACGATGAGATCCGGGTTATCCATGACCGCGCCAAACGACACAGCCAGCGCATAACCCAGCTCTCCGCCTTCGTGAATTGCACCAGGCGTCTCGGCGTTGATGTGACTGCCACCCGTCAGCTTCCACACCACATCCGGCCTAACTTCCTGTCAAAACCATACCTCGGAAACCCCCCGGGCACCGAAAACCTTGTAATCAGATTCTTCAACCCCTCCGCATTGCAATCATACTCCCCGGGGTAAAACTTCTCCAGCGACCCCTCCAACCACAGTGACGCCAGCGCAGCCGGCGCGCCGTGTCCCGGTCCAATGACATAGATCATGTCCAGATCATGGTTGCGAATAAGCAGGTTGAGATGCGACCATACCAAGATCAAGCCGGGACAAGTACCCCAATGTCCTGTTCGCTGTCAGTATCATTGTTCATGAAATGCAAACAACATGGACAGACCTAAGAGACGCGGCTTGACATGCTCGAGCTGCAGGTCTGATTCGAGCAGGACGTTGTCGCTGAGAAAGATCATGGCCGCGGCGATGTACTCGGCTGCGCGCTGGAAGCCACGGAGTGATTGGAGAACATTTTCGGGGAGAGACTTGGCTTGGGGTTTGACAGCAAGTTCGAGGATGTTGTCGGGGAGATGGGATGGGAGGGGAGGAGGGTTGGAGACGGGGATCTGTTCAGCGGGCATGGTGCTGTGATGTTTTCGAAGAGTGACAATAGGGATGGGGAAATGGGGGATAGAGTGGTAGAGTGGCGGAATGGGGTGAAGATTGGTGAAACAGAGAACGTTGTACCTGAGGACTGCAAATTACTTGAGTGAAATGAAGTTGGTTGTCTTGAGTGCGATCCAGTGTCTTGTTGAGGACAGCCCTGGAGGTCGATGACGTAGTTGCTGCAGGCACTCATCAGTGGCCCCACCTGTTACCGGTCCTCCGGGACGATCAACAACATGAAACGTCTTCTGGGCGTCAGGACAACCTGGAAGCGATAAATGGGTCTTGAGAAGCAAAGCCGCCAGCAAATGACTTTACCTTTGTAACTTTTAGTCTCCGCTTGTTCTGCCATTTGTTAACCGTGGGCCCATGATAATTAGAGCCAATTCCCAAACCCTGGGAGGGCCTTTGCTCCCTTGTACTGCAGAGCCCAGGGAAAGAAACAATGCGACATGTCACACGAGTCACGGTAAGAAAAGAGATGTGTAAGACAAGAAAAGAAAACGAGGAAAGAAAGAAAAGTAGAGAAGAGAAGACACAAAAGAAAAGAAAACAGATGACAGGGGAAACTAACAATCACCAGAACAGAAGAAAGAGAGCAACGATAAAGAAGAACACAAGAAAAAGAACACAAGGACAAAAAGACAAGAAAGAAGGGTTTAAACCGAAAGAGCAGACAAGAAAAAAGGACATGGCAGATCTATTATCTCTATCTGCGTGTGCCCTTCAAAGTGTAAATAACTCCATCACTGTGGTATTCGACAGATATCTAGCACACAATTCCCAGTAATACAAAATTCTACCCAATTTTGCAGCAAAGCCGTTCGACAGTTGTTGTAACAACTCTTCCTCACCTAAATTTCTTCCACACCCACATGTTTAGACATCCTTTGAGATTTTCTCCCATCGTTCGGAACAACTTCTCAGCCGTCGACTCCCTACACCTTCACACCGCTGGGTTTTCGCTCGCCTCATCATCGACATGAATCTGAGTTGGAGACTGGGGCACCATCTCCGTCTGAGCTACAGCGAGATTGTCGGAAGTACCCGGAGATACCAGCACAGATGCCCTAGGACTATGGCCGCCAGATTCGGTGCCAGCCTTGAAGGTCCTGTCCGCAACCGGCCCTGCGGGGGACAGAGGAAAAACATCCACTGCGGGACTCGTCCCAAGAAGACATTTCGAACTCATCGCTGCCTGCAATGCTGGGAGTGGAAGGCGACGAGGGCTGCGTGGTGTCGTTGAAGTCCGCCACCGCAAAACGCGACGCCGCGTAGGTTGCCGGTTTCTCCGTCGCTTCGATGTCGGTCGTCCACATCCTTCGACTTTTTGTTGACGCCCAAACCGCTGCTGTTCGTGTTTTCCTTCCCTGCGGCGCCCACCTCTTCTGCCGCGTAGCTCTCTTCTTTCTAAGCGCTCGCTTCCTTGCCGCCATCATCTTTCTTCTTCACGCCGTCTTCCATCTTTTCGTTCGTGGCTTTGAGTTGAGCCTCAACCACAAGCCTCGGAGCTCGAGGTGTGATTCCGGGCCCGGTCTCGAAAGCACTGATACTGGCACGAGACAAGCGGACCGGCTGTCTGTACCGGGGGCGCCAGCGGAAGATATACTCAGCCCTCCAAGCAGAATTTACCAGCTGCTCCCACAAATAGCGGACCACTGGTGCGTCCTCAAACCGATGGAAGTTGTTGCCTCGCAGCGTCGAGAATGCACGTTGCTGTAGCCTGGCCAAGCGCGCAAGGTTGTCCGTTTCCTCGTGAATTTCCACCCCGTGCTCATGGCCGGGCATCCAGTGAAGCGAGAGTGTAACGCAAACTTGAACGCCTGGAAGATATGCAAACTGGTGGATGTGCAGCAATCAGGTTGAAGACGGGAACTCCCAGTTCCACGAACCCGCGGTCTAGAGTCCGAGGTTTGCGGAGGAACTGCTGGGTTTATTTGTTGTCCTGGCAGAAGAATTGGTTAGTTCACTCCGTCTCAGACGCCTAGAAAGGCAAAAGTTGCCGTGAACGCAAATTGTCGGATAGGGCATCAGAGAGTTGTCGCTTACATTAAAATGTGGACGTGTACCTGTCGAACCGCAGGGTGCATCAAGCCACCGCTGAGTTGGTGCATATCTACTCCTCACTTTGATCTGCGTGTCATAGGGAGGAGGAAGGCTTTTCCCTCAATCAACAACATCAAGAACACCTGAACAACCCCTTTTGAGTTCCATCCTGGTGGTGATATTTGGTGCTGAATATATTGCTTCATTCCCTGCGCAGTGGTTCAACAGTACCATCCGACCAGCCATGGCGGGTAAATTTCCCCACTGCAAAAGCTCCTGCGTCACGATCGACAGCGCCTCGGATACGGCAAGGATTTCGCCCAGCCGATGGTCGTAAATCGGGCGCACAGGGTACGCAGTCTTGTTGAGGGCTTGAGAGTCCTACATTCCCGGCACCCAAGACTTGTAGATGACTGCAATTCCCCCACAATCAGAGTTGTACCCTCGGGAGGCATCGGCAAATAGGTTGAGGTAGATGTTGTCAATGTTTTGGTGGTGCATCGTCTCTTAGTTGGCCATGGTGATTGCGTCGGGATCATCGTCGATGATGAGGTTGCCATAAAACTGGGCACCCGCCATGGCTACAGGTCTGGGGCAACGTTGAGATGTTTGACAGTCTGCAAGTAACGCAAGTTGGAAAATCAACACAGAAAGTGGGACGGAGGTGTGGCTGCTCTGTCAGCAAATCCCAAGAAACTGTCCACCAAGCCAGAAAACCACTGTCTGTCAGACCCGGGCCTCCGCCCAGCGTTCTGCCACTTCGCGCCCACCAATTTCCCCGCGCCCAGGGCACTCTTCCTTCCCAGACAACCACCAGACCAATTTATCACCGTTCTTCCTGCCTGTTGGTTCCCTTCGTCCCACACTGTCTCTGTCGCCACAACACTCAGCTCAAACACAAATAAATTCTAGACGAGTATATCCAGGATAAAACGCAGCGTCATGGGAAGGAGAGTGCGTTTTAACCTAGATACGCTCAGCAAGATGGGCGACAGGCGCGTGTAAACGGTCGGGGTCTTTGGGGGATAAGGTATGGGACTGCGCTTACCAGTTGCGAGGGGATCGAGGGCTTAGGTCAATAAAAGAATTCTTGTCAGAAACAATACCACCGGAAGCATATAGAGGTGAGGTTGAAAGTAGGCTAGCAAGAGGGAAGGTCTGATGCGAGAGGGGCAGAGAAAAGATCCATACTTTGGACAGTTCGGACACTGTCAATCAGCTCAGAAGCCAAGTTACTGCCAGTCGAGTCGTCAAGTATTTGCGCGAGAGTTTTGTATCGTGTAATCGATGCGAGAGGGTCTTGGTCAAAATTATTATTCCTACACCGCTGTGCCCTGCGGGCATGTCGGACCCTCAGACATTTACTATACAGGAAAACCGCGCCCTTGCGGGCCGGGTGAAAAACCTATACCGATAATTAAGGGAAGAGATCAGTGAATGAGCCTGCGAAATACAAAAAGAGAAGGCCCCTTGGCCTCCGACCGGTGGGAGTCAGATTGCCTACTCCAGCTCGAGCTTCCTAGTCAAGCTGTACATCGGTAGTCTTCCTGAATCTATTAGCCAGCCCAGTATCCTCCTCGTCAGCCGAGCAGTTGAAGGACTGGCACCCTGTAGAACAGAGTAAAAGTCTCGTCGCGTCCTGACTTCTACTCTCTCCCACGTCCGAGTCAACGGTGGGGCCAAACACCACATCACCAGGTGTTCAACAGTCTCCCGCCCTTCGCCGCACTCGCAGCAGGGCGTCAGCACACTTGGGACTCCCCGTTTGAACAAGAAGTCCCGAAGGCCTATGTCCCCAGTTCGGACTTGGACCAACGAGCTCTTCGCTTTGCTCAGTCCCTCGTGTTTCTTAAGAGTCTTGTCCTTGAATAGAGTCTTCTGCTGGTGGTCGAGGTCGTCCGCTGGTCTCGTCGTCGCCCGACCGTCTCGTCCCTTTAGCCATCTCTCTTGGTCAAAATTAGCGAGAGCAAAGACAAAAAAAGTTGTGGCAACAATGCAAAGAGGGTAGCGTTGTCGGTCTTTGGAGGCTTGTGGGAAGTGGACGCAAAGGTTTGACGCCTCTCGGGAACAGTGCAGCGCCAAAAGGCTAAAGCTGTGTTGGGAATTAATTTGATGAAACTGTTACCGGCACCAGTTGAGAACAACTGCCTCTTATTGCCGCGGTCCGACTTCATGCTCTTACACACTTGTGTCCAAACTTCCCAAGCACTTTGCCGATGTAATTGCCACAAAAGTAGTCGTTCTTGTTAAGTAAACTTGAGGGTTGAGAACGGAAAAGGAAGAATATGCGAATAAATCTTGGTGCCGAACTCTAAGGCATAAACAAAGAAAGAATATGAAGCAACCAGGCATCGAACTCACGAGTATTGCACGAGCCGGACGAGCTTGCATAGGGCAAAGGGCTTCAGACTTCCGTGAACGGCCGGTCAAGTGCAATGCTTGCTTGCTCAACTTGCCACCTGGTTACCTTTTGCCACCACAATGGTTTCTTATGGACCCCCCCTCGGTGCCAAATCCCAGACCCGCAACAAAATGAAACAACTAGACAGGTTGAACTGGCCAACATTCCGCTAGCTGGGCGAACGTTGGCGGTGCATGGGGGTTCTGGCTCCGGCGAGCAGCTGGTCAAGCACAACACATGCTCACTCAACTAACGACCTAGTTGCTTCAAATTTTGTTAACGCATCAATTGCTCATCAACCTCTCTACATCTACAGCGACTTACTAGCTCTATCTCTTTGACTAGTCAATGCAAGCGGTTTTTCTGTTTGCGATCAAACCTAACGTCAAGTTCAGACAACTACTAAGTTCAAGCATGCTATGTTTCCTACCCTGTCAATTTTGGAAAGGAACGAATCCAACTTAAATCAAAAGAGCCACAGAGAACTCGGAGCATGTCACATCTCCAGTCTTGACTCAGTGGTCTCGGGGAGGGAGGACGAGGCAGGGAAAGTTGCGAAACGGTGACGGATGGATGGATGGATGGATGGATGGATTTTATTTCGCCCGGAGGCACTAAGCCTAAAGGGCCTTGGCACGCTAAGTACATTCGATTCCTCCGCTTTGCCTTGATCTCGTCCAAGCCCTTACATTGTTTACCTTGTACAACGCCACATCATGCCTCTTTTCTCAATCGCGAGCAAATCGACTTGGAGGCTGCATTCTCCAAGTGTTCAGCGTCCTATCTTCAGCGGCTAACAAGATGTGGGCGTTCGAGAGATGGGCCAGACTACGGAGCTTTCTACCACCAGAACCTCCGAGGCTGCCAGCATTCAGAGACGCCTCGGGACAGATGACAGCCACGGACCACAGCCAGAAGGCTGAGGCACTATCTAGGAGGTTCTTTCCAAGCCCTCCAGCTAACCTTACCGACATCCGAGACCAAGCTTTCCTTGATGACTGGGAGCCAAGGTTCAGTGTCCAACAGAGGGTAACGCCGGCCGAAATTGCGCAAGTGATGAGAAAGGCGAGCCCCTGGAAAGCACCAGGCGAAGACTTGCTTCCTACAGGCTTCTTGAAAGCGTGTGGGAAGCCGCTGGCCAACGTACTGGCTATACTAGCTACAAGGTGTCTGCAGTTAGGCTAATTTCCAAGCCGGTTCAAGAGAGCAAAGACCGTGGTTCTGCCAAAGCCGGGGAAAGACTCCGCTAGCTTATCAGACACCAGGAGGCTACAGGCCAATCGCCCTACTACCAACCCTCGGGAAAGTGATAGAGTCAGTGGTGGCTGAGAAGGTTACCCAAGCCGCAGAGACCAACGGCCTACTTCCGGACGAACAGATGGGCAACAGAGCACACCGGTCAACAGAGCTCGCGGTCCGACTAGTAGTAGCTCAGGTCCAAGAAGCGTGGAGGCAGAAAGCAACAGCATCGCTACTCCAGCTGGACATCTCAGGAGCCTTCGACACGGTTAACAATACCCGACTACTTGCCACTCTTCGAGAGATGGGCTTTCCAAGGTGGTTGGTCCTATGGACAAAAGACTGGCTAACCGGACGAGAGGCAACCCTTCACTTTGACGGCCAGGCAGCCTCCCCGACAGCCATACGGGCTGGAGTGCCTCAGGGTTCTCCCCTCTCTCCGGCTCTCTTCATTCTCTATATCGCCTCTCTATACAAGCAGCTAAAAGAACAACACCCCCACCTAGCGATAGCTGGCTTTGCAGACGACACCAATCTCTTAGTCTTTGTTCGAGACCCGGAGACCAACGTCCGACAGCTGGAGGCGGCCTGGGAGACATGTCTGCGGTGGGCGGACACCCGAGGGATGGCATTCGCTCCCGAGAAGAGCGAACTGATTCACTTCAACAAGGGACGACGGCAGTGGACCAACCAGCTAGACCTCGCCCAGCCGGGGAGAGGCACCAGTCCAGTGAAGCCGACAGAATCAGCTAGGTTCCTAGGTGTCTGGCTGGACTGGAGGCTCAACTGGAAAGCTCACCTGGGGGCAGTGGAACGGAAACTGGTGACCCAAAGCTATGCTCTGTCAAGAATCGCAGCCAAGACGTGGGGACTGGGTCTGGCTAAGGCACGGGAAGTGTACTCAAAGTGCATCCGGTCGGCGCTAGCTTATGGGGCTTCATCTTTCCACATCCCCACGGAAAAAGGAGGCAAGCCAGCAACGAAGGGGATCACCAAGGATCTTGGGAAGGCTCAAAACTCCTGCTTGTGGATCGTGGCAGGAGCTTTCAAGTCCACTCCAATCCGCAATCTTGAGACAGAAACATGGGTGCCGCCATTAGACCTATACCTCAACAAACGGCTTGCCGACTTCGAAACCAGGCTTCAACAACCCGCTCTCGACAACGGCCAAGGAGGCGAAAAGGCCCCAGGGACCATTGTCCATGCAGCTTGCAGCAAGATACGCCGGAGGTTTTACTCAAGGCCGAGCAACAGGGGCCGACCACGGGCCTCTAGACCACAGAGGCCGACAGCGGTAGAAGAGGCCGCAGGAGTAATAGCACGTTGGACCGGGGGAACCACCGACACGGACAGGGTAGTCGAGGAGGCTTGGAGAGAGAGATGGCTAAAGGGACGAGCCGGTCGGGCGACGACGAGACCAGCGGACGACCTCGACCACCAGCGGAAGACTCTATTTAAGGACAAGACTCT
>JAPEUS010000044.1:0-77537 GCA_027946355.1 Collariella sp. IMI 366227 | reverse complement strand
CCACGGGCCTCTAGACCACAGAGGCCGACAGCGGTAGAAGAGGCCGCAGGAGTAATAGCACGTTGGACCGGGGGAACCACCGACACGGACAGGGTAGTCGAGGAGGCTTGGAGAGAGAGATGATAAAGGACGAGCCGGTCGGGCGACGACCACCGACCTCGACCACCAGCGGAAGACTCTATTTAAGGACAAGACTCTCAAGAAGCACGAGGGACTGAGCAAAGCGAAGAGCCTGAGAGCAGAAGTTAGGACGCGACGAGGCTATAGATTCAGGAAGACTGCCGATGTACAGCTTGGCTAGGAAGTTTGAGCTGGAGTAGGAAATCTGACTGATGCAGAATCGCACTCAATGGATGAGGGGTCGTTATGACTGGATTGATTGTGTCGGGAGATGATGCTTCTCCTTTTGTGTTGAAGGTCGATGGCTGTGAGGTAAGCTCACGGCTATGGCCTTATCTAATCTACAAGTGAAGTGGTCCACAACCCTAACCCTGGTCTTCAGCCCAGTGATCCAGTTCCGGTATCACTGACTCACACCGGTCGGAGGCCAAGGGGCCTTCTCTTTTTGTATATTGCAGGCTCATTCACTGATTTCTTCTCTTAACCATCGGTATAGGTTTTTCACCCGGCCCGCAAGGGCGCGGTTTTCCTGTATAGTAAATGTCTGAAGGTCCGACATGCCCGCAGAGCACAGCGGTGTAGGAATAATAATAATATTTGGTTTCCTTGACGCTAGCACTAAACAACCGAGTTGTTCACGCCCGGCAGTTCATTGGCATTGTTTGGGGTTCCACTTCCCCTTTTCGGCCAAGACCCACTCCCCGTGCCGGGTGGAGCTGACCGGCAGAAGTTCAGCACCGGCAGAAGCAAGTGGGACACCGGCCAGTAGCCCTGTGCAATATTAGACCCTGGTGCACTGGGAGCTGAACTGAGTGAAATCTTGAACACACAACATGCATCTCATAATCAAACAAAGTCGTCGAATTGTAACTATTAACGAGGATAGTTCTCAAACAAAACAGCAAAAAAAAAAAAAAAAAGAGTTGTCGAAGAACATCTATCCGGGTATTCCAGCGCCATTCATATCCCATCCGAAAAACCCGTCGCAGATCGTATCGTATCAAAAACCACCGTACTCCCTCGACGACCACCGCAGCATTAGATCAGGCATAACTTCAAGAAACAAACGAAACCAATTACCCCCCACAACTCTCCATCATCATCTCCTCTCCACAGCCGCCGGCACCTCCTTCCCCCACCCCGCCCCTCAACACCCTCCTCCCTCCCCCTCGCTTTAACCTTAACTTTAACCTTCTGATCATGCACAAACTCCCTGAACCCCCCTAATATGCGTCTCGGCCCTCTTCCCCCTGATACTCGACAACACCCTCAGCGGCCTCTCGGGCTTCACAAACCCACTCTCATCGCTCTCAAAAACCCTCTTCTCCCTCTCTGCCGCACGCTCCGCATCCTCCAGCCTCTCGCGCCGCTTGGCTACCCTCTTCTTAAACGGCCAGATATTTGGGAGAGGGATGTGCGGGGTGAGGGCAGCGGCCCACTCGTCGGGGAACTTGCGGATGAGCGCGCCCCAGGGGAGGGAGATGGCGCCGAGACCGATGGAGAGCCCCCATTCTTTGCCGTTGAGCTTGGTGATCTTGAAGGCTTCGCCACCGACGAAGATGATGAGAATTTGGCCGCCGATCATAATCAGGTTGATGACCATAAAAAAGTAGTTGCGGGTGATACCCTCGAAGATGTTGAGGCGGTTGTCGAGGCGGCGGTTGCTGGTGGGGGGTGTTAGTATGAAAGTGTGGGAGGACAGGGGGGAAGAGGGAACTTACTTGAGCTCGTTAAAGATCTGCAGCCAGACAAAGGTGTTGAAGACGAGCGTCTTGAGGCGGGTGGCCTCATGCTCGTCCTGCATGTTGTAGCCGAGCAGCTTAGCGCCGCCAAAGTGCAAGACAAACGTGATGGCAAGCTGGGCGATGGCCTGGCCGATGATCATCTTGCCCATGCGAGTGCTGCAAACAGTCAGTCAATCGCCCCAAAACAGAACTCTAATGGTAAGCAGCAACATACTTGATCAGCCTAGCCTTCTTCGGATCAGGCTTACGGTCGAGAATAGACGGCGTCGGGGGATCAGTGGCGAGCGCAAGCGCCGCAAAGGTATCCATGATCAAGTTGACCCACAGAAGCTGCACAGCGTTGAGCACCGACTCCTCCTTGTCGCTGGCGACGGCCGAGACAAATGTCAAAACCACGGCGGTAACGTTGACGGTAAGTTGAAACTGCCACACTGTCAGCACCGCTCCCACCGCTTCCCCCCCAAAACCCAATCCACCGTGACGTAACATACCTGCAGAAACTTCTTCACCGCATCATTGACCGCCCTCCCCCAACTAATCCCCTTCACAATCGACGCAAAATTATCATCCATCAAAATAATCGACGCGGCCTCCTTCGCCACCTCCGTCCCCGCAATCCCCATCGCAAACCCAATATCTGCCATCTTCAACGCCGGCGCATCATTCGTCCCATCGCCCGTAACCGCCACCGTCTCATCCAGCTCCTTCAAAATCCTCACCAAGATTCTCTTATCCTCCGGACTCGACCGCGCCAACACCTCCAGCTTCGGAACGAGCGTCTTCAGCTCCTCGTCGCTCTTCCTCCTAAACTCGGGCCCCTCCATCGCAATGCCGCCTTCTTCAGGCTTGTAGATCCCGCATTCCTTCGCGATCGCCCGCCCGGTGAGGATGTTATCGCCGGTCACCATGCGCACCTTGACGCCCGCACGCTCGCAGTCCCGCAGCGCGTCCTTGACCGTCGGCCGCAGAGGGTCTTTGATGCCGTAAATCCCAACCAGCGTCATGTCCTTGTGGACTTTGTCAAAGATGGTGGCGGTCAGCTCCGCGTCGCCGGCGAGTTCCTGCGGCGGCCAGGCCTCAAAATCGCGGTACGACGAGCCGATGGTGCGGAGGGTCTGCGCGGCGTAGGACGTGATGGTCTGAGAGAAGGCGGTGCGGTCATCGTCGGTCATGGGGACGGCGGAGATTTCGTCGGACGTCGGGTCCGCGAGGACGGATGTGCATTTCGCGAGGAGGATCTCTGAGGCGCCTTTGACGTAAGCGCGGAAGCCGCCCTGGGGGAGCTTGACGATGGTGGCCATGTACTTGACGGCCGAGTCGAAGGGGACGACCTGAACGATGTTGGAGTTGGCGCGCTCTTCCTGAATGGGGCCGGCGCCCAGATGGTCGCGGCAGAGGGTGAGCAGGGCTACTTCGGTTTTGGAGCCAATGAAGGTCTTTTCGCCCTCGACGTCGCCCTCGAAGGCGGTCGAGTTGACGGCGTTGGACTCGATGAGGAGGCGCTTGGTGGCTGGGGAGATGGTCTTGACAAACTCGTCGATGGGAACGTTGGGGATGGGGATGTCCTCACAGCGGGGGATCTTCTCCTTCGGGTCTTCGTCGAGGGGGGATTCGGTGCCGCCGAAGCTAATGCTCTTGCCGAGGGTGGTCGCGACGACGGTCATCTTGTTCTGAGTGAGGGTGCCAGTCTTGTCGGAGCACACGGTGGTGGCGTTGCCCATGGTCTCGCAGGCCTTGAGCACGCGCACCAGGTTGTTGTCGCGCATCATGCGGGTGGTTGCGAAGGCCAGGGCGAGGGTAACAGCCAGGGGCAGGCCTTCGGGCACAGCGACAACCACAACCGTGACGGAAGTGATGAACAGGCGGAGGAAGGTCTGACCCTTTTGGTCGGGGGTGTCGTGGTTGTTGGGAAGCTGGGCACAAAACTTGATGAGCAGAACGATGAACAGCAGCAGGGCGGCGCCACCACCAAACTTGGCAATGCCGTCAGCCAGGTTGTTGAGCTTCTTCTGCAGCGGTGTGTCGTCTTGCTCGGTGTTCATGGTCATCATGATACGGCCGTCTACAGAAATCAGCATGGTATCCTGTGTCAGATGCCGGGAAACTTACAACTCGAGTTGACGCCGACAGCGGTAACCAAAAAGGTGCCAGTGCCCTCATTGACCTTGCTGCCGGAGATGATGAACGGGTCAAGCTTCTTGATGTTCTCCACTGGCTTGCCCCTCTTGGCCACCTCGTCCAGAGCGGCAAAGACCTCCTCAGCGGGAACCTTCTTGAGCAGGTCGGACTCGCCAGTGGCCGAGGATTCGTCGCATTTGACGCCATGTCCGGTGATAAAGATGCCATCCACAGGGACCAAGTCGCCAGTGTTCAAGTGCAGGACGTCGCCAACCATGATGTCGAAGACGGAGATTTCGGCGGACTTGCCGGCGCGGACAACCTTGACGGTGCGATCGTTGCTGCGGCGGGTTAGCTCGTTCCCTCCAACTTCAAGGGCAAACACTCACTTCTTGTCATTCAGCCTCGAAAACTGCCTCTGCATGTTCCAATCGTTGATCGTGCCGACGGCCACGACCAGTATAATGGCCACCATAATGGCCACACCCCTCAACCCACTCAACCTTGGCCCCGCCATCCTCATGAGTGACGCCAAAGGTCTGATACAAGCCCAAAGCCAGCGACACAACGGCGGCGGCAGTCAGCAGCATCAGCACCTTGTCGTTGTAGGTAATCCAAGCCAACTGCAGCAGCGTCTTCCGCTTCTTCTCAGGCAGCGTATTATCCTTGAAAATCCGCTTCCTGTCGGCAAACTGACCACCCGCAGCATGATGGTGACTCGCGGCAGCAGCCGCACCAGCAGGATGCTGCTCCTTACCCTCAGCCAACACAGGCGCAGCGTCCCCATTAGCCCCATATTTCGGCGCGCCCTGAGCAGCGCAGTCTTCAAACTTGACATATCCATCAACGGTCTGCTCATCAGGGCTGAGGCCCGCGTTGCGGTCGGTGCGCAAGCCCTTCTCGAGGCCCTTGAGGCCGCCGAGGGCGTAGAAGGCGTCGAGCGACTTGGGGTCGAACAACTTAGACAGCTGGCCGGGTGAGAAGGCGAATTTGTTGTCGGACACGATGAACATGTCCTCGTTGGTCTTGTCGGGAGTCAGGGCGTCCTTGACGTCGAGCTGAAAGGGCGCGTCGGCGGCGGCGCCGGTCTTGGGGGCGTCGCCGCCGCTGGGAGCGGCTGTTGTCGCGGCATCGTTGGCGGTGTCGTTAAGTTTCAGAGGAGTGGTGGAGCCTGAGCTCTCATGCTACGGGCAGGGTTAGCTCTGGGATTGTTGCCGGCAATTGAGTCGGAAGTGGAGTCGCGAAGCTCAAGGAGATGGGAGATGGGAGATGTCGCCGTCGAAGAATAAAACAAAACATACCTCGTTCTTTGGGGGACTGGTGTCCGCCATTGGTGATGTGGTGGTAGGTATCGTCCAATTGATTAATGCATCAAAAAAGGCAAGTCGAAGGGGAGCGGTCTGGAACGTGGGATGCAGGAGAATGAAAGCTTAAAAGGACGATCAATGCTGGCGCGCGGTGATGTAACTGATTCGCTATGGGCCAATGGTTGGTCTGTCATCAAGCGGGCGCAGCGCAAGGATTAAGCGCAATAGCTCCAGCAGAGAGGCCTCTCTTGCATGAGATGGTGGTCTGGTGAGACGATGACATGTGTGAGAGTGGACGGCTGGCAGGCCATCAATTCGCAACACAATAAACAAGGCACAAGCTGTCCCTCGGAGGTGTTCTAGCCAAAACAGGGATTTGCTGGTGACCTGCGCCAAGAAAGAGACAATGCCTGAGACTGGGTTCTGGCTCTTGGCAGCTGTTCTTACCGGTGGGCACCGTGCCAATTGTGTTAGGACTGCAGATGATCGGGGTGCTTGGCCAACTTTGCAGCAGTCCTGCACTGTGTGGCACCAATTCCCCGGGCAGCTTTTGGCTTGGCAATGCTCTAAACTCTGCGCTGGCCCATCCACCACGCTTCAATTTCTGTCCAAAGACTCAAAGAGCGGTAAAGCAGCACGCTGCGCGACACGCTTGACCCCGAGGTCACTTGATATTCCCAACCCGCACATTGAGGCCCAATAGCTCTTCGTCAGGGGCTTCTGGCATGCCGAGCCAGCCCAGAGTTTATTCGGCTGATCAGCCACGCGGCCCCCAAATGGCGCCCCCAAATGCAGGCACCTCGGCAGCCGCCGTTTGGCCCCGGTCTCTTCTTTGGCGGCTGCAAAGGTAAGCGACGGTCAGCAACCTCAACACCAGGTCACCAACGCAACAACAACCGCTGTATTGTGCTGCGTCGGCTGTTGGACGTAGACTCAAAACGTGGACCGCAGCGCTTGGGTCGATTCCCCAGGTAACGCGCGGCAGTCCGCAGGGCGAGTCACACATGCCCGCTATGGTCTTGGTCTGTGGCGGCCCCAGCTGCAAATGCGCGCAACCTCGTCGATTCAATCCACAAGGAGCCCAACTGCGCCCAAACCGAGGTGGCAAAGCGGGGCCTGGCGAGGCGCTGAATTCGTGGCTGGATCTCACTTTTCGCCTGACGAGCCTGGGGCTTTGTTTCGTTTCTTTGCCTCCCCGTTGGGTCATCAGCCTTCGTACCTAAGGAGTTCTCTGGACCGAGACGGGATCGGGAGGGAGCCCAAGGAGGAGGCGTCGACGTCTTCCGCCTTGCAGAGTGCCTTGCCAGCGCTGCCGTCAAATCAAATAATCTACCAATCATTTCAGGAACCAAACAATCAAATCCATATCCTCTAGTTTGACTGTTAACTGACAGATATCAAAGATGAAGGAGTGGATCCGGATTATTGATAGTCCGACTTATTGGCCAATTATAATCGTCAAAAAGCGGGTCAGGCGCTGCGGATTTGACACGTACGGAGGTAGATCCATAACATTGTAACCAAGGGCACTATCACCTACTGCGACTTTGAGATCCCCCGTTTCAACCACTTCGTCCCAACCTATTGCTTTTGGCCCTGTCAGTTGTATTTACTTTCCTACTGCGCTTGATATGGCCTCTACAATTTTCGGCGCGCCCGTTCCATCTTCGGTTATCGCCCAATTGGCCCGGATAGGCTCCTCAATCGATCCACCTGACGGTATCACGATCGCGACGTGGAGAGGGCGCCGCTTCGTTTCTACCGACGTTATCGCAGGTAGGGGAGCTCGAGGGAGATCTAGTTGGATCAAGGACCATGGGATCTTCGTCACCGAACTGGTGGGTGAAGGCGATACCCCTGGTAAGCCGTTCACGTCAACAGCTCGCTCTGTACTAACGTCGCAAAGGCCAGAGCTTCTGGTTCTGTAGGCACTGCGAGAAAACACGTTCTCCAACCTTTTTTAACGCCGCCTCTACCTCGTCGGCAATGACCCATCTCCGGAAGAAGCACCGTATCTTCAGAGCATCATCAGAAAGCTCCTCAGCCTTGGAAGATTCCTCAGACTTGCCGCAGGAGGCGCCTCTAGCTGGGGGACCGCTAGTGACTCCCTCGTTAAAAGCGATCGTCGAGGATCTTGCTCTTGGCTTCGTCATTATGGGCAATCAACCCTTTAGCGTCTTCCAGAACCCGTTCCTTCGCCAGCTACTCTCAACGCTGAATCCTTCAATCTCTCGAACGATAGGTTGGGGACGCAGTTCAATCCGTCAGCGCCTAGCGGATACATTCGCCAGCAAGAAGAAGCTAGTACGACAGGAGCTCACCACGTCAGTATCCAAGATCCATCTTGCCTTCGATCTCTGGACGTCACCAAACCGTCGCGCGATACTCGCTGTTTCTGCCCATTTCATCGACGCCAAAAATAGTATACAACAACGTCTACTTGCTCTTCGAGAGCAACAGCGTGCCCATACGGGGCTCAATATCGCTTGGGCGCTCGCTGAGATTGCTAGGGACTGGGAAATCGTCGACCGTATAGGCTGCCTCGTCTCTGATAACGCCTCGAATAACGATGTCTGCGGAGAGGAGCTTTTCCGTCAGATCCTACCCGATTTCTCGGTTGAAGACGCGAGTGATCGTCGTATCCGTTGCTACGGCCATATCCTAAACCTCGTGGGACGAGCTTTTCTATACGGCGAAGACTTCGAGTCGTTTGAACAAGAGTCCCAAAACTACGAGGCGATGGATCAGATTGACGACGATCTGCGCCACTGGCGAAAGCGAGGGCCTGTTGGCAAGCTACATAATGTGAGATGGGTACGGTCATCTCCCCAGCGTAGCGAGTTCTTCAGGGCGACGATCAAGGAGGCAGACGATGGATCTGAGATATCTTTATCAGAACAATCGACCCTCGAGCTTCAGTTACTTCTCAACAACGAGACTCGATGGAATTCCACGTTTTTGATGATCCAGCGCGCTCTACGGAAGCAGAGCGATATCAAGACCTTCCTCGCAAGGAACCTAGATGAAGTTGACCCCCAGAGACGGATCCCAATCGAAGACCATCTGGATATGGAAGACTGGCGGTTGTTGACGGAATTGAAGGAGGTCCTTGAGCCTCTTTACCACCAGACGATGAGAACACAAGGATGGGCGAAACAAGGAGCACACGGGGCTCTCTGGGAGATACTCGCTGGCGTTGAATATCTGTTAGAAAAGATGGAAGACTGGAAGGCTCTTTTTGATACTCCAGCAACGCCTACGATGTCCCATCGGCGTCAACGGCGTCGCCAGCCCTCGCCAGTATCCCAAGCCCTACCAGATCATGTACGGGCCGAATACACCGATCAACCTCCTCAGCAACGTTACGAAAGTCTCAGTGAAGATTCAAGGGTCTACTTCCGCCTCTCGGTTTTGAACGGGTGGAAAAAGCTGAACGAATACTACACCAAGCTTGGACGCTCACCTCTCTACGCCGCTGCCGTGATCCTACACCCAGGGATGGGTCTTCGCTGGCTAGAGGCGCAGTGGAGCTCCCCGGAGCAGTTAGTCTGGCTTCGCAGCGCGAAAGATGGGTTGTACGAGTACTGGGAACGATGGTATCATTATGATGCCTCGCCGTTAAACTCGAGGCCCAGTACATCTCGAGGCGAGATCCAGGGCTTCCCTGGGCGCCCGCCAGCGCCTGAAGCAACTCAGTTTGATGACTGGGTTCAATCGAGGTTCAAAATCCTTGATCCAGGCAATACGGAGCTTGATCGATATCTCCAGCTAAACCCAGCACAGCTCCAAGGGGTTCACGATCCCCTACAGTGGTGGATCTCGCAGCGTTCAGCTTTTCCGACCGTCAGCCAGCTAGCCCTAGATATCCTGGCAATCCCAGCAATGTCAGCAGACTGCGAAAGGGCCTTTAGCCTCGCCAAACTGACGTTGACGAGCCAACGACTTTCCATGGCCTCGAGGACGCTTGAGCATACCCAGTGCCTCAAAAACTGGTTACAAAGGGGCTCAGTTTCCCTCGGAGCATTCCAACTGACCAGCATAGCGATGGATGATTCCAATTGACCAGCGCGGCGATGGGGGACAGTCTTGGTGACGGGCAGCTAGAACGCTGGGAAGAACATAGTATAGGGGTAAGTATAATGTCCTGATCTCGCGATAGCTTCACTTCTAACCCAACTCAGATATATCAGATATCTGGCAGATAACTTCAATCAGTCAAATACACCTGAGATTTTGGTTCAATCAAGCAAATACGACCCCCATATCTGATTTGATTGATCTGACGGCAGCGCTGTGCCTTGCCAAACGCGTCAACGAGACATTCCTGTGGCGGCCCACCGGAGACCCACACCATCCAGTTTGAATTGGACAACAACCAGAGCCATGCGAGTGCTCTGCAAGGCCAGCAACAGCCATGGCAGACATTTCCGGGTTTGTTGACGATGATCCTGACTTTTGTCCAATTGAGCTGGGATGTGTCCGTGTTTGAAACTGCAGTTTCCTCCGCTCCGCTATTCCTGGCCCTGTGTTGGGTGCTCATTAGCTGTTTGATGATCTCTGAGACGCCCACTCTGTATTTGCTTTGGTGAGTGTCTGAGAGTTCGTTTGAATGCCGGCGCCATGTCTGAAAAATGATATGTTGTAAATTCAAATGGATTCAAACATGCCTGGTGCTAGTCCTGCGCGCGGGACGGCCGAGTCGACAATGAGATGGTCTGATGCCTCGAATCCTAAGCAAGAGTTTTCTAGTGTGCTGTAACTAAATGGTAACATGATGACAAACAGACCGGGTTGAAACTTTGAAGTATGTCCGCCGGCTCGTTTCCTTTTCAGAAATCTTAGCCTGGTTTATACTTGTGTGGCAGTCATTCCTCATCTCTTTTCTAACTTCTTTGCCTTTCTTCTTTTCTTTCTTGTTTGCTTTCTTTTCTCCTTCTCTTTTCCTTCTCTTTTCCATTTTTTCTATGTCTTGCCTGTTCCTTTTTCTGTTTCTTTTAGTTTTTTTTCCTATTTCTCTCTTAACTGCTGTTCTTTCTACTTTGCCCTTGCCCCGCTCACCCTTTCCTGTCACATTTCAAGTCTGAACATTGGAGGTTCTTTCAGACGGAATGGAGTGGGTCTACTGTGCGATTCGGGCCGCTCGGGGTGTATGAAGCACTCCAAGGTCCCTATATTCAACAATGTTTCCTCAACCTCTCGTGGTACAACAGCCAGTACGCGGAGAAGCAAATAGGTTTATATCGCTCACTAAAGTGTGAGTCGGCACAGCGAAAATTGACCTGCACCACGGTGCCGCCAATTTAACCTATACTCAACTTGTTTCCCTGGAAACGCCGACATTTCCAAAACTTGAGATGGTGTCTCTTTTGCATCAAAACACCCCAATCTGGCGAACCTCATCATTTACTCGCAACTTGCACCTAGAGACGCGCAACCAAGACTGCCTCAACACCCGGCGCTATGCATTTGTATCATCTTATCCCGCTGGTGTACAATCCAGATAGTCCGAACGATTTGGTACAGCAACAAACCGAGTGCCTAAGGTCGCATTTTGAATGTCTCCAAGAATTAAATGTTAGAAAATCGGGCAACAGGAGTGAGGTGTTGATGATGCCTGTTGTTGATGATTGAGTGTGGAGTGCCTCGAATGTAACATAACATACACAATTTAACTGCCAGTGGTGTAATTGAAACATGTAGTGACAAGCAGACGGGGCTTTAATCCCTTACAATGCGGATATTGGCCTATCGCTTTTTCCGGAGCTCCTAGTTTGACTCCAAGCTGGCATATTCTTTTTGGTCTGTTTGGTTATTTCAGTTTTAATTGCTGTCCCGACGTCACTGAACCATCCATGGATCCAGCCCCTTAATTAGGCCAGGCCAACTCCAGCCCAACTTTGCAGCACCGGGACGGCCAATGAAAGCCGCAAACAATAATCACGGCGCGTTGAAGTCATCTGCCCAATAACAAATATCAAATCTTCGGCGGCTTGAACCCGCCAACACCCTTGCCTGCCCATTATCTCCCACAGCAGCGCGTTCTGCGGGCTAGCCAAATTCCGTATTTTATTCCTGACTGGACCCTGTCTCTCTCCTCATTGCTGAACAGCCACTGTCCCAGATCTAACAAATTCCTGATTTTATTTTTGACTCCACCATCCTGCCTCATCACAAACGCGACAAAGTACCTTTGCAGTTTTGTGGCTCATCAATCACCCACGGCGACAACTTTACGGCCTTTTTCCCTTCGTTTTGGCGACTAGGAATAAAATTCTAGTGCAACACTGTAAGCGTTCTTCATCTAAACCGTGTTGCGATGAACGCCGATTGACCCTCGTCTCCTGCCAACGACAAAACCTTTCCGCCATGAGAGGCAACCATCGTGCCGACGATGTCGTGACTACCGGTCCGTTGCGGGAAAACCAACAACGAGAGCACAGTCCCTTGATGGAAGAGGATTTGGCTCAACCTGTTACACGCCAAGGTGCCGTCGAGAATGAGGGACTCCGGCCACGAGTTAGGCCAGTTCATTGGGAGCGCTCTGGGTATTCCGGAAGAGTCGATGAGTGCTCAAAAACCAGGTAACCCGCGACGGGGTCGACACTAGGCATCGCTAAACCATGGTGTTCAACAACTGGTCAGATGAATCGACGGATATTCGGAGTGGAGAAATGTGGGATGACCTGGAGAAGAAGAGCTGAGGATCTGGGCTGACATGACCGTGACAGGTTCGGGATGATGAGCATGTACGATGACATGCCAAGCGGATTTGATTGTCTTAGAGTCTGGGCGAGTTGGGCCGAAGCAGCCAAAAGCACACAAGGCTGCTGCTTTGGACCTTGGAGGAGGATGGAGCTCAGGCTTGCATGTACAGATTATGCTTGATTGTATTAAAACCGGTTCCCTCAACAATTTTCAGAAGCATGCCTCGCAAGAACATCTTCGTCGAAGCAAGATCAGGGCTTACAAACAGATCGGCGGCATGGGGCTTGCCGCTTGTCGTCCAAAGTGGGGCCTTCTCCCCCTGAATGAAACTCCGCCCTCTGTTGCTTGCCCGCATGGGTTAGCTTTCTTGGCTTGAGGCGTCAGCTCGGGAGTGCTATTCGTCCGCCAGAAGTGTATTTAAGGAAGCTTTGGGTCAGAACTAAGCATTGATTTATCCTCCGCTCCCCAGCTGCCACAATTTTGGCCCCGACTCCCAGAGCCACACCCTCATCAACAGCCATGCAGCTCAAGACCCTTCTCGTCGCCGCCCTCCTCCCGCTCGGCCTTATGGCCAACCCAATTGCGGAGGCTGAGCCTGAGATGGAGTTGGCTGGTGAGGCCCTCGATACTCGGGCCATCTCTCGCCCGCAGTATTGTCAGATCGTTGGCGGTTCGTCAAAGGTGAACTGTCGTGCAAATCCTTATACTTCCAGCCACGTTGTGGCACAGGTCAGGCTGGGAAAGACGTATACGTTCTGGTGTGTCAAAAAGGGAACCTGCGTTACGATCAATGGCGCTACAAACTGGTGAGTGAACTCCGCGGGGAGTCTCCAGACCCCGGCCTCAGGGCCGGCCCCCATCCATGCCCAGCGCCACTCCATGACTGACATCCCTCGTACAGCGGCTGGCATTACGTTCGCGAACACAAGTGCTTCGTCAATGGTCATTATACGGACGGCCGTTGCACCGCTGGTGAGCCAAGCCCCCTCTCCTGGCCGCCAATTCTTGATGTTGGACACTAACTCTTCTGCTTAGGTCGGATGGGATACTGCGGGGGTGACGACGACAACGACATGGCAGACCCCTTTTAAAGTCTTCGTGTAATGGACGAATGGCACGCCTCTTGTTGGGTATACATCTGAGGAGTATTTGTGGCCAGTCAGGGTCACTTATAGGATATCTTACCCATGCCCCAACACTTTTACAGTCCTGGTTGTTTCATTCTTTTCACTGGTTTTAAAAAGCACTCTGCAGTAGCCTGTGCCAGCCAAGCTCCGCGTGGTTTGCAGTCTTCAGCAACATCCGGCCCCCCACACCTTCTCCACATGCTGCCTTCCCACTCTCACGTTTGCCTCCTTTACCCACCTCCTCCGATCCCCTCACGAGGGTACCTTTTCAGCCAAATCTTCACCTAAATATACCATTTATTTTAGAGCTGGGACGAATCAGGTAGTTCAACCCATTTCTCGCCGTCCCCAAGAGAGATTGAGGCGGGCCACATACCAATTACTAATTCCCGTCCGGTCGACCAAACACTAATATTGTGGCCAACCATATTGTCAGCGAGGACAGCTCCTTCCCCAATTTTTCCGGGGCTATGGTACTTGAAGTTTACAGATCTCGGATGGGAAGTGTAACGGGCCGCAGTCAAAAAATCAAGGGATGTTGCGCCCGTTTGTGGAGTTTTGTCTAAAGTGATAAGAGTTTCAAGGGACCAGAAGAAGCGGGTGTTGAGGAGCTGATGGAAGCACTTGGATTCTATCAGGGCCTGTATGCTTGGGTGACTGCACAACTGGGATTGATGGCGCCATCGTAAATACTTTGTCTTGAATCACTCCCCATCTTCCTCTTTTTCTTTTTGTTTTTTTACGGGGAGCAACGCTGCAGGTCCTGTCACTTCAGCCGGTAGGGTCCAGAATCTGTGCTGACATTCTCAGGCTGCTGTTTTGCAGTGATAAAAGGGTGCCTGGTTGCCACAGAATATGATGCTGGATGACCTTCCGTCAAAATGCAGCCAGTTGTCAACAAAGTCGTTAACTTAATGTATCTTATCAGCGAGTGCACCGCTTTTTACTACCCCACAACAACTATCTTCAATCACAATGCATTAACATTAGAAATTAACTATAACTAAATTGGAAATAGCTGAATCAGATTCTTCTATAGCCTCCTGGCAAGTGCGGGCATTATGGCCAGGCTTGCCGTATATACCATAGCACTGAACCTTCGTGTGCCTCCGCCCTGCACCATTACCATCCAGCTGCGTTTCCTGTACTCCCTCACCATTAACGGCTCCGTGGTTTAGTGCCTCTTGTGCACATTATACAGCAAGTAAATAACCAAGCTGTAAACGTGTTCGTTTGGCTCTTCGGCGCTTGCTTGGTGCCTCGTTTGCCTTACTGAGCGAAGAGACCTCTGACCGAAGAAGAGCTACCGTGTATCTTATAGCCGTTGTACTTTTGGTAAGCATCTATAGCAGTCAACATTGAAATTGGAGAGCTTTTTTGATGGGAGGAAATGCGAGTCTTGATGAGCGTTGACTGCGAATTGGCTTCTTGGGGGTTGTGTAGTGTCTGGAAGACCCGAGAGTGTGAAGTGCAGGGTCGTGAATTCGGGGGTTTTAGTATTTGACACTTGATATTGAACTGGGGTATAAACCACTGTTTTGGGATCTGACAGTTGGACCCGCTGATGTGCAGGGGAGACAGTGGGGGGGGTGTCTCGATATTGCAATTTCGTTTTACTTTCTCACGTGCAGGCCACGTCGTATTTAGATAGGCTTGCGGATGCTTGCTCTCTTTCTCTCTCTCGAGAGGGGGGCAGGCGGGACAATCAACATTCTTTTCTGACGACGAGAACTCGGAGGAGTACACTAAGTACAGACGGGAGAGAATGATGCTCTGACCGGAGGGATAGAGCTGATTGTTGTCAGAAGCGTGCCATGCATACGACGCCGGAGTCGCCTTGAGCCATGACTTGTTGAAGTCTTCGTTCCTCCCCCAAATTCACGACATCACCGTCACCAGACTTCGCTGACCAGAAGAAGGGTGTGGTATGGTTGTGGGTTTATGGTGCGGTGCACCAGTTCAATATTATTGGATGGATGGATGGAATTTATTTCGCCCGGAGGCACTAAGCCTAAAGGGCCTTGGCACGCTAAGTACATTCGATTCCTCCGCTTTGCCTTGATCTCGTCCAAGCCCTTACATTGTTTACCTTGTACAACGCCACATCATGCCTCTTTTCTCAATCGCGAGCAAATCGACTTGGAGGCTGCATTCTCCAAGTGTTCAGCGTCCTATCTTCAGCGGCTAAAGCGGGACCTGCTGGATGAGGTTGTGTGGTGTTAGTTGCGTGAGTTCCTTTAATGTGATCTGGAGTCACTGCGCTTGGCTCGGCCCTTGCTCGTTGTCCGGTTCCAATCTTACCGTTGCCAATGCGTATTTAATCGCTGTACGGACTGCTCTCATGTCTGGTGACCAGTGCTTTGAATCTGACGGTGCTTTCCCCTCCCAGATAGAACGAGAGGCTCCCTCGTCTTGTCGTTGTGCATTGTAGCATGTCTTCCCTTAGTGCTGTCCATCTCACGCATCGCAGGAGAAAGTGCTCCACTGTTTCTCTCGCATGCCCACAGGCACATTGGTCGGAGTCGGCAGCTCCTATCATGTTCAGAAAGCCGCTCAGCCTTGTCATTCCCGTCCGGAGTTGCGCCAACACACTGGCCTCTCTCCGCTTCAACTTGTCATAGAGCTCGCGTGTATGTTTGCCAGGCAGCGCCGTGTCCATAGCTTTGGAGAACTTGCCCACGTCCTCTGGGAGCCTTCTCCCTTGCTGTTGTTTGGCTATTGCTAGCCTGATCGTTGTCGACTTTGCCTGGTCTGGTTGGACGTCTGGTGGTTGCCTCCGTTTCGTTGCGCTTTGCGCTGCCGCTTTTGCCTCAGATGCTAGTGAAAAGTCGATTTCCGCTGGGATCCATATGAAGTCGATAGAGTTCCCCCCTTGCTTCAACAGCTCCACTGATTTGTAGACCTGCCGTATGATGCTTTGGCCAGACTGTTGCCGCGGTTGTCGGATGGCTGCGAGTGCTGACATGCTCCTAGTGATGACGGTGATATGCCTTTGGAGGGTGCCAAGTGGCACGTTCTTTAGCGCCATTGCTATAGCTGCCAGCTCTGCTATATACGGGTTCTGTTCCTCCTTTGTCCCGAGAGTCACCGCGTAGCGTGTCCCTGCTTCACCTGTCCTGTCAAGGAGAGTGTCCCGTGTGCTGCCGCCCATGCCAACGATGCCCTTCCTTACTGTCAGACCCGGGCCACCGCCCGGGCTCACATCTTCCCCAGACCGCCCGGCGTTCTGCCACTTCGCGCCCACCAATTGCCCCGCGCCCAGGGCACTCTTCCTCCCCAGACAACCACCAGACCAATCTATCACCGTTCTTCCTGCCTGTTGGTTCCCTTCGTCCCACAGGTTATGAGCCGTAATCTCTTCCGTTTGCGCTTCTAAGATCAAGCTGATCTTCCTTGCGATTTAAAAATAGCGAATTTCGAGCCGAAATTCGTACTTTTCTTCTCTCCCCGTTTCCCCTCGTTACATTCTACAACACGGTCAGGATGGCAGAACAACAGAACAACGGTGGGAACGACCTGCAGACATTCATGGGAATGTTCCAGCAGATGATCATGCAGACACAGGCATCACAGGGCGGCCAGCGCCGCCTGCCCGCCATCGACAAGCTTACCAAACAAGAAGACTTCCCAGTCTGGCGTGACGACTTGATCCGCACCCTGAGGCGTCAAGACCTCGACAAGTACATCCTCACAGACGTGGCAGAGCCACGGGATGTGGCGGCCAGACAACGTTGGGAAAACGACAAGGCGGACGTCGAAGATTACATCCGCGCCATGGTCCCTGGCCAGAAGGTCTGGGCAATGCTCAGGGCCATGGGCTGGGACGGCACAGTCAACAACCCCAAGGCGACGTTTACCCTCCTTTCTAACTACTTCGAGAAAGGCTCTGCGGACTCGAACGTCATGATGCTTCAAGAATTCGCGACAATCCGGCGCAAGAACTTCGGCAAACTGGAGACGTTCCAGTCGCGCGTCAACTTCCTGCGCACCCGCCTCAACGCGACCACATTCAAGATGAGCGATGATGCCTTTATCTGGATGACTCTCAAGGGCATCGCAAAAGAATACTCGACCTTGTACGAGCGCTTGGTTATACTCACGGAGACGGGTGCCTTGACCTGGGGCGACCTCATGATGGAATTGCAACGGATTTCGGTCGATGAGAACACCCAGCTCGCTATGACCAACGTCAAAGCCAACACAACTAACGCCAACAATGACAATGGCGGTGGTGCTGGCGGCGACAACCCCAGCAACAACACTTCCAACTCGAACAACAACAACAACGGCAGGAGGACGAAGGAGTATGAGTCGTGCCCACGCTGCCCCCATCCCGTGTACAAGAATTCGAAGCACTGCGGGGGCGAGTGTGGTGGCAAGCACCACTTTGGCGACAACTGCTGGTGGTGCAACCCAGAACTGTCTTTTGACGGCTGGGCCAACAGGGAACTGGCGATGAGGCTCAAGAACGAGAGGAAGGCGAAGTCCACCACCGGTCCCCTCCATCAACAGTCTGGCAACGCCAATACAATCAACGCTGACAACAACAAGAAGACCGTCATGTTCTCGACCAATTACACCATGATGGCGATGCCGCATTTTCAGGAAGGCCCACAGCGCTTGTAAGCGCTGAAGTCCAACAGGCCTTGAAGGCAACAGGTCATGACGAGAGGGATTCAGTCATTTACGACTCAGGATGTGCCATGATTATGTTCAACGACAAGAAGTGGTTTTCCTCACTCTCACCACTCCACCAGACTGTGAGGTCTCTGTCGTCAAGCGGCGACATCGTCGAACTGACGGAGGGAGGCCCAGTGGCCATGAAGACCAAGCTGAAAGATGGAACAGATGTCGAGATCAAGTTCAAGAGTGCCGTCTTCCATCCAACGGCACCATGCAACCTGATCGGCTCTTATACCCTGGAGGACTTCGGCGTCCTCTGGGATCAACGAAACTCAACACTGGTGATGGAGGACGGCTCGGTCATCGCCGATCTGATCCGCAAGAACAACGTCCCTACCATCGAAGCTACACCAGACAATCCACAACCAGATGATCAACCATCCTTCATTGCCGTTTCTTACCGACAGATGCATCGCCGCCTCATGCACGCAGGCAAAGCAGCAGTCGAGGAGGCCTGCCGCCAGGCGGGCATCCAACTGACGGGGAAGAAAGATGACTTTTGTGAGGGCTGTGTGAAGGGAAAAATGCACGATGAGCATGGCAAGCAAGCCCCCATACAGACGACCAGCCCTGTTGACTTCATTCGTGTAGACTTGGTTACTCACCTCAACCCTGGCCATTTGGGGTACAGGTATAGCCTCCATATTATCGACACCTGGTCAAACTTCCATTGGGTGAAGTTCCTGCAAAAGAAAGAACACGGCCTCAAGACCCTGCAGCAGTGGGTTAACATGATTGAGACTCAAACCGGCAGAAGAGTCAAGATCATCGGCGTCGACGGCGGCACCGAGCTTGGTCAAGCAACCCATCCATTTTACGACGACCAGTTCAAGAAATGGGCGAGAGACACGGGCATGATCATCTTCCAGGCCACCCCCCACACGCCGTGGATGAATGGAAAGATTGAACGGGCGGCGAAAGAGGTTATCGAAAAGACAAGATCGACAATCATTGCCCACAATGTCCCGGAGAGGCTATGGACATTCGTGATGGAGACCGTCGTCAACGTCATGAACTCCCTGCCGACCAAGGCCAATGAAGAGAACAAAAGTCCTCATGAGCTGTTTGCGAGGGGATCAATATACCTGAGGGGGCCCAGATACCGTACATCCGTCATTTCCGGGCCTACTTCTGTGAGGCTTATTACTTCATCAAGTCTGAGAGAAGGATTGACTCCGACAAATTCACCGCAAGGGCGCGGAAGGGGAGGCTAATCGGTTACGCTGATCTTCATGGGAAGATTTTCTGGATCTGGGACCCAGAAACGGACAAGATCATCCGCGCGAACGCTGTCCGCTTCAACGAAGGCGAAGACTTCCAACCAGATGACGACGAATACAAGGACAATTACGAAGTCGTCTTCACCGACAGTACCTCCGCCGAGGAAGAAGCGGCCGCCCAACAGATTGTTTTCCGGCGTCCAATGCCAAGGACAAACGACCACTCGGTTCCTCCAGGGAGGGAGGACCGCGAATACCAAGAGGAGGACAGGCAAGAGCCAACTGTGGCAACAACTGAGGAAAACAACGATGATGACGATGGCGGCGCCGTCGTGGACGATGAACATCACGGCTTGCCGACCCCAGAACAAACACTGGAGCCGACAAGCGATCATGATGATACCTGGGCCTCAGGAGATTCTGAGACCGAATTCTTCGACTTTGAGAATGAGGAGATTCGCGAAGAAGCTCCCATTCCACCTGACCACCCGTTGGCGACGATGATGCCGTTCAACGACAACAACCACGAAACCGGGGGAGGGGAGGAGGCTCCTCCCCCTCCTATGGAAGAACAACAACTCCAGCGGCCGCGCCGTGAAAAGGCAAAATACGGCACTGGTGACGAAGACGGATATTACAACAAGCTGGCCAGCGGGAAGCTCCCCGGCCAGTCGTTCTATTCGGCACATCTTGAGGAACCGACACCGCCAGTGAGGCCGCTGCAACTAGTCCTCTCAACGATGAAGATTGAACATGAAATCGCGACATTCCTGTCGCCGACGATCCCACAGAACTACCGGCAAGCAAGCAAGCTTCCCAACTTCAACGATTACTGGCTTCCGGCAATGCGGAACCAGGACGACAGCCTCCAAGAGAAGGAAGTTTACGGCCTCATTCCCCAGAGAAAGGGCATGACAGTCCTCGCGAGCAAATGGGTGTTTGATGAGAAGACAGACCCAACGACGAACATCACGACTGCGCGGGCCCGATGGGTAGTGTGCGGCAACTTCCACCAAGGCGTATGGAATTTCCACGATATTTACGCAGCCGTTGTTAACAGCGTGACGGTTAAAACGTTCTTCGCAATGGTGGCCGTCGAGGACCTCGAGTGCCACCAATTCGACTTTAAAACAGCATTCTTAAACGCCAACATCTCCGACGACGTAGACTACTATGTACAACCCCCTGACGGCCTCGGCAAACCACCTGGGAAGGTATGCAAGCTGAAGAAGGCTCTCTATGGCTTGCGTCAGAGTCCCCTTTACTGGTTCATGACGATCAAGCCAGTGATGGAGCAACTGGGATTTGAATCATTGGAGTCGGATGTCTGCCTCTTCCGGAACAAAGACACCGGCGTCCTCATTCTGCTTACGTTGACGACCTCATCCCAGCCGCAAAGAAGTCGGACCTCATTGACGACGTGAGGGACCGCCTGAAGGAGGTTTACGAACTCAAGGAGATGGGCGAAGTCAAGCGGTTCCTCGGCTTCGACGTTCTCCGTGACAGTGATGCGAAGAGAGTCTTCATCTCACAGGAAACCTACACTAGGGCCCTCATCAAGAAGAAGGAGATGGAAGACTGTCAGCCAGTTGCAACCCCATGGCCAGGAAAGATGGAAATTCCGGCAATTTGGGAGCCACTAATGGATCGGCAAAAAAAGTACATCAAGGACACGGGCTCAGTCAACTGGCTGGCTACGGGAGTGCGTGCAGACATCGCGTAGACCGTCTCGAGGCTTGCAAAGGCTAATGCTGGGCCATCTCAAGCCCATCTTGACCTCATGAAGCACCTGCTGCGGTACTTGAAGGGTACCGCGGACCTCGGCTTGGAATTCGGCGGGCAGAGCTTGACAAAAGATGACATGAATGTACAAACGTTTGCCGACGCCTCCCACGCCGACCGCCTCCCCGTGAGGCATTCCACAGGTGGCCATGCCGTCTTCGTGGCAGGAGCGCCGGTGATATGGAAGACGAAAAAACAGACCTTCGTTGCTTTGAGCACGACGGAGGCCGAGTTCGCCAATCTTACACCCGCAGCCCTGTCAGCCAAATGGGTGAACAACATCCTGACAGACTGCGGCGCGCCACAGCCGCAACCGACGGTCCTGTTCACGGACAGTTTGAACGCCTTCAAGACTGTCATGAACCCGATGAACAAGGCGAGGACGAGGACCATCGACATCCGGTACAAATGGGTGATTGAACAGACTGCGAAGGACCTTCTGAGGATTCAACACGTGGCCGGCGTCGACATGCCGGCCGACGGCCTCACGAAGCCACTGCAAAAGGAGAAGCACGCCCTGTTCGTCAAGATGCTTGGAATGGCATCAAGAGCGGCTCCCTGGGCCAGGAACTGAGGCATGCGGAGGACACAGGAAGCCGGGGAGAGGCCCAGGCAGGCCGACGATGGCCAGGAACAGCCCAATTCGCCCAAAACGGCGTTCTCCGAGGAGCCGGGAAAACGCGGGTTCTGAAGGAAAAGGACAGCCAACACCATGTATTTGTAGTTTCAGTAAGGGGAAGGGGGTCGCGATGGCTTCGCCATGGGCAGTCTGTGGGGGGGTGTCAGACCCGGGCCACCGCCCGGGCTCACATCTTCCAGACCGCCCAGCGTTCTGCCACTTCGCGCCCACCAATTGCCCCGCGCCCAGGGCACTCTTCCTCCCCAGACAACCACCAGACCAATCTATCACCGTTCTTCCTGCCTGTTGGTTCCCTTCGTCCCACAGTATCGCAATACCTGGTATTCCCTACACGTATGGATGCCTAAACCGTTGAAGAAGTCGGCCCTCGTTCCAATTGTTTCAGACGATATGAACCGTTGCACCAGGAAATAGAATTCCCTCTGCCAGAAGAAGCCCAGAAGGGCGACGCTAAAAACTATGGGGGGTGTTGCCGTTAATAACTCGCCCAAGGCCAGGATCTTATACGAAGTAGGACTGGGTGATTGTCGTTTCCCGGGACGGAGCCCCGTTCTTGGCACGGAAGTCAGACGCAAGGTTCGGGGTTTTTGCCGGCGCTGCTGAGCATTTTCACCCGGAGCAATTCTCATTCTCCTTTCTAAAGGCCAAAAATCAGATATCAGAAAGGCTAACGCTGCTGCTGGCCGAGGACATGGCTGATGGCATGGACCATGTGGTGAAAAAAGAAAAGGGGTTAGTGTCTCGAGCGGCTCTTAGACGGCTGTTGGCCTGAGCTTCAAGACTTCAACAACTGCCCAATGAACTGTAGAAGTTGGAAGGGCGACAGCCATCATGCCACTCGTCTCGCTTGTCAGATAAGACTCCCGCCCCACCTTTCGGTCGGGCCACCATTCGGTCAGTTGCCCCGCTCCATCGCTGCCCAACACCATCAGGAGAGAACTCGTTGCTGTCGTCTTTCTACCACTGCAAATGCCACTATTTTGACATGTTTCGAATCCTTGGATTCAGGCCTTTTTACGACAATGCCCAAGTATACTGAAGACGACTTGCAAGCAGCCATTCTGGCCGTCGAAAACGGTACCTCGATCCGTCGGGCCGCCTCCGACTGGGGTATCCCTTTTTCCACATTGCAAAGCCGTATCAAGTCGGGACACCGACCCAAAGGAGAGTACGAAGCTCTTGCCCTTCAGAAACTCAGCCCTACTCAGGAAGACCATTTAGCCAAATGGGTCCTTGCGCAAGAGGCTCTGGGAGTCCCTGTCACACATGCACAAATCCGAGTCTTCGCCGATCGGGTCCTTCAAGCAAGTGGATCACAAGAGAGAGTTGGAAAACACTGGCTTTCGAAGTTTCTACGGAGACACCCAGCCTTGAAGACCAAGAGGGTAAAGCGAATCGACGTTAAACGTCTTGACGGGACAACGACTAAGGTGATCAGGGCCTTCTTTCAGCGGCGAACTCTTCCTGTGATCAAGGACATTCTTCCTGACGATATCACAAATATGGATGAGAATGGGATAATGGAGGGCCAAGGCCTCAACGGCTTATGTGTTGGGAAAGCCGAAATCAAGGTTTCTTTGGCAAAACACCCCGAATCTCGCATCTGGACTACGATCCTCGAGTGTGTCTCAGCGGCGGGGAGGCTCTTCGAGCCGCTTGTTGTTTTCAAGCAAGGAGGTTCAACAACAATGGTTTCCCGACGACAAGGAGTCCCTGGTATCGCTCAACAACTGGAAGTTTACAGCAAGTGAGAATGGGTGGACTAGTAATGACATTGCGTTGGAATGGTTGCTCAAGATCTATCTTCCTGTCCCCCCAGTCGGGAAGAAGAGGTTATTAATTGTCGACGGCCACGGAAGCCACGCAACAGACGATTTCATGTGGCATTGCTATATCAACAACGTCTACCTCCTTTACCTACCACCACACAGCTCCCAGGAGTCTTGATCACAAAGCAATCAAGATTGCTGAGTATCAACAAAGAATTCAGGCTCTGGAAGCTGAGGTTGAGAGACTGAGGCCGAAGAAAAGGAAGAGGGTGCAAGTGGACTTAAACGAGCGATTTGCTAGCATTGCAGAAGTAATCAAGGCCAAAAAAGCTGTAGGAAAGGTGGCAATGCCCGAGGCAGTTGCGAATGGCCTCATTTTTGAAGATATGTGCTTTGAATGGGCCGTATCTGACCCAGTTGTAAATAGTGAGGTCAAGGGAGTGGATGACTTAGACAGTGATGGACCAGGGGGAAATTGACCGAAAGGTGGCCTGACCGAAAGGTGGGGCAAGGGTCTTATCACGATGCCGAGCGGTTCTTTCCGTGCAGTGGTAACTGCGCAGGATCTGCACGTGCTTTTCTGCCTGTAAAAAGCCGTCGGATACTTACAATATGCCTTTGTCTGGCGCCCCTGGGAGATGGAAAGGCGCAACGCGGCAAACGGAACCTCTAACATTTCGATTTGTTTCATGCTCTCAGCTTTTTAAGTGTTGACCACCAAATCCCAGAAACAAGCGGGAGCAACATTGGCACGTGGGAACAAGGATGCGGGTCTCGGTCGGTCGTGCCGTATTCCGAAAGCTTTGGCCGTCAATCATCAGCGATCCATTGAAGATCACGATCTCCCCAATCATGGCGTCGAATGCTGGACTTCTGGGAAATTCCAGGCTGCTTGGCTTGCCATGTGGGGGAGTGGCGTGGGGCGGGCATGCTCATCTCATTGCTCTTGCTGAATCTGGGCACACGAGAAGCTTGGGACGGCGGAAGCGAGAGGCGAAACCCCTCACTCCTTTGACGCAACGTGGGAAAAAGTTCCCGAAGGCCCAAGGGAAGCGAATTCTCTCCCCTTTCCCCGCCTCTCTTCGCGTGTTCGCTGCAGGGGCGCTGGCGGGCCAACTGCCCGATTTGTCGTTGGTGGGAGCATCGTGGCATCGTGCAGCTTTAGCGCAGCTTTGGTGCAGCTTTAGCCTCGAATCCACCTCGAGTCGGGTGGGGCTTATCTGCAATTTCAGGGGGGCCAGCCAATCCCAGACCCTGGGCAGATCCATCCACCCTCCCACCCGGCCCTAGTCACCTGTCGCCTTCCCGGATTGGAGAGATTGCTTGTGGGGGCTCAGGTGCTCTCCTTGTCGGTTCTTGCCTTTCCTTTCCGCAAGAGCAGTTCGTTCCCTCGCCTCTTTTCCCCAGCCTCAACCCAACCCCCATCGTCTTGTTGGATATCCCGTTCTTGTATAACGGCCAGAAACCCACCGTCTGTCGCTCCTTGCTCTTCTCTTCGTCCAATCATTCTGCCACTCGCAATATTGGCCCAACGCCGACCACCGGTTTGACAACACCCACGATCCGACCAAACAAGCAAATTTCTTTCGAGACACCTGCCGATCAACCCGAGCTTCCTCCAACCCTTCGAGACACCAGACATTTGACCAAGACACGATCGCCGACGCTGTGAGATAGAAGAATCCGACTCCATTCCAGCTTAAGACACCACACCGACCACTCCGTCTCCGAGACAATCCAGCACTGCCGACCAACATTAAGACGACCTGACGCGCTTCTCTCCCACGCCCACGCCCAACACCCCACCCACACCCAGCACAACACACACAATCGCCCACCATGGGACTCAACATCATCGACCGCATCCAGGCCAAGATTGAGCTCTTCCGCCTCGAGCAGCGCTACACCCGCCACCGCAACCGCCGCTCCACCTTCGTCTCTAACGCCGTCTACGTCGACGGCGAGTACATCCAACAGACCCCGAACACCACCGGTTCCTCGTCGAGCACAAGCCGCAGCGCCAGCATTCGAAAGGTTACACCCGCTCAGCCTACACTTGATCGCGGTGGTGAGCAAGTCCCGCGCAAGAAGCTCAACCGGTGGTCGTCTATGCCCGGGTTTGGGTCAAGCGCGAAGCAAGATATGGGCGGTATGCCGACTGTGAGGGAACGCTCCAGCTTTCAGAACGAGAGGTATTGAGTGAGGGACTCGATCAGAAGGGATACACCGGATTGGTCTTGGATGATCCCGCGAACGGCATTTTCTCTCCCTTCTCGACACAATGATCAGCCAAATAGCTGGGTCAAACTCGATTTGCGGTCCAGCGTTGAACACAACGGATATTTCCTTCGGATTTCCGCTCGGCTCGTGTCACGGTGACATCGCCTCGGCTGTCACCCAGCCGGATACCAAAACCCAACCCCTGACACCGCCCACCGCTGATCATCAACCCATCCCTCTTTCCACCACTTCTTTCACGAACGACGAACGAAAACGTTCCTTGCTCTTGGGCTGGACTCGGCATTTACACGGAGCATTTACGATACACACCAAGGCCCCTCGATCAACACATAACACGAACTGAGCCACGCTTTGGTCATCTCTTGCACATACACACACGCGCTCATACATACGCTCATACAAACGCTCATTCTACGCTTTATTTGGGTTTTTTTTTTGTATTCCATGGTACACCATGACGGGGGGGACTGGGGCGCTCGGATTGGGGAAATATTTCTTAGATGGTGTTTTGGCGACACACTACGGCATCGATGGATTGGGGGAGATGCCTTGGATGAGGCGGCCAAGGAAATGCCGCTTGCTTGTTGTTGGTGTTGTTGTTAATTTCCATAGAAGGCGGGCTGGCATGGCTGGCTCTGGCGGGCTGACACGGGACGGACGGACGGACGCCTGATGGCGAAGGTGTCGTTTCATGTACATACTGTTAATGACGAACGTTTGTGCCATACAGTCCGCTCTCCACATAACGATCAGCTCGGGCACAGGAATTCAATTGTTATCTGCGAGATATCGCTATGCTAAATGGACCCATTCTGCCAAGCCGCCACTAGAAGTTGCTCCCATTCATGAAAACAACGGGGTAAGAGACTCAATCAAGGGGCGGCTAGGGGGGGCTTCCCGAGGTCTTGACAGGTCCCTGTCATAACGACTTTTGTGGTGACCAAGCAGAAATCCTAACAACTATCTCAAAAGTCAGGGATTTATGATTTCCCATACAAATCTCGGCGGGCACAAGCATTCTGATCGCCAAACCCAGGTTATCGTTATGTCATGGATCGTTATGTGGAGGGTTGGCTGTATCTGGCTCTGTTAGTTGTATCTGACTCTGTTGGTTGTATCTGACTCTGTTGGTTGTATCTGGTTCTGTTGGTTGTTGTTAGCTCATACAAGTGGCTTAGAGTGGGATCTATGCTGGGATGGTGCCTGACTCGGAGTTTTGTCTTGGGCCTTGACGTAATGATTGAAACGGGCAGACTGGGATGGGGGATTTGAATGAAGTGTCCATCCTGGATGGACTGCTTGTCCTTGACACTGTTTCATCTCACTTGACGATATCCACTGTGAAATACGCCAGGAATGCTGTGGGGAAGGCGGAGATCTTTAGGGGGTTGAGGTCTGGAGGAGATGAAACGGGGAGAGTGAAGAGGCGAGAGTGACGATTGGGACGGGGAGTTCGTGCTTTTCTGCAACGTTCTCCCCACCAATCCGTGACTGGTGGAGTGCAGCCGGGGTCAAGTGGACAAAGAGAGACCAAGTTTTCCCATGAAGATTCCAAGTTGGGGGTGTTTTGATCACTTGCAGGAAATTTCCAATTCTCAATTCAGCAACGAAGTCTTGCAGAACTCATCGGCCGGGCCGAAATCCGAACATGACTCCACTTTGCTCCGGGAGCTGGACGGCGGAGCGCCGGAGGTCTGTCCGGACTTCGTTTGCTATTGAGGTGAGTCTAGCCGCGATCCTCGTAAGTCAGACCCATGGCCGTTCATAATTTGCGTGTCCGTTGCTTGACGGTTCTACCCTGCCTCCCTATTCTTGGTCATGATCCATGAGCTCATCATCTTTTTGTCCTCTTCCTCACCGTCACCCGAATGCAATTGTCGGGCCGAGGCCAAACACTGCAACAGCGTGGTTTTAGGGCTTCACCAACTATCATCGTGTAGAAGCAGGACCTCGAAAAATTCTAATGTCCAATCATTTTGGAGATTCAGGGTGTCACGGCCTCGCCGTTGGGAGGTTGATGCATGTTGGCTGATTGCCTGTAACGTTGTTGTACCTGTAGTTAACATTATCCTAAATTGTGCACAACCCGAGGGATGGCCTTCGCTCCTGAGAAGAGCGAACTGATTCACTTCAACAAGGGACGACGGCAGTGGACCAACCAGCTAGACCTCGCCCAGCCGGGGAGAGACACCAGTCCAGTGAAGCCGACAGAATCAGCTAGGTTCCTAGGTGTCTGGCTGGACTGGAGGCTCAACTGGAAAGCTCACCTGAGGGCAGTGGAACGGAAACTGGTGACCCAAAGCTATGCTTTGTCAAGGATTGCAGCCAAGACGTGGGGACTGGGTCTGGCTAAGGCACGGGAGGTGTACTCAAAGTGCATCCGGTCGGCGCTAGCTTATGGGGCTTCATCTTTCCACATCCCCACGGAAAAAAGGAGGCAAGCCAGCAACGAAGGGGATCACCAAGGATCTTGGGAAGGCTCAAAACTCCTGCTTGTGGATCGTGGCAGGAGCTTTCAAGTCCACTCCAATCCGCAATCTTGAGACAGAAACATGGGTGCCGCCATTAGACCTATACCTCAACAAACGGCTTGCCGACTTCGAAACCAGGCTTCAACAACCCGCTCTCGACAACGGCCAAGGAGGCGAAAAGGCCCCAGGGACCATTGTCCATGCAGCTTGCAGCAAGATACGCCGGAGGTTTTACTCAAGGCCGAGCAACAGGGGCCGACCACGGGCCTCTAGACCACAGAGGCCGACAGCGGTAGAAGAGGCCGCAGGAGTAATAGCACGTTGGACCGGGGGAACCACCGACACGGACAGGGTAGTCGAGGAGGCTTGGAGAGAGAGATGGCTAAAGGGACGAGCCGGTCGGGCGACGACGAGACCAGCGGACGACCTCGACCACCAGCGGAAGACTCTATTTAAGGACAAGACTCTCAAGAAGCACGAGGGACTGAGCAAAGCGAAGAGCTCGTTGTTGGTCCAAGTCCGAACTGGGGACATAGGCCTTCGGGACTTCTTGTTCAAACGGGGAGTCCCAAGTGTGCTGACGCCCAGCTGCGAGTGCGGCGAAGGGCGGGAGACTGCTGAACACCTGGTGGTGTGGTGTTTGGCCCCACCGTTGACTCGGACGTGGGAGAGAGCAGAAGTTAGGACGCGACGAGGCTTTTACTCTGTTCTACAGGGTGCCAGTCCTTCAACTGCTCGGCTGACGAGGAGGATACTGGGCTGGCTAATAGATTCAGGAAGACTGCCGATGTACAGCTTGGCTAGGAAGTTTGAGCTGGAGTAGGAAATCTGACTCACACCGGTCGGAGGCCAAGGGGCCTTCTCTTTTTGTATATTGCAGGCTCATTCACTGATTTCTTCTCTTAACCATCGGTATAGGTTTTTCACCCGGCCCGCAAGGGCGCGGTTTTCCTGTATAGTAAATGTCTGAAGGTCCGACATGCCCGCAGGGCACAGCGGTGTAGGAATAATAATAATAATAATAAATTGTGCACACTGCCAACATCTGGTTTACCTCAATGATGACCCTGAATGTCTTCCAACACCTGACGTTTTCAAATTTTATGCAAGAGGACGATGAAGAAAAAAATTCTCATAGATGTCGGGTAGAAGAGCTCTTGGAGACCTCGCGGTACCGTTTATGTCCGTCACGGCCATGCTCCTGTCTGTGGACAACCGCCTCCCAACGCTCAGTCGTCGTCTTTTGCCAATACCGCACGTTGTCCTGCTCATCTCTCCAATCAGCTGCCACCATCTCTCCCAGCCGACCAATATCCATACCGCGGTTCCAACCGTGGAGGCCTCCGGCATCGTTCGAAACTGTGCCGCAAATGAGACGGTTGGTACATGGAGAGGCTTGTGTCTCCCAGCTGGACACCTTCAGGTCAGAGCATCTCTTGGTGTCAGATTGGATTGTTGAGTATGACCTCATGGTACCCGGATAGGGAGGTGGTGTTGGTCCGTCGTCCACGAAAGCTCGCACATGGCCGGCTTGACTGCCCCAGAGGGACGGCCCGCCACCACGCACACCATAACCTGCGCCAGACCCAATCGTTTTTGATCCTCCTTCTCCACTAACTTCCGCGCAGCCTCAGCCCAAATCGACTCCTCAACCGCCTCGCAACAGCAGCTTCCTCCAGCTCCCTTTCCCTCTCTTCTCTCTTACGAATCTCCCTCTCCCTCTTCACCCTTTTCAGCTCCATCCTTCCCTGCCCCCTCCCTCTTTGTTCTCTCCTTCTCAACCTTCTCCTTGTCAACCCTCTCTCTTTCTCTCCTCCTCCTAACCTCCGCCTCCCTCCCCTCCTCTCCACCCTCTCCCTCTCCAACAACTCCTCCCGCCACTCCCTTTCCCTCCTTATTTTCCTCTCTCTCGCCTTCCGAAACCCCTCCTCCATCTTCTTCTGCTCCCACAACGCCTGGCGATCAGCCTCTGCCTGACGCGAGAGAGAAAGGGCGATGCGCAGAGCGGTGGCCTTTGCTCTTGTTCGGTCATTTTCATTGTTCTGCAAGAGGGTTGATGGTTGAAGGGGGTTTTGGGTTGCGGGGGTGGTGGTGGTAACGGTGGTGAAGAGGTTGTTGTTGTTGGGGTTGTTTTGGGGTTGGAAGCAGGCGGGGAGGTCATCTCCGTGTGAGGCGGGTCGGCGATGCGCACGGCTTTGCGGGTTCGGAGGGTGTCTTCGAGGATCCAGGTGTTGAGTTGCTTGGTGAGGGAGTCGGTACTTGGGGGCCTGGGCATGCTGAAGGTGAAAGAGTCGTCAGTACTGCGGGGTTTGAGTAAGGTGAGGGGATGGGGCGAGTGTACCTCAATTCGTTGACACGAGGCTTTGGGGTTTCGACGGGTGCTGGAAGGGTTGTATCGGGGGCCCTGGAGCAGTGGTGGCAATAGCAGGCAATTGGCGCGGGCCGAGCGTTGGAGTCCTTGGGTTCTAGGGAGGGGTTGCGCGTTGCTCGTGTTGGCGGTAGGCGTTTTGCGTGCTTACGGCGACGAGGACGGCCACGGCGGATTTCGATTATCGGCCCGGGGTGAAGCACCCAGAGAAGTTTGTGGTCCCTGGATTGACGAGAGTGAATCAGGCCCATCTGTGACTGGAAGGATCTTGATGGAAGATTTGGAGAGAAGACTGGAGGTAAAGACCAGGCATCATATAAAGAGTTATTGAGCAAGCATGAGATGAAGACTGTGCCTGTGTTTCTGTTTGAACTGTTGCTCTCTTTGCACTATCATGCAGCTGGGGCTGTCGGACTCAGATGTGCTCTGAGAGATTTCCAACTGGCTGGGCCATCGTGGATGCAAGAAGAGTGCATTTGTCTTATCTTGTTGAAGACATGTCTCACATTGAGTATAAAGAGGTCAGTGGCTTTAGGCATCAGAGGTGGTCTCTGAAGGGCAATAATCAGTTTTTGCCAGCAACGAGTTCCCTTCAAACCAAACTCTTACATTAGTTTGTAAGTGATTGCTGCTAAGGTTTGTAACAACCCTTCAACCATTTAGTTGTGATGTCTTTGCAATTGAAGCAATTGAACTACAGCACCTACGTTGTACTGAGCCTTTGTTCTTGATGTTGGGCTTCTTTGTTTGGGGAACAAGTTCCTTTCTAGGTTAACGAATTGCGCTTGCAGGACTGAGACTCCAGAGCGGTAGTGATGCAAAACACAGCACAGGAAGAAAAAGCATCTCTCCTTTTGTATGTGAGCCTGCTTCTTTGAAGAATTGAAAGAATGAAAGAAAGAAAGAAGAAATAAAAAATCCGAGTAGTGGTGCATGGAAACGAGTTTTCGTTTTTACAGATACCGAAAACACCTTTTGCCCATTCGTTTGACCATCTCGGAGACTGGCAAAACAAGTCCAAGGTCGACTTCACACGCTTTGGTTCCATATCTCAGGCTGCTGAGCTGGCGTTCTAAGGTCTTAAGTGTCAACCATGTGTCTTGTCTGTTGTTGGATATCCCTGGGCATACACATGGTTCAGTGGTGTATGCACTGGAGGTGACAGCATGCTTTGAAATTGAACTATGATGTGGTATTCAGATAGACGTCTCACAGACATTAAGTGTTAGGAAATTACTTGTACAAAGGACTGCAAAATGCAAGAGGTATCTCGTTACGAAGGAAACAACAAAAGAAACGCCCAACGCCACAACCAAAAGCTGCAGGTCATCAAACCGTAGATTAAACAACATTATCGCTCCGTCCATAGTGATGCCCACCACCATTCGCCCTTGATATCGCCGGATCAGGGTATCTCATAGCCTGCCCCTGAGACGGCACGCCCCTCTGCGCAGCGGGCGACACACCTCTCGGAGCCGCCTCCATACTCGGCCCGCCATTCCTCGCGTACGTGGCACTGCTGGCATCACTCGCACCCCTACCCTTCGCCACGCCCGCACCACGGCGTCCAAACCTCCTGCGCCTCCCCCAACCCAACTTCCTCACCCACAACGGCTTTGCCAGCACCTCAGGGGCCACCCCCGTGGCGCTCGCGGCATAGTCAAACACCCTATTCTTGCGCAGCGGGACGTGGTTAAACCGCCAGTCCCACACCGCCGCATAGCACACGCGGTAGACCATAAACGCGACGGTGATACCAATCAGGCTGCCGCCGACAATGTCGTACCAGTTATGGGCCTGGTCAATGGTGAGGCAGGCAGCCATCAGTGTGGCGCCGAGGACGGGGGCGAGGAGTAGGGCAAGCCAGTAGAAGGAGGACTGGAAATTGGTCCAGACTTTGAGCTTGGCGTTCATCCAGAGGAAGAGAAAAGTGTAGCCGGAGAAGGAGGTGGTGGAGTGGCCCGAGGGGAAGGAGGTCATTTGGGTTTTGAGGGCTTTTTTGTTGGGGTTGGTGCAGACTTCGACGGTGTACATGATCTGGTGGAAGCCGACGCCGTTGAGGCCGGTGGTGTTGTGGGACTGAGCGAGGGAGATGTCGGGCTGGCAGACGTCGAGGAAGGTTGGGCGGAATCCGCCGATCTGAAATTGATGTTAGTGGTTTGGTTCTGTGTTGGGGTGTTGCTCGAGACAGATTCGTGTTTACCAATTGCTTCAAGATAACCTGAAACAGAGACCCCAAAATGATCGAGTAAAGAAGCCCGAGAATTGCATTGTTAAAATCCCAGAAGGAGCGGATGCGGATCTGGGCGAGGGCAATTATGATGCAGGGGATGACGGCGGCTATGACCCCAGAAAGCTGGGGAGAAATAATCCAGCCCCGGTGAGGGTAGGCGAACTGGGGATAGACGACATCCCCGGACTGGTCAAAGGTGATGGGGAAGTTCCGTGTTGCCGCGTAGGGAGCTTCGTAGATCTGGCGATGATGTTAGTTGTGTTCAGGAGAGGCAGCCGTGGGGTATAACTTACACCGAGGGCGGCGGCACCCAGGATGGCCATGGCCAAAAGGTCTTTCCATGATATTTTGATCCAGTGGATTAAAAACCGCTGAAGACGTTTTCCAGTGCCGCCACTGTGCGGTGGCTTATCGGTAAAGACTGGCTCGACCGGCTCGACTGGTTCACGCGGGCCCTCTCGACGGGCCTCGCGGCGGTGGAAGGGGAGCGGCATATTCAGAGCACTAGTGGTGCTGTGAGGTTTTCAGATGTCTGTCTAAGTCTTGAATGCCAGACTCAAGTTGGCTGAGAGCACCCCTGAAATTAGTGCAGTGTGTTGGATGATGGAGAGGCAGGGAAGAGGTGAGGAGGAAGTCCGAGTCTAGACCTAGCACGAGCGGTCTTGGGCATTTGAAGGTGCTGTCGCACAGGGCTCATTCTCTCAGAACCTGCTTTTCATACCTCGATGTTATTGGGCGCTGTGAGTGAAAATGCCATCATCAAGTGTCGCTGTGCTGCCATGCCAAGCGCCATGTCACATTGGTCGTCATTGGATACGATGATGCGGCCCAAGACCGTGGTTCAGGTGACGTCATGCCAACTCCCGAGCGCTGACGTCTGCTGCCAGCAATGCGGTTCTCTATTCTGGATTCGGACCATGCAAAATACCGCTGTTGGTTGCATCTTTTTTCTTTCAGCAGTCAGCCCGAGAACCTCTGGGATTGGCAGGTACTTCAAGTCCATCCATCGCCTGACTCTCGAGCAACGCCGGGACCCAGAGTTCCAATCATGTATCCACCATTGGGCCGCTGTCTCTAACAAATCGGGACCACACACGATTTAATCGGGTATGGTGTAGCGGTAACATCGTTGACTCTCACTTCTCAGGAGTGACTGCTCTCTCAACAGCCCCGGGTTCGACTCCCGGTATCCGAGTCTCTTCAATTTTTTGTGTTCAGACCGTTGCTGCGGTGTTGGTTTTTGGCCTCTGCTCATTGTCTCAAAAAAGGGCAGATGGCCACAGCTTTTTGTGTGAGCCTTAGTCTGCCACAACCCCCACAAAAAGAACACAACCCTGAAGGTTAAAACTAAAGGGAACTCAGTTCCCATGATCTGAATGCGTCAGCCGCGAATCGAACGCGGGGCCCATCGATGGCAACGATGGATTTTACCACTAAACCACTGACGCGAACCAGGATTTGATGGTTAATTATTTTCGTGCATTGGTTTAATTTGGAGGCTTGCATTGTTCCGGGCTGGTCTAAGTCACCTTTGCTATTGGCGCTGGTTGACCGTGACAAAAACAAGCATCTTCCCAGGTTGTTCATGCAGGAACAACGGCACCGGATCATGATTCAGACTGACCGCCGGTGTGACGGAGGATACCTGTGGTGGCAGAGTGGGGAAGCCGCTTACCCCGCTTGTCCCTGATCGCGAGGGCTCTAGCCTCTCTTCTTTCTCCCCATCTTGTATTCCGTAGTTTTACATTATAGAGAGGTCTTTCCGCGGCTTTGCCTCGACCAAGGGCCCTCTGCTTTGTGACAGCCGGACTCAGGCTCGGGATCGGTTCCTGAAGCATTCCACCACACCGTTCACCCTGCGCAAAGCCACCATCATCCCTCAGTCTTTTTACGAGGGCCCCAGCAACCACACCCTCCAACTATGCCCGGAGAACCTGCGAGGCAACTGAGATCTCGGGATACTGGTCATGTAGGTTACTGCTGGTTGGGGAATGGAATTGTAGAGAATATCAGGTATCGCGATACATTGGAAACACAGAGCAAATACCCTCTTCTCTTGAGAGGGACGTGCAAATTGGTGGTTCAGGTGGATCATGTTCTTCTTCTAGAGGGGAAGGATGAGGGGGGTGCGGATGATGCAGCTGAAGCAGTCCCCGAGGTCCCAGACCACGTAACTACTCCCCATGGGATACGCCACCAACCCCCCCTCTACCGCAAATGCACTCTGGCGTAGATATTCCAACAGAAATACTCAAAGAGGTCAGGTTTGAGAATAAAGTGGGGGAAGTTGGGAACCAGAATGCCGGCCCCAACTTTCCGAGTTTGACACTAGGGACATGGCCCGCCCCTTCCGATTCAATAGCAACAGCTTGTCAACCTGTTCCAACCTCCTTCCAACGCTTGGTTCTACCCACCTAGAGGCTACCTACTTGTAGACAGTAGATATCAACCTAGGGCAACGGAGCACGCTCAACTCGTCCACAATCACCATCTCTGCGCCCCAACTCTCGAACTTTTGAGTACCCGGCCCGGGTCCCGTCGTATCAAGATGCCGAAACAGCTCTTAGACTTGCACACAATCGCCCATCTCAGCTTCCCATACATCTTTGAGCAGAATGTTACAATTTACCTGAGCTCCGGCGACGTCGTCCGCTGCAACGTCTACCGCCCAAAGACGGCTACGCGCGTTCCAGTGCTGGTGACGTACGGCCCATATGGGAAAGACATACATTACAAAAAGTAAGACTTGTCTCCATAAATCTCCAAGCCAACCAGACGCTAACCGTCCAATTCAGCTTCACCCCCAAGTTCGCCGAGGTCAACCCGGAGCACAAGTCGGCCCATTCGGCCTGGGAGACGCCGGATCCTGGCTACTGGACCAAGCATGGCTATGCTGTTGTCCGTGCCGATGAGGTTGGCTCAGGCCAGTCACCTGGAATTCTCGATACCATGTCCCAAAGAACCACTGATGCGTTTGTTGAGGTGATTGAGTGGGCTGCTGACGCTTCCTGGTCCTCGGGCAAGGTTGGCTTGCTGGGGATCAGTTATTATGCTGGGAGCCGTAAGTGGTCCGTGTGGGCATGATGTTGAAAGAATGGCAACTAACACTAGCGAACAGAATGGCGGGTAGCCGCTCGCAAACCGAAAGGTCTTGCTGCGATTGTTCCATGGGTGAGCTACAATTCTTGCAGTTTTTACATCATTCCTTCCAAGTAAGACCGGGTTGAATAACACCGTGTCCAGGAGGGAATGTCCGATTACTATAGAGACCGGTGCCGGCACGGTGGTATCCTGTCCAACGGCTTCATCAAATTCTGGTGGGACAGACAGGTCATTACAAACCAGTACGGGCGTCCGGGCAGGGCAGTATCAAACTGGGGTCCAGGTGAAACTCGTTGAAAGAATCTCTCTAGTGGCTGTGCAAGATCCCTAATCAACAACCCCCTCAGACACCATTGAGGGTGATCTCTCAGAATTTGCGCTCGCCGACAACTTCAGAGATCAACGGACTTACAACCAGGACAACCAGTTTCTCGATCAACCCTACTACTCATCCAGGGAATACGACCTGGCTGACATCGAAGTCCCTATCTTATCCGTTGGCAACTGGGGTGGAATTTCGCTGCATCTCCGGGGCAACATTGAGGGCTTCACCCACGCCAGCTCCAAGTTCAAGTACCTCTACATGATCACCGGCCGTCACGACCTGCCGTTCTACTACAACTGGGAATCCAAACTCCAGCGCAGCTTTCTGGACGCTTTTCTTAAAGACGACGATCAGGCCGGATGGTCATTCGAGGGGTAGGGTCCCCCAGTCTGTCTTGTCATACGAAGAGAGATTGCCGGGCCCAACGGCGAAGGGAGGATGAAAGCTTACCAGCGCCGCCAGGAGAACGAGTGGCCCATTGCCAGGACACAGTATACCCGTTTCTTTCTCCTCCCTAACCACCTCCTCCAGGCCGCCGGACCATACCAGGGCGACGTGAAGACGCTCACTTACCCTGCCCTCGGAACTATTGAGAAACCCCAGCTATTAGAATTCACCACTCCTCCCTTTGTGCAAGAGACGGAGATCACCGGCCACATCGTCGCGCACCTCAACATCTCCATTTCTGCAGACCCAATCAGCCTTTTCGCGCCCTCTGACATGGACCTGTTCCTCACGCTCCGCCACATTGGCACAGACGGGAAAGAGGTCTTCTACACCGGCACCGTAGGCGATCTGGTCCCGTTGACCAAAGGCTGGCTGCGCGTCTCGCTGCGAAAGATCAACACAGAGCATCCCAGACACCGCGCGTGGTTGCCGCGACGGGAGTACACCAGCGGGGATGTGTTGCCCGTCGTGTCGGGAGAGGTGTATGGGGTGGACGTGGAGGTTTGGCCGACGAACGTAGTTGTCCAGATTGGCGAGAGAATCGTGTTTGAGGTAGCGTCGGGGGATACGCAGGGTAGCGGGGTCTTTTTGCATGATGATCCTGTCGACAGGTATGCTGTGTCTTGGTTGTGGAAGGGTAGCTGCTAATCTTTTGGGGACAGGTCGCATGGGGTGTTCCATGGGTTTAACCACATTCATTTTGGGCCGCAGTGGGAGAATTATGTGATTCTGCCTATCATTCCTCCCAGGGAGTGATGTTGAGGATTGGGCAGAGGTCAGGGCAGAATTATAGTATACCTTCATTCGTTGTATAGCTGGGGTGGGAACAACTGATTGTATCAGAACTGCTACAAAGTAGCGGCAGTGAACAACTTCGTCGAGGGTACGGCTCGGTCGTTTAGGGGCTGGGCCGTTCAGGGGCTCAGGGGCTCCAACCCATTGCCGGGGAAACTTGGATCTATTGTCTTCTCTATCATACCCATGGCCTGCAAAATACCTTTCATGGCGGGAATCATCAGGTGCTCTTCCCAGAATCCTCCTTCAATGCCACAATCAGGTTCAGCACAATCTTTTCGTGGGTACCGTCCGAGTCGACGGACTGCCGGAAACAAAAGTATTAGCATAATAAAGGGTTGAAAAGCCCCCGGCAAGGTGTTCAGGAATGACTCACAAAGTAGCCCACGCGCATGGCCTGGAACCGGACACTCTCAGGCCCTCAATCCCCCGTCTTCTCTCTCTCCGCCTCAGGCCACGGCGCGCGACGGCGGACCTCGTGGAACCCCGTTTCGACCTGGGCATTTGGCCAGACAATCTCACTGTCCGAATGAATTTCGTTCAGAAACCCGCCCGGCGCAGTTCCAGGCTGGTCGGAACTGAAGAGAGGAGTGAAGATGCGCACCTCGGCCAAGGGCGACCCGTCGGATACCCAGTAAATGTACTCCTTGACGTCTCCTGTAGCCTCATCCTTGATAAAAGAAACAGCCCTGATTGGATATGGTATCTGCAGGAGGTACACTGTTTTTCCTGGGGCAAGACGGTAGTAGTCCTTGCTGTCAAGTTCACGGAAATTGGATCGCTCGATGTAGATAGCCTTTTCGTCAGCTTCACCGTATGGAACCCCATGCCGGAATATTTCGGAGAAAAGGGCACGTCAAAATCCTGCTCCTCGACATCTTCGATTAGCACGGGGGCGGGTCAAGGACCATCATGAGGCGCGGGACGGCCCTTTCCCGGTACCGCCGGATGTCTCGCTTGCTGATGATCGTTCCCTTCAGGTTCAGGCAGCCGTAATCTCGCTGCATTGGCTGAAACTCAACAAGAAGTTTGTTACATGTCAGCCAAATGGAACAGAGCTAGGGTTAGAGAGAACACTGCTGTAGGGGTACATGCTGGTTCAACCATTTGTAACTCTCCCGCGGCATGATGAACTCGGTGGTGCACAAACTGTGCGTGATGCCCTCGAAGCTGTCGCACAGACAGTGGGCAAAGTCGTAAGTCAGATAAATGCGCCACTTGGTGCTCGTCCGGAAATGAGGCTCCTGGTTCTTCGGGATGCGGTACGCTGCGGTGTCCCACATCCGCTGATTGGAATTTTTCCATGTCCTGCTTCATGCGAAGCTAGGTCGTCTGCGGCGCATATTCGCTGTCCCGCATGCCACGGAAATTGGAGATGTTGGTTTCGGTGCCTGGTTTGCATGTTCGCACCGGTAAGGTGGTGTTGAGCCGTCCTCGCCATCCCGTTGCAACTTGGTTTGGATATCGTCGCATGACACACGTAAAGTTAGGCCTTTTCCTTCTTGATCAACTCCTCGGCAAGGTCATATATGCGTTCAACGGAGTCGGGCGCGTATGTAACCTTGGAAGGAATGAAGCCAAGCCACCGGACCGTCTACTAAATTGCCACGAAGTATTCCTCCTTCTCCGCGTCGGGGTCGGTACTATCGAATCCGGAGTTGTGTCAATCTCTAGCGCAATTGGTTTCAAGCGAGTGATGTATCGATAACTGAGGATTCTCACGATGGGTTAGCGAAGCAGTTGCTCTATCCATACTTGCCACTCAGTCGCTCACCGCCCCACTGCCATGATACCAGGCGAAACAAAATTGATGGCAATGGCGTCAGAATGCCCAAGCTGGCCCTTGAAGTTGGCCTACCCCTTCCTATTTCCTATTCAGAAACCAGATAAAAGGGTTATACATAGAGGTAGCCATTGGGCTCAGGCGGGAAGCGTGTGAGTATGTTTGCTGACGGTTGGAGCTTGAAGACGTCGGCAAGGGATCCCCGCTCGAACATGGCATTTTGGTTGACGGGTTCGTCGGTTGTGAGGGGCTTGTTGGGCGGCCCGTTGGCTTCCTCAGGACCTTTTGCCGTCAATCTTGGTGTTAGTGATGGCGTAAAGACGGTGCGAGAAGCAGCAGCTGCCTTCTTCGCGCGCTTCTGCATGCGTTTATTGAGCTCGTTCTTCAAACCAAATTTCCCGGTCTCTTCATATAGCTGCAGTTTAGCAGCCTGTTTGGCGACGCTATAGTGTGGTCCCCGCGGGTTGTTAAGGGGGGACGTGCTAAGTTGTGGCCGAATTGTGGTCCTGGGTGGATGATGCTGGTTTGGGAGAGAGTAACGAGCTGGGTTGGCTGGTGTCTGTTGGCTTCTTCAACGAAAGCGCGGGGTGACTCACAGAAGGGATGAGGGGGGAAACATGGCTCACAGCGGCTTGCCGCCAGCTGGGGCTGGTCGTGACTTGGCTGCTTGCCGGAAACACAGCGAGGGGGTATGAACACAGCAATACAGCAGCATCGGTTTCCAAGCACATTTATCTCCAAATATGGTGGAAACTGAGGTGTATTCATCTGTCCTGGAACCTTGTTTGCGGTCAACATGATTTGGCCCATGTGGACTAGCAGCAACGCGGACGTCTATCTGTCGCTTGTTAAAGTCACAAGTGGGGCGTAAGTGTACAATAATGCCTCTGAATTTAACTTGATTCGACAACCCGCCTCTCCCCGGGATATATTTTGTCACCACAGCCCCTGCCAAATATCTTGTCTCCCAGTTTTCACCCGAGACTTAACCTATTCCTTCACCTCCTCCTTCCACCCCTTGTCATGCATCATCATCTCTTGCGCCATCCACAACTCCGCATACAGCCCATTCCTCTCCATCAACTCCCTATGACTCCCCATCTCAACCACACTCCCCTCCTTCAACACAATAATCACATCGGCATCATAAATGGTCCTCAAGCGATGTGCCACAAACAAACTCGTCCTCTTCCTCTCCTTCAACACCTCATTAATATTCGCCATCAGCGCCTGCTCCGTATGCGTATCCAACGCGCTTGTCGCCTCATCAAAGAACAACAGCGGCGGATCTTTCAGAATCAACCTCGACACCGCCAGCCGCTGTTTCTCCCCCCCGGAGATCATCAACCCGCGTTCGCCAACCTTCGTCTCATACCCGTGCGGCCACGACTCAATCTTATCATGGATATGCGCGCGGCGCGCGGCGTCATGAACCTGCTCCAGCGGGGCGTCAAGATTTCCATAGCGGATGTTAAGCTCGACGGAGTCGTTGAAGAGCGGGGTGTCCTGGGGAACAACGCCGATGGAGCGGCGGAGGGAGTTGAGGGAGACGTCGCGGATGTCCTGGTCGTCGATGAAGATGCGGCCGGACTGAGGGTCGTAGGAGCGGAAGAGCAGGCGGAGGAGGGTGGATTTGCCGCAGCCTGAGGGGCCGACGACGGCGATTTTCTTGCCGGCGGGAATGGTCACCGAGAGGTTGTTGAGAATGGGGCGGTCGGGGTAGTAGCCGAAGGAGACGTTTTCAAAGCGGATTTGGCCGCCTTTAGGGAGGATGAGGGCAGGGGCGTTCGGTTTCTCGGTGATGGAGACGTTGACCTTTTGAAGGTTGAAGAGCGTCTCCATATCAAGGAGGGACTGGCGCAGCTCGCGGTAGACGGAACCGAGGAAGTTGAGGGGGACAGAGAGCTGGAAGACGAGCTGGTTGATCAGGACCAGGTCGCCAACTGACAGGGTGCCGCCGACGATGCCCTGGGCGCCGAGCCACATCATGGCGGTGAGGGCGGAGGAGAAGATGATGTTCTGGCCGCTGTTGAGGAAGGCCAGCGAAGTGGCAACCTTGATGGAGCTCTTCTCGTACTGCTGCAGGGCCTTGTCGTACCGGCCGATCTCGTACTTTTCGTTGTTGAAGTATTTGACGGCCTCGTAGTTGATGAGCGAGTCGACGGCGACGGTGGACGCCTTGTTGTCAGCCGCGTTAGCCTGGCGGCGGAACTTTGTCCGCCAGGCCGTCGTCGTAATTGTGAAGGCCGTGTATGCGGCCATGGTGGTGGCCGTGATGGCAGCAAACTCCCAGCCGAACTGGTACGTCAGGATGCCGCAGACCATGCTGATCTCCAGGGCTGTGGGTACAATGTGGAAGACCATACTCGTCAGCAGAAAGCTGATGCCCTTGGTACCGCGATCAATGGCGCGGGTCAGGCCGCCGGTTTGCTTAGATAGGTGGAAGCTGAGGTCGAGGTTCAGAAGATGGCCGAAGGTCTTGGTGGCCACCCTGCGGATCGCCTTCTGGGCGACTGACGAGAACACCGCATTGCGCAGCTCCTGGGACACGACAGCGCCTATCCTCGAGGCGCCGTATGCAAAAATCATGGTGCCTGCCACAGTAGCCACAGTACCGCCTGCGGCAGCGACGTCGATGTTCAGCGAGTCGACAATCTCGCGGAAGTAGAAGGGCACCTGGACATTGAGCACCTTGCCGCCCACCAACAGCCCCACGGCCAGCATCACGCGCAGCTTATCCCCCCAGCTGTCCTTCGGCCACAGGTACCGAGCCATCTGCTTCATAATAGCCCAGTCAGCCTTGCGCTGCTGCTGGGCAGTCTTGTCTAAGATGGCGAGCGGGTCTTGCTGCGGCGGCGGGCGGGCGCTCTTGGTGCCTGTGACGGGAAGGGTCGACTCGACGTTCGTATTCCTCGGGCCAAACTGGGGGTGGTCGTGAAAGACGGCTCGTAGGGAGGGGGACGCAGTGGCACACAATGCGCCGAGTCGGGGAGTCCATGGCTGTCGAGACAGGGCGGCACATGGGCCTCGCGGACGGAGGAGGGGGGCTACTCTGGCCCGGTGTAAGCTTGTCGCCATCTTAAGTCGTGGATGTGAAGCCATTGTGGGAGAAGGGAAGGCCGCATCTTCTGGCAGAGGCGGGCGAGGTGGTGTTGTAGTCCCTCCGCGCGATTTGTGCGGGATGCAGAGCGCGTCGGTGTGGGGTGCACGGCACGGATTGATCCCCGGAAAATAAGGAAAGGAATAATCTCTCCGTTTAAGAAGTCATGATACGTCGTCACGGGGGTTACGGTTCAGCGGTTGAGTCATTTGTGCGTGGTTCCAAACTTCGTCGGCCTCCGCGCAAGAACGAGGGCCGAAGAAAGCTCCAATCTCCAATCTCCATGTCGCGATGCTCGGCTCCGGCAGTGCTGTGCTGTGGGGCTGCGATGATGCAATGCAGAATCCCTGCAGCCACGCACCGCCCCACTTTGTTCAGAGAAGCTGTGGCTTGGCAGGGGCTGGTGAGGGAACGTCTCAGGGGAAGAGACAGCAGACAGCACTTGAAGATGGGGACAATTACGACCAGGACAACACCTCTCTCAATTCCTCTATATACCCCAGCTGACCATCCAGCAGCAGACAAATGCATATGCATGCCAACAGAAGAATACCCAGGTCTAAGCCAACACCCAAACAAATGCTAAACAGACAACGCCATTCCACAACTCCAAGCAATGCAAAGCCGGCTGATGACTCGATTTAGATGCAAGCAAGCAACAGAGACACCTTCTCTTAAACAACCAACCCCTCATAAGCCCTCTCCACCGTCCGTCCTCCCATGCCAGGCAACATCCTCAACTGCGCCAAACTTTCCACCCTCCCGGCCTCAACCTCCTCACCACCCTTAAGAACAAGGTGATCCACCAAATCCTGCGCCTTCTTCGCCCCAAACCCATGCAAACTCTTGATCATCGCCAGATTCTTCGAATTGACAATCGCCAGCAGCTGCTTCGTTTTCGGCGACCCCGGCCTATCATCATCCGTCTCGACAAGACACAGCTGCATCTGCTTAGCACCAAGCCCACCCTTCTTCCTCCCCCTTCCCCCCCTCGGAGACCGATACACCTCCCCAGCCCATCCCCATCATCCTCCACATCCGCCTCCGTCCCCTCTTGATAATCCGCATCTTCCTCTTCCTCCACCATCACCCTGCGCTCCATGCGCGCCTTGCGCTCTGCCTTGACCGGTGAGGAGGCATCCCCAGCTTTGCACGCAGCCGCTCAATTTTGCCCAGCAGCTTAGCCTGTCCGGGGAAGTAAGAGAGGGCCGTTTCGTAGAACCGCAGGGCGGCTTCCTCGTCACCGGATTCTTTCGCTTGGCGGGCTTGCAGGAGGAGGCGCAGGCCTTCGGCGCGGGTGCTGTTGCTGTCGTCGTTGTCGATGCGGCGCTCAAGGGCTTCGAGGCGGCGTTTGACTTCTTCGCTGATTTGGGGTTGGGTGGCGGTGGGGTGGGCTCTGTGGCTGGTTGGGGTCGGGTGTCGAGGCTGCTTGGGCGGCGGCGCGGGATGCGAGAATCTCGGCGACTTTCTTTTCGACCATGGCTTCGATTTGTTCTGCTGAGATGGAGATCGTCATGGAGGTGGTGGCTGGCTGTGGGGGGCGAATGAGGGAGATCTGTGTCGGGCGAGCAAGCTTCGACGGACGCGCCGCCAATGCCTCGGCCACTTCAGACGTCCGCTCGGCCATTAGCGGCTGTCGCGGCTGCGAGGTGTTAGCCACCGGCGCGATGAGACGCGTTGCCACGGCCGGCTTCTTGTCAGTGTACACGCTGAACGCCTTGACGGGTTTGTCGGGTTTTTCAGCCTTCTCCGCCGCCTTGGCCGCCAGCACACCGGTATGAACATTATGAGCATTGTTAAGCGGCCGCAGAGGCTGCCGCTGAATATTAGAGCCCCCCAAAAATGCCGATGTGATGCGTGGGAGCTGTTTAAACACAACCTCGTTCTCGATCTCGCGCACCTCGATGCGCTTCGCGCGAGAACTGACGTTCAGGCTGCTGATGGTGTCGAGGTGGTAGCTGCGGATCGGAGCGAGGTTAAGGATCATGATTGTGATGCCGTTGTTCTGGCCGAGCGACAGGATGCGCGTCATCTTGGATTCCCGATACGGGATGCGCTTGTCACCGCGTGAGATGGCATCGATGCACTGGCTCAGCACGAACAGGCTCTTGTTGATGGCCGCCGACTCGACCAGCCGCTCCTTGCCGTTGTCCGTCCGCCGATTGTCTTCCGACCCGGCGAGATCAATGGCTGACGCCGTGCTCTCCTTGACCATGCCGTTTGTCGTCTGCGTCACCTTGACCCGCAAGATGGCGTGGCTCCTGCTGCTATGGGCGTTGAGCTTTGTGGCCGCCGTGACCCGGTTGTTGTTCGCCTCGATGTACAGCTTCTCAAAGTCCTTGAGGTCCTCGCATGAGCGCTCCGACAAGTTGATCACATACGTCTTCCCGTCCTTCTCACGCAGAGACAATCCTGTCGCGGTGCGCTTCTCGGGAGGCTCAAGCAGGTCGTAAACCTTGTCGTTATAGATCTCGTAGTAGGACAGGGCGACGTCGACTATCGTGGCCCCATTGGTGTCCTTCATCATCTTCTTCCCCCGCCGGAACACGTTGCTCAGCAACCGCGGAATCACGCCGCGCTCCGCCAGCCTCAGCCCGCCGCGCATCGTGTGCGTCTTGCCCGTGCCCGTCACGCCATAGGCAAAGATTGTCACATCCAAGCCTTGGAAGAGCGCCTTCACGTGCGGGGCCACTGCTCTTGTCAGCACCAGACGCGTCGCGTCACGGTCGAGAACGTACCCTCAGCTGTAAACAGCTCCTCCTGCGTGGTGGCGCGGTCATAGACGCTGTTGAAGGCGAACGAGAACTCCTCATTCTCATTTTTGGGGCTCGGGATCTTGACGACGGTCAAGGGTTTCGCCTCGTCAACGCGGCCGGCACGCACAATGACATCCTTGTCAAGCTCTTTTTCAAGCAGAGGACGGATTCTAGCGACAACTCGAACCGACATGGCGGGTCAGGGGCAAAGACCGTGGGCGGCGTGGCGGTAGGGAAGGGGAGTAGGGGATGGTTGAGGACGCGATGAAGCCAATTGAGGGCGCGGTGTCGCGTTGTAACGGGTCTAAATCTTGAAGGATTAGGTCCCGTTCATTTCCCACGGCAATTCAGCAAAAGCTGGAGCTCGACCCCTGCAATCTCCAGGTTTCCTTTTTGGTGGCAGCTCGAATTGGTCGCCTAGACAACCGCTCCACAGCTCATCCCAGGGACCTTGGCATTTGACAGCTCCAGCTTGGAATGGCCCGTGCGTCCCCAGAGTATCCGTAGGCTGCCAAGGCTTCGGCCCAGAAACATGGAATTTCGCGGGACTTGCATTTTTGGCCGACACCAAGTTTCAACCTCCCCCGCGCCATTGACTCTTCCACGCCGCTCGTGGCTGCGCAACCATGAGACGGCAGGCGCCCTTGGTCAAGGCATTGCGGCCCACGGCCCTCACTCGGTCAACAGCACGCCCCGGCTTTGTGTGCTGGCAATGCCGCGCCATCCAGATTAGCGCATCCCCCACTACCGACTCGAGACCACCCGCCGACGCCTTTGGCGCATATCCGGGGTCGCAGAGGGACTCTGCTGGTAGGCATTGAATGATCTAGGAGGAGTCTGCCGGATGCTGACAGCTTCCAGATGCCCGCTTCGAGGTCCTCGGCACCCCCTACTCCATGCTCTCTGTCACCCTTTCGGCATCGCAACGGCTCTACACACGCAGGGGAACTCTGGTCTCCGTCGCCGGCAAGGTCGAAAATGTACCACCTCCCTCTCTCTCAGCCCTCCCCTCCTCTCCCTTAGTAAGCCTACTAACAACCCTCAGGCGCAATCTACCCTCTCCCTCCTCTCCCCCCTCCGACGAGCTTTCCTCGGCATCCCCTTCCTCTACCAGCGCATCTCCTCCACCACCCCCATCACCGCCTTGATCGCCACTAAGTCCCCCAACACCTCCTTTTCTGTTCTCCACCTTGACGGCACCACCGACTGGATGGTCGCCCAGCGCAACGCGCTGCTTGCCTGGACGGGACACACGCTCTCCCCCACCCCGCGCATCCAGCAGGGCCTCGCCATGGCCCATTGGGGCAACACACACCTCACCGGCCGCGGCCTGGCCGCGCTGGCGTCCCCGGGCCAGATCTACGAGCTCGCGCTGGGCGAGGGCGAGGAGATCGTGCTGCATCCTTCGCATGTAGTCGCGTACTCCGTGACGAGGAACCCGCCGCTGCCGTTTAGGTTCAGGAGTACCCCGTTTAGCTTCCAGGTGCCGGCTGTTCCGGCGTCGATTACCAGGGTTGCGGGCAAGGCGGTGCCGGATAGGTTGGCCAGGTTTTGGAATGCGATGCGTGGGACTGAGACGTACAAGGGGATTGCGAGGTTCTTGTATGGGTTGCGGACGGCGACGAGGAGGACGATATGGGGCGATCGGCTGTTTTTGCAGTTCAAGGGCCCTATGACGGTGCTGATGTCAACGCGCGGTGTGAGGGTGCGGGACGTGCTCAGCCGGGAGGATGTGAACGAGATTGCGGATTCTGAGGCGGGTGTAGTCCCGAAGGCGGTGGAGCTGGCGACGAAGCCAAAGCTGCCGGCGCTGGACAAGAGCACCGAGCAGCCTGTTGCCATTCATGTTGCCAGCGTGGGCAAGAACGGCAAGGTCAGCTTTGAGGACGCCAAGGATCTGAATGAGTTTGTCCGGTGATCCTGAGCCGTTGGCAGAAAGCAGGCCTGTGTATTTTGCTTGTATCATAGAATTAACAAGGGACCTGACAATTGAGGGGCTTGTCATCACTTCGGACGCTATCGGAAGCTGGGAGATGGCCCCGCTCTGCATTATCATTGTGTAGATGTGGTTGGTTGCTTGGGATCCCTTCTTCACGAGACAGAAAAGGCCGGCGACTACTCTCAATCCGCGATCTGTTTTGCGAGTATGATAGAAGAGAATCTCTTGCTCCTCTTTCTCTTCTTTCTTGTCAGCCCGCGTCTTCTTTTTCCTTCTTCCTCTCGCCCTTCTTTTCTTCCTTCTCTTTCTTCCTTCCTTTCTCTTCTTTCTCTGTCCCCTACTTTCCTTAACGTTTTACTTTCCTTCGTTCCCTTTTTGATCTCATCTTCTTTACATTTTTCCCTAACGCCCGGGTATCTCAATCTACCGTGTCTCCTCTTCTTCCCTGTCCTTAACAAATGTCCAGCACTTCTTCATGCCCGTCCCCATGGACTCCATGTCGATGTCCTCTGTCGACGCCCATCGTTGCCGAGTGTCTGCCCCGGGCAATATGGCGACATCACCGAGCTCAAAAAGATGGACATACATGATCAGCTTGAAGTGGGAAAACTGCCATGGCACGCTTCCAATTTCCCCGACATGCTTCAGATCAAGAATCGACGCGGCACCCTCCCTGTCTCCCGGTTTCAAGAGCCCGGTAACGTAGTCCCTGGCCATCGGCTTTCGACTTTTGGTCGTGCTTTCATCAGCCTGCGGTAAAGGGTGGCTTGGGAGTTCCCACAACCCCGCGAGAAGCCCCTTGTCTGGCCGGCGGTGGATCAAATACCGTCCGGAGGAGGAGCAACGGATGGCGCAGACGAGCGTCTGCTCTTGACGGACTTTCTTCTTAGGCTTTTTCGGGGGAAACTTCTGAGCGTGGCTGATAATAATCTGCAGAGTACGAGCGTCTGGAGCAGTCTTTGCCTGTGAGGGTCTCCTTTTGGCGGGTCTGGTGATTGCGAAAAAGCGAGAGAGTCCCTGCTCCTTGCTAACCTTCGTGTCGCCTTTTTCTTCCCTGTCCTCCTCTCCTTCAGCCTCCCTAAGGGGCTCGCACAATCCACACGCGTCTTCAATATCCTCCAACACCCCACCACTCCAAGCCGTACCCTGTGCAAGAGCCCGCCCCTCGGTATATGCCCGACATGTCTCTGTAATTGGGCACACCGCGCAGTTCGGCTTTGGCGTACACACCGTACTCCCCAACTCCATCAACGCCTGCCCCCACCTCCCCGGCCTATCACTCACCTCCCTATCCTCCCATCCACGCCACAGCCAGCACCAACCTCTCCGCCGCCTCCCACAACACCTCCACCACCCTCCTATCCCCTTCACATCCCCAAAACTCCCATCTGCCTGCTCAACACCCTCAAAACATTCCCATCCACCATCGGCGCCGCCACCCCAAAACAATCGCCGCAATCGCCCCCGCCGTATACCTCCCCCCCCAGGCACCTTCATCAACTCCCCACCGTCCCCGGCAACATCCCTTTTCCTCCCCCGCCCCTCCCCATCACCACCATTACAAACCCCCTCGCCCCTCCACACCCTCCTCGCCCTCGAATAATACCCCAGCCCTTCCACATCCCCAACACCTCATCCATCTCCGCCCTCGCCAGATCCTCAATCGTGGGCCACCTCTTTATCCAGCTTGTCCAATACCCCACCACCGTCGTGACGCGTGTCTGCTGCAGCATAATCTCCGAGATCCAGACTTCGTAGGCACGCTTGGAGAGCGCATCGCGGGGAGGTGGGATGGGAGTGAAGGGTTTGCGCCAGGGCATGGGGCGGACGGTGGAGGCGGTGGTGTACCAGGTTAAGAGGGCGAGGCGGGGGGGGGAGGCGAGGAGGAAGGGAATGTGGTAGGGAGGGGGTGGGTGCGGAGGGAGAGGGGGAGGAGGATGAGGGGTTGGGGGTGGGTGAAGAGGGTGGTGGGGCTGCGTTTAGTGGTGGGTTTTGGGGTGGGTTTTGGGGTTGGAATGGTGTTGTTTTGCGGCGCTTTGATGGTCGAGACTCGGGGTTGGCGTGGTCGCGGTCTGCCATGCTGATGTTGTTGAGAGCGACTGCATCCGCGTTTTGGGAATGAGAGCAGTCTGGCTCGCCGGCATTGTGGTGTTGGGAATCCGGAATATTAATATCAGGGGCCATGAGTCTCGAAGCAAGACGTGCGCTTCGGCGAGTTGGAATTCTGTCTTCAATCATCACGTTGTGGTTTGGTGAAGTTCTGGTTTTCCAATTTTCGGCTTCTTTTCGAAAACCACCACTGACTACAGACCCTAACCCTGGAACTTCGTTTCACTGTAAGTTCTTTCCCAAGCCTCTCAACCCCTTTTGATGCACCACAGTCGAGAAGGTGGCTGAACAAATTCACAAGCCATTTCAAACATGCTCTTAACGAAACGAATAGCTCATTTGGGGCTTCATTCAGTCGTAAGTAGGGATCCAGCACACCCAGCTCATGTCTCCCTCGCTCCTATACCCCCGACTGCCTGCTTCATAGATCCTTCTCAATGTGTCTTGACTATCCCTTGTAGCCCTCGCAATGGAACTAACACTTTGGTAAAACAACCCAAATCTTGGATACTAAAAGATCTGACCTCGAGGAATCTATTTCCGTTGCCTGATTGGATGTCCCGGCTAATTATTTGAGATTCTAATAACGACTACTGATCCTCCCTTAAACTGGACCGAGACATGGCCCGGATGCCTGGGGAACCCGCGACTGTTTGATCTTAATCTTTGCAATATCGATCTTCTTTTCTTCTTTTGAGGCACCTGGTGGAAGATTTGGTCTTGTCCAGACGTCTGGTGCGGCGCGTGGCGCTTCAGACATCGTCGACGTCATGGGAGGCGATTCGAGACCCCCGAGTGCGGGAAACCGCCGCCCCCAGCGAAAGAGGGTGAAAACGGCGAGTGCGATTGAATCAATGCAACAAGAAAACGATATGGACTGGGAGGAAGAAAACAGCAGTGACAAAGTGTTGAGAAACCACAAAACTCGCACAATTCGAGCCATGGCGGCCGAGATGGCGGGCGAGGATATCCGAGGTCTAGAGCAACCCGGGGACCTTGACTTCAACAACAAACTGGAAATCATCAAGACGGAGTTCCAGCTTCAATTCAAAAAGCTTCGGGATCAAGTGGCAGAGGAGATAGCCAGAATGACGGCCCAGTTGACCGAAGAACTGTCGCAAGCGCGAGGGGAGCTCACCCAAGCCCGCCGTGAGCTTGAGGACACCAGATTGCAGCTTCGCCATGAAGGAGGTCAAAAGCCCCTGTGGTTCGGCCTGCATACGCGGACGTCGCCCGACGCACACCTCCCCTTAGCATTCTGACCCCGGCCTCCTCTACAGGCCGAGCGGCGACGCCAGAGCCAGTGTTCTGTACGGTGGACATCTCCAGGGTACCGGAGGAACATGTCGGAGAGGCTACCCCAGTGTCTCTTCGAAAGCTCATCGAGAACAAAATGAGAGCGCCTGGCGATCAAGCCAAGTGGCGTTGTGTTGCCGTCACTAGAGACAGAGGTAATACCAAGCGCCTCAGGATCATCGGCAGGAATGAAGAGGAAGTCAAGAAGATCAAGGATATCATCGAAGCGAAGAAGACGCCTGGTACAAGAGTCCTCCGAGACCAGTTGTACCCAGTCAAAGTTGATAATGTCAACCGCACGGCCGTCATCGACCACGAAAGCAAGATCCTTCCTGGAGCCGCAGAAGCTCTGTCCCAAGAGAACGATGTGCGATCGCCAAGCTGGCCTGGTTGAGCCGAAGGGATACTGCAAAAGCGTATGGATCTATGGTGGTTTATGTCACCAAAGCGGGCGACGCCAGGAGGCTCCTGAACGACGGCTTCTTCTATGCTGGAGGAGAATCAGGATATACGGGTATCTTTGAACGACGGATGCGTCCAGAGCAATGCTACAACTGCCAGCAGATCGATCACAAAGCTTTCCAGTGCAAGAACACTCAGGTGTGCGCTAGGTGCGCTAAGGAGGGCCATCACCATAGCAGCTGCGGGGAGGTGGTTGTCAAGTGCGTCCTCTGTGGCGGTCCTCACGAATCGTTCAGCCGAAATTGCCAGAGGCTCTACCCATCTCACCATGAGTAGAACACTCCGCCTGATCCAGCTTAATGTGAGAAAGCAGGGTGTGATACACGACAGTTTAATGAACGACAAGAATATTCAGGACGCAACGGTGGTGGCTATCCAGGAACCTCAAGCACGGAGGATTGATGGCCGACTTTTGACCACTCCAATGGTACACCACAAGTGGATCAAGATAATTCCCTCGACTTGGAGAGAAGGAAGATGGGCGATAAGAAGCATGCTTTGGGTGAACAAGGACGTGGAGGCGGAACAGGTGCCCATTGGATCCCTGGACATGACAGCAGCTATCCTAAGACTCCCTGACCGACGAGTTTTGGTGATATCTGTCTACGTACCAAAGAAGGATCCTCTGGCTCTACGAAGCGTCTGCGACAATTTACGCAAGATCATTACGGGCACAAGACGAGCCGCGGGCACTATAGTAGACGTAGTGGTCGTGGGAGACTTCAACCGGCACGACCAGCTATGGGGAGGAGACGATGCGTCTTTGGAAAAGCAAGGAGAGGCGGATCGAATCATCGACCTGATAAACGACTTCGCTCTCAGCAGTCTGCTTCCGCGGGGCACGAAGACATGGCACGGCTGGGGTTACAATACGACCATCGATTTGGGACGGTCTTTGATACCTTGGTCCCAGTACCGAAGCAACAAGATCGGTTTCTCCTCAAGAATGCACCCTGGAAGGAAATAAACACCAGAATCGAGGGAGCATTAAAAGCGACCCCCTTCAGGGGGACTGTACAACAGCAAACGGACCGTCTAATGTCGGCAGTCCAGGACGCAGTCCAAGCCCTGACACCGAAAGCAAGACCATCGCAATATGCGAAGCGGTGGTGGACGACCGACCTCACACAACTGCGTTGCATTTACACATACAGGAGGAACCGAGCCCGGGTTGAACGACGAGCGGGGAGAGCTCTGGTAGACCTAGAAGAAACAGCGAAACGGGCTGCAAAGTAATACCACGACGCTATCCGACAACAGAAGAAGAAGCATTGGGACGAGTTCCTAGCAGACAACAGCAATATCTGGAAGGCTGCCAGATACTTGAAGTCTGACGACGACACGGCGTTTGGCAAGGTGCCACAGCTTGTCAGAGCAGATGGAACAGTCACAGGCAATCACAGAGAACAGGAAGAAGAACTCCTAGCTACCTTCTTTCCTCCCCTTCCACAAAGGATTGGAGATGAAGGACCCAGGCCGCAACGAGCTCCCCTACGGATGCCGCCGATCACCATGGAAGAAATTGAACGACAGCTATTCGCAAGTAAATTTTGGAAAGCACCAGAAGAAGATGGTCTACCTGCGATCGTCTGGAAAGAGAGTTGGCCAGCAGTCAAGCACGACGTTCTCGCCCTGTTCCAAGCATCTCTGAAGAACGGCACACTGCCTACTCAATGGCGGCATGCTAAAATCATACCACTCAAGAAGCCCAGCAAGGACGACTATACTGTTGCAAAAGCCTGGAGACCGATTTCACTCCTCGCAACACTTGGAAAGCTGCTCGAGTCGGTTATAGCGGAGAGGATCTCACATGCGGTCGAGACGTATGGACTCCTCCCGACCAACCACTTCGGAGCCCGCAAACAACGGTCGGCTGAACAAGCGCTCCTGCTCCTCCAGGAACAGATCTACACTGCCTGGCGAGGTCGGAAGATAATAAGCCTGATCAGCTTCGATATAAAAGGAGCATACAATGTTGTCTGCAAGGAAAGGCTTCTTCAGCGGATGAAAGCAAGAGGCATCCCAGAGGAGCTGCTTCGTTGGACTAACGCCTTCTGCTCAGAACGTACGGCTACTATCCAAGTCAACGGACATTCTTCCGAGGTTCACAACTTACTACAGGCGGGTCTACCTCAAGGATTGCCTCTATCCCCGATCTTGTTTCTCTTCTTCAACGCAGACCTAGTACAACGACGAATCGATAGCCATGGCGGTGCAATAGCCTTTATCGACGACTTCACAGCGTGGGTCACAGGACCTACAGCACAGAGTAACCGGGAACGTATCGAAGCTATTATCAAAAACGCCCTCGTTTGGGAGACAAGGAGCGGAGCAACATTCAACATACAGAAAACGGCAATTATAGTCGCAGACCCTACAAGACCAACTCACAACCATTCATCATCAAGGGACAGAGTATTGAACCCCAGGATCATGTCAAGATCCTTGGCGTGGTGATGGATGCGAAACTCAAGTATAAAGAACACATTTGGAGAGTGGCATTCAGGGGTTTGAAAGCAGCAATGCAACTCCGACATCTCCGAGGTCTATCAACATCAACGGCACGACAGCTATTTACATTAACGGTCGTCCCAGTAGTGGACTACGCCTCGAATGTATGGATGCACTCATATAAGGACAAACTTGTCGGGCCTATCAACAGGATCCAGAAGATGGCAGCACAAGCAACCGTGGGAACCTTCCTCACGGTAGCAACAAGCGTAGCAGAAGCAGAAGCTCATATTGCTACAGCGCAAGATCGGTTCTGGAAACGGGCTATCAAGCTCTGGACAGACATTCACACACTGCCTCATACCAATCCATTACGCAGAAACACGTCTCGAATACGAAAATTCAGGACACATCGGTCGCCGCTCTACCAGGTGGCAGAGGCACTTAAAGGTATACCAATGGACGAGTTGGAAACTATTAACCCGTTCACTTTATCCCCATGGGAGAACCGAATAAGGACTATCACAAACGACGTTACGACGATACAGCGGAATGCCGACTACGATATACGCATTGCTGTGAGCAGCTCGGCACGGAACGGTCTAGTGGGGTTGGGTGCGGCTACAGTGCTACCGGCGACGATATATGGAAGCCCGAATCCAGAAACCCTCTCCTCAACGCTTGGCCCAATATCGGAACAGAATCCATACTCTGGGGAGCTTGTAGCGATGGAACAAGCGTTGGGCACGCTAGTATCGCTTACATCCAACCGCATCGAGCTCTCAACGCGCAATAAAGCGGCCGTTCTCACGCTCAGACAGCCTCAGGAGCAGTCTGGGCAATACCATATCCGCCATATTTACGAGTCGATCAGGGCGCTACAGAAGAACAGGAATACAGTCACAGTCCGATGGCTTCCTGCGGACGAGCAAAGCAACCTCTGGGAAATCGCCAAGGAGAACGCCAAACATGCCACTCGAGACGGCGCCGTCCAGGAGGTACATACGTCTAGGATGCGGTCGACAGTCCTCAACCTGGCACAGTCCAACAGAGGCACTAGAAATCGTCTGCCGGACAAAGTTGGAGCTCATTCCAAGAGAGTCGATGCAGCACTACCAGGCAAACATACCCAACTGCTTTACGAGCACCTATCACGACAGAAGGCTGGCATACTTGCTCAGCTGAGAACAGGCATGGCAAGACTCAACGGCTACCTCCACCGCATTGGAGCATCATCGTCAGATCAGTGCGACTGCGGACAAGCAAAAGAAACAGTGGACCACTTTCTTTTCCGATGCAAAAAATGGACAACATACCGAACAGAGATGCTCGAATGCACAGATACCCACAGGAGCAATATCTCCTTCTACCTAGGAGGGAAGTCGACATTGGACAATAAAGACTGGACTCCCAATATGGTGGCCGTCCGGGCAACCATACGATTTGCGATGGCCACGGGTCGGCTTGACACCCATCGACTGCAGGCCGACGAAGACACTTAACCACCACACCCAACCAAACTCACAACCCTCACCTCGTGCCTTGGATAGCAGGCACCGCTTCAGCCGCCGAACATAGGACGTTGAACACTTGGAGAATCGCCTTCAAGCCAGCCTACCAACAATCCCACTAACCCACGAGAATCCGAAGAGAAATGGAACAAGGGACTGCATGTACTAGAATGGACTTTGTTGGAACAGCAGGGTGGTTGGTCGGGAGTGATGGGTCACCAGAAGATGGAGCAAATAGACGGCAAAGAGGGCTCTCGCGATCGGTTCGACTGATCATCTCTTGATTCATTCATCGTCCTCTCTTCCGTCTTCCAGGAGAGGAGTTTTTGACAAGGGGCTGAGCCCAATAGGGCCCAAAATCCCACCGCAATTTCGGCCCGGAGACCCGGTGGTTCGGACAGACTTTGTATGGGCTTGGACGAAATCATGTCATATCTTGGGAAACGTATAGTCAGGTTGTAATAGTTGCCCTTTCGGCTTAGCCGCCGGGCGTTAATGAATTGTATTGTATTGTATTGTAGCCCTCGCAGCCTGGTGTCTTCTCACGTCCTCCTCTCTTCCAGAGTGTTGGAACTTGGTAAAACCCTCAGGGAACGCAGCTGGATGGATGGATGGATGGATTTTATTTCGTCAGGGAACGCAGCGTCGTCGACAGGGTGTCTTCGCGCGTCCCAGAACAAGTACCCACACCGCCATGCTGCACATGGTGTGGGGTGAGACAGACTGGCAAGAGTGGTGATGATGTCTATCTAAGCTAACGGTGGGTGTGGAAGATACTGCAGATAGGTGGATAAAGGGACGCCTGGGCGCACGGGCCATGTGGGCGCAGTCCCACGCCACACATGGTAAGCACGGTTCATCTCCATGGTCGGCTCGCGCGCCCGGTGAGCTTCTCACAAACAAGTGAAAAGGGCCCGATGCCGCGTCCTCAGTTTTGAACGCCTTCCAGAGCTCGTACTGGTGACAGTGCTCTGGGAAGGGGAAGTCCCACGTCGTTAGCATCAGGTCGTTCTTGGCCGCAATCTTAGTAAAGAGGGTAGACCAAAACCCCAATCCCTTGCCCCCGGGGGTTTTATTGTCGTTGTAGACACTCTTGAGGATTGCTAGGCAGTCGTCATAGGTCTTGGCTTCCACGAACCGACGGAGAAACTCCAACCCGCATAGAAACTAAATACTGAACTGGTGCAAAGCACCTAAATCCACAACCACACCACACCCTTCTTCTGGTCAGCGAAGTCTGGTGACGGTGATATCGTGAATTTGGGGGAGGGACGAAGACTTCAACAAGTCATGGCTCAAGGCGACTCCGGCGTCGTATGCATGGCACGCTTCTGACAACAATCAGCTCTATCCCTCCGGTCAGAGCATCATCTTCTCCCGTCTGCACTTAGTGTACTCCTCTGAGTTCTCGTCGTCAGAAAAGAATGTTGATTGTCCCGCCTGCCCCCCTCTCCCGAGAGAGAAAGAGAGCAAGCACCCGCAAGCCTATCTAAATACGACGTGGCCTGCACGTGAGAAAGTAAAACGAAAAATGCAATGTCGAGACCTCCCCCCACTGTCTCCCCTGCACGTCAGCGGGTCCAACTGTCAGATCCGCAAAACAGTGGTTTATACCCCAGTTCAATACCACAACTTAGTCTGTGTGGTCTGCATTGTACGGGTTCCGAGAGAGGGTCGGCTTACAAAAGGATATTTCGATTCGTTGGTAACACAACACCGTGATAACCAGACCATGTGCCCACGCCCGAACGCAACGTCATGAGTGACGACGTCGGTAAACGCTATTAATTGCTTCAATCACCATTCTTAACCCCAGATCTTGGAGGAGGTAATTCCTTCCAAACGCACCAGGTGTGAAATACCGATCGCCGGTCGAGGTAGGTGTAAACGCATGCACTCTGCTCTACCAGCCACTCAGCCCAACATCCCTCAAACCGGTCTGCGGCCAGGCTGTCAGGCATTCCATCATCCCAGACAGCAGTAGAGTACATCTCAAGGAGGTAAATGCGCGGTACATTCGGTATCTTTCCCGGTCTGAGATCAGGGCGGAAGAGCCATCCTCGGACCGCTTGAAGGGCGAGATGCATTTCAGCGTGGAGTAGCGTGCCCTAAACAAGCCCTTCGGTAAAGTATTTGATGAAATGGTAGTTTTGCCAGTTTGGAAGCGGGAGAGGAGTCAAGTTCTCCTTGCTTGCTGCTGTCGAACCGCAGGGTGCATATCTACCCCTCACTTTGATCTACGTGTTATGACGGCGCGGCGCCTTCATGCCTTGACGCATCACATTCACATCATCTTTCCGTGAGGACCAGGTGGCTGGAGAGGTTCAATGGTTCCATGGTTCGCGGTGGATTCAGGCACTTACCCGTTGGGGCGGTCAGGGCATCCGTTTGGAGAGCCTCAGAGAGTTGGGAGCCCTTTGATCGGGCACGGCACCCGTAGCTTCGCTACAGCTTCTCTCTCTCTCCTCAGTTTGTTGTCTTCGTCAATAGAGTGTAGCTGTTCTCTGGCCTCGTTTCAGTTGCTTGTGCCTCACCGCGACATGTGTAATAGCCTGGAGGACAGTTTTTTCCCCCAATCAACAACATCAAGAACACCTGAACAACTCTTTGAGGTCTATTCTGGTGGTGATACTTCGTGCTGAATCAATTGCTTCATTCTCCGCGTAGTGGTTCAGCAACTGCCGCTATCATAGGGCGCTCTGTTTGGGTCCAAAAGCGCGAGTACATTGAGACACTCAAAGCTGGTCCTGGCGAGGGCCATGGCACACCGGATGGTCTCGGGCCAGATGAGATTGCTCAAAATACTCCACATGACCGTCTGCGGCGTCTCCGTGAACGCAAAGTAGAAGGAGGGGTGGCTGCGAATGGCAGACCCCAGCTATCGGATCTCGTCGAGGTGTGACAGAACCATGGCCATGAGATGCGCCGGCATCCGCAAGATTGAAGCGGGCATTGCTAACCGGTCGTTGAGAAAGAATTTACACGGTGAGTGCTGAATGATGTTGATCAACAGCCCCGGTTGGAGCACTCGAGGATTCGGGCTCAAACGTTGTGTCCTCGAAGGTTGGGGAACGCGGGGAAGAAAGTACTATTTTATGTTCAACCTTTCGCGGTGAATTCAGAGTCAAGACATCACTAAACCATTTTGTGCCCACTCCGGACCAGGGGCTAGGGTTGCTGCTGCAGGTTGCTTGGTGCCAGTGTTGCTTCTGCAAGCATGCGAACACAAAAAGAAACACCCTTGCTCCCCTCAACTGTTCACAACTTGTGCCAATTATTACCGACAAGACAGCCGTCCCTCCCGTTTCCACGAGGTCACTGCCTCTTCCCACGGAACAATCTTTGCCCCCTTCTCCCGCAGTCGGCCTTCCACCTCGTCCTCAATATCGATCGCCCTCTTATCCCCGGCATTGTATGTCGAATGCGCTCCAGAAAGCAGGGTAACCTCGAACCCAGCAACAAGGGCGCCGCTGCAGGTTGATTCGACACAGCACTCACTCTGGATGCCAAACGCGATAATTTCCCGAATACCCATCCTCTTGAGCTCGGAAGCAAGAGCGGGGTTGGATTCGAAGGTGTCGCCTTTGCTAGATTAACTCACCTTTGACAGAGCAAGAAGAACAGTAGCCACGTACGAGTAGACTTGGCGACCAACCGCTCCTCTTCCACTCCAGTGCGTGGGTCAAAGACAAACTTCCATGGGTCGCTTCCTCGTACTAGGGGCCCCTTCTCGGGCTGCTCCTCGTGCTGCACAAACACGATGATAGCTGGCAGGGTTTCGGCCTTGCCTCTCTCAGCGTCTAGAATTGTCCGAGCTGTCGACAGGATCTTATTTCCAGCCTCGACAATTTGCGCACTGTGGGGGATCTGTGTCTCTGGGCACTTAGCGAGGTCCATTTGGATGTCGATGACGAAGAGAGCAGTGGTAGTTGCCATCGGGGATTGACGTTGAGTCAGTGAAATGTGAGGTTGTTCAAAAGGAAGGATAGAGAGTAGCTAAGTAAGATGCAGCAGACCCGGCTTGGATTCAGCCGAGCATGGTGAGTCATCTGAAAGATAAGAGACCCTAGCCACTCTAAAGGGTGGAGAACGTCAGCAACAGTCCGAGTCTCTGTTCGTGAGGATAGAGCTGGACTTGTTCTGTTAAAAATGACTCAATAATTGCGATGAAGTCCTCGAAAAGTGTTGGATATACGGTGACTGCGACACAAGCTTGGAATCTCGCAGGTACGTTGAGAGTTAGAAACAGAAAGAACAATTGAAGATTTTGTCTAAGGCAGTCTAAGCATTAGTATGTTACCTCCTTTGTTTCAGTTTGTCCCTTACTAGCAATAAAGAAGAGGGGGGAAAGAGAAAAGGAGAGGCAAAAGAAAGAAACAAGAGAAAGAAAAGAAAGGAAAGAAGAAAAGAAAAAGAACAGGCAAACGGCGGAAAGGGGCCTAAAGTTTGATCGGCGCTGTTCGTCAACGTTATTTTGTTTCCTTGTCCCTTACTCCATACTGAAGTTCTGGATTGTAATGTACACACCTTCTGTTAACTTGTTCTGTATGTTATCAACGGCAACACCAGGAACGTCTCTCGGTTGACAAACAATACATATGTCGGTGGAAGCCGCCGACAGCGTCCCGGAAGTGCCCGAAATCAATGAGTTAGCTAAACCACCTTGATTGCGATTGCCACTCCGTTGGTTGGGCTGCAGAGATAGGCAGGTCATTCCATTAGCTCCGGTTTGGCGCCGCAGCATGTTCAAATACGACCAAAGGTCGTCTCCACAATCTCAAGAAGTAGACCTTGCTCTTAGCCCGTTTTCCACAGCCGCAGAGAAGGTTCTGAGAAACCCAAACCATGGCTTTGGAGACCTCAATTCTCAACACCCCCGCAACAACCGAGCTTCGCTTGTCATCGGGCAATGGAACAGTCGCCCGAACCATTCTCAACACGCCCCTGCGTGATGCAGACCCATCAGAAGTGCCCATCATCGATGTTTCTGGCATCCTCAGCGCGAGTTTGCCAAACCGTAAAGCGGTAGCGGAGCAAATACGCCAGGCGGCCATGAATAATGGCTTCTTTTACATCGCCAATCACGGGATTCCGGTGGATGTCACTAACAAGGCTTACGGGGCCTGCCTGGACTTCTTTCGTCAGCCCGCTGCCCTGAAGGAACCAGCCAACACCAAGAACTCGCAACTGAACCAGCACAAGGTCGGCTGGAAGCCTCCTTCCACCCAACAAATTAACCCTCATGAAGACGTCGACAACCGCGAGTCCTTCTCCTGGCGCTACGACCCGCATTACGACCCGTCCATCCCAGCTGGCACTACAATTCCTGCCAAAGTTGCCGAATACCTTCGTGTCGACCCAGATGGCTTCCCATGGAGCACCACAACACCCTCTCTTTCGTCCTTCCAAACCTCCGTTATCCCCTGCTGGCAATCCATTCTCGCCCTGGGGCGCGCCCTCCTCCGCACTTTCGCTCTTTCTCTCAACCTCGACGAACACGCGTTCGACGCCAAGTTTACCCACCCCGACGCCGCCATGGCACTCAACTACTACCCCGCGCTCTCCTCGCCCTCGAATCAACAACCGCCCTCGAGCGGCGGCAACGTCTCAATCGGCTCCCACACCGACTTCCAGCTCTTCACCATCCTCTGGCAAGATACGACCGGCGGGTTGGAGGTGCTCTCGCGCGACGGGCAGTGGCTGCGCGCCAAGCCAACTCCAGGCACCTTTGTCGTCAACTTTGGCGACTACATGCAGCGGATCACAAATGACAAGTTCCTGAGCACGGTGCACCGCGTGCGGAACTGGAGCGGGGGCGAGAGGGTGAGCATGGCGTTTTTCTTTGGGTTTAACCTGGATGAGAGCTGCGGGGTGCTGGATACGTGCTTGGAGGAGGGGGAGGTAAAGCGCTATGAGGAGGTCAGTTGTTGGGAGTGGACGAGGAGGAGGTTGTTGGGGATGGCGATGGCGAGGAGGAGGTCGAGGGGAGGGCTAAGGGTGGGGTTTCCAGAATTTGGGGGTTTGGGGACACTGTTTGAACTGAATGTGTGTCTGTGGGTGGTTGATGCCTGGGATCGTATATTTTGACGGTGACCTGAAGTTTTGAAATGGGATTTTTCGGTTCCCTTGTGCTCTTGTTGCTGGAGTCAACTCGGCTGCCAGACCTCATGGTCCGGGAGCCCCTCCCGTTGCTGATTTCCTTCCCGCTTTCCACTCCCTGTATTCCCGAGGTTGGGTCGGAGTGGAGCCCTCCTCGGTGGTAAATGCAGCGAGAATGAGAGATCAATCCTTCGGGAAAGTAATACCGAGAGTACACCCCGCATCGCCATCGAGAGTAGGAGATTGGCGCGGGTTGCAGCGGCGGACCTGATCTCCTTCGTCAATATAAATCTGACCCAAGGAATCCTGGCAAGTTGCTTCAACTTCATCGGTTTATTCTTTTCCTTTTCGTTTTCTCCTGTTTAACCACGGTTCACAAAAAGATTACGCCTTGCCCTTGAGCTCATTACCCATTTCAGGCCTCCTCTTGCAACCGCACCTCGACTCTCCTCAACTCGACCAGCTTTAAATCGATCAGAACCTAAACACCATCAAGATGTCACCCCCAACATCCATCCCGCCCCGAGGCGTTTACGTCCCCTCGCCCACCTTCTTCGGCCCATCCTCCTCTATTACAAAGGGCTCCTTCCAACCACCCGTCGACATCGAAGCCCAGATCAACCATAGCCTCTTCCTCGCCAAGTCAGGCGTCACCGGCCTCGTGCTCCTCGGCTCAACAGGCGAAGCCGTCCACCTCACTCGCGCCGAGCGCAGCAGCCTCGTCTCCTCAGTCCGGAAAGGCTTGACAAAAGCCGGCTTCGAGAACTACCCCATCATGGCCGGCGTACTCACAAACGGAATTGACGAGACGCTGGAGTGGCTGGAGGATTATGCGAAGGCTGGTGCGCAATGGGGATTGGTACTTACGCCGGGGTACTTTGGCGCGGCGGTGTCGCAAGAGGGGATTGTCGAGTGGTACAATGTTGTTGCTGACCGCAGTCCAATTCCGATCTTGGTGTACAACTACCCGGGAGTTACGAACGGCGTGCAGGTCTTGCCGGAGACATACAGGGCGCTAGCGCAACATCCGCGGATTGTGGGGTGCAAGATGTGGGCTTTTCCGACTTCAGTGTGGGCTTGGGCTGGGCTGACACTGGGAACAGGTCTCATGGCAACGTCTCGCACCACGTGCAAGTCTCCCCTCGACCCCACAATTGACCATGCCAAGTTCCAAGTCTATAGCGGGTTTGGTAATCAGCTCGGCCCAATTGTTAGATTTGGCGCTGCTGGAGTCATCGACGGGATGGCGGCTTTCTACCCCAAGACAGTGGTGCGGTTGATGGCTCTCATCGAGCAAGGAGACCAAACTCCGGAAACACATTCAGAGATTCAGCGGTTGCAGTTTGCTGTTAGCCAGGGCGAGGAATTCGTCATGCGGTACGGCGTACTGGGCATCAAGGAAGCTGTCTACCGGTTGACGGGTTTTGGCACACTCGAGGGCGGCCGCCTTCCAATAAAGGGGAAACTGCCCGAGGGGACTTGGGAGAAGGCAAAGGGGTTGTTCTTGGGGCCAATCGAGAAAGCTGAGCATGCTCTCTGAGGGACTTTCACAAGGATTTTCACGTGTACTCCAACATAGTTAACGTTATCTCTTTAGCATTTTTTATTATTATTCCTACACCGCTGTGCCCTGCGGGCATGTCGGACCCTCAGACATTTACTATATAGGAAAACCGCGCCCTTGCGGGCCGGGTGAAAAACCTATACCGATGATTAAGGGAAGAAATCAGTGAATGAGCCTGCAAAATACAAAAAGAGAAGGCCCCTTGGCCTCCGACCGGTGGGACTCAGATTGCCTACTCCAGCTCGAGCTTCCTAGCCAAGCTGTACATCGGCAGTCTTCCTGAATCCATCAGCCAGCCCAGTATCCTCCTCGTCAGCCGAGCAGTTGAAGGACTGGCACCCTGTAGAACAGAGTAAAAGTCCCGTCGCGTCCTGACTTCTGCTCTCTCCCACGTCCGGGTCAACGGTGATATTATGTAAATATGTAGGTAACTACCTAGATAACTAGTGTTGGAACAGCAGGGTGGTCGGTCGGGAGTGATGGGTCACCAGAAGATGAAGCAAATAGACGGCAAAGAGCTCTCTCGCGATGGGTTCGACTGATCATCTCTTGATTCATTGATTGTGTTCTCCTCCGTCTTCCAGGAGAGAATTTTTTGACAAGGGGCTGAGCCTAATAGGGCCCAAAATCCAACCACAATTTCGGCCCGGAGACCCGGTGGTTCTGACAGTTGCCGTCGAGACCTACGACCTCTGATGCCCTGCTACCGGTGCCTCCGCGTGTTTGGCAAGAAGGCTGGTTGAAGTGGGCCGTGGGCAGTTCAAGTTTTGGAAAGGGACCAATGTTTTCCTTGTGCCTCTGGAAGGCCACCATGTAAATACTTGGTGCCCGCAGCAAAGAGAACGGTTGAAGCACAAAGGATTGAAAGAGTGGAACATATCTAATCCATTGACTGTCACTCTATGTGTGGGCTTGGATAATTAAAATCTGGTCCTTTTGTGAAAAACAAGCACTTTGTTGTATTTGATGCCACCCAACAAACACTCAAAGGAGAACTGTGTCTGATCGTTTGTTGCGCCTGGGCAACCGGCCATGCTGCTTGAACAATAATCCAGGTTACTTAACTTCACCGGCCTTGCCCTACCCAAACCACTCTGCAGCTGTTTTCACGATACCGCTGATGCGGGTCCCTTCTCTGCGAGGGCTGGCACCCCAGGGCGGAACCCACGCAAAGATTTTTCTTTGCTGTGTTTTGAAATTCCTCCTCGCTCTCTTGTCGGAGGCTTCCACACTTCCATTTTACACTTGCTCGCTTCGAAGTTTTACCTTCAACCCACCAGCACCACTCCATCCTTTCGTCGCTTCGACCGACTTCCAAAACCGATTTTCGTATGTTTGAGGCTTTTGAGAGTTTCCCACCCCCCCGTATTTAATGCCGTTGCTCAGTGGTTCTGGGCACTTCCGCTTGTGGGTGCCGCGATCCTCACTCGGCCGTGTCAGACTCGATTTGCTGCCTTCCGCGCCGTCCATCCGAGAACTGTCGAGTGCTATCTCGACGAAGTGTGGAGATATCCGGTTGCCTTCAATCAGGTTTTCTTTAACTATCAGCAGATCCAAATGCTCAGTGAAGGCCTGCTATCCCAGCAGTGGGATACTGTCGAAGAGTGGCTTCATCACGTTGTTCGAGCCCCCCGTTCTCTCTTGAATTGGATCACTTCTTGGGGCATCTGCGGCGTCAACTTTGGCATAAAAGAGGCCACGGTTTACAACCACACACTGCCAGGCTTGGTAACCTAGAACTGGACTTGATCTACTTGAAGCATTGAGGTTGATTCGGCGCAGTTTGGTAAGTCGAACTACAAGGAATGCAGTGTAGAATTTTAGCTGGCACTTTTGCAGGAACAAGAACTCAACCGGTCTCCTGATGACACGTCACATGTTCTTCGATACCGTATCTCAAGCTCATTTCCCAAAACCCATCTCAACTCTACGAAATGAGAGTGGCAAGCAACACACAAGACTGGAACCAAGAATGTATGAGAGATGATGGCCAATACGAGGAGGTATTGAGTGAGAAAGTATTGGGAGAAATGAGAGGGTCTGATTTTGCCTGGAGTTATGGAGGGCATGTTTGCTAGAAAGCTGGAACTAAGCTCTGTCAAGTACAATGTACATTTGCATTAGAATACACAGGCAATCTTTCTTGGTAAGAAATAGTTAACGTTATTTATATTCTTGGACTTCTTGATGTTTCTTGGAAAGGATCTTAGTCGTGTTCTTTCTTTTCTTTTGTGTCTGATGAATTGTGGCGTTGAGTTCGTCAGTTTGGCTGTTCCAGCTGTCTGCCACAGAACGTTCAAACCTTCCTGGAAAAAGTCTGTTGCGGCATTACTTACAATGTTGCCGGATGTCATGTTACTATTGCCTGAATCGGATTCGTTTTCGAATCTTTGCTGGGTTCGTGTCCAGGAGGGCGGGGAAGGGCGGGGAATGACTGAGGTCGCCGAAAAGTTGAGCAAGAAGACAGGGGCTTGCTCGCCCTGACTTATTTTGGTTTTCGGCACTTTATCAAAGCTCTGTGGATTCCAAACAGGTTGGTATATTGAACGAGTCCCTCTCCCGGCAACTTAAATAATTCAGGCTAAAGGTCGTGGGCTGAATTCAGCCCTCGGATCTCGCCGGGCCACCTGCGACTTGTCTTTTTCCATGCTTCCCTGCATTATTACCCGAGACGCAAGTACCGGAGAATGTCACCGCTGCCCCAAATAGGGAACAGAATCATCAAACAAAACGATTGGGATATGAGGTCTCGCCATGCTTTGACGCACACCTGACCCTCTACAACCCAATATCGTTCGGATATCATGGAATGCGACCTTACGGGTAATTTCACGACCGAGGTTTATGTCTCGCCTGCGAGGTAGTCTTGAAGTCTTTCGGACTCTCCCGTCGAATCCCTGCTCATGTGTTCTCGAACCAGATCCCTTACCAAACTGGAAGGAAGACCGTCACTGTCTAACGTTAAAGGCTTTTGGCAAAACCTAGGTATGGCCAAAAGCGAGTGAATAGCCGTCTTTAGCCCTGATAGTGTCAGATAATCGGGGGAATGGAATGCAACTGAGTCATGTTCGCCCCCCAGGACTTGTTGGTCACAGTTGAGGATGAAGAAAGGAAACTCCCATTGCCCCGGATTACCGTGGCTTCATTATCGCAAACTGCCGGGCCCTTAACCAGTTGCCAAATATAAAGATCAACAGAACCTCAATTCTTGGAACACGTTCCCAATCATCACTCCAGTCACTTGCTCTTCAGACACAAGATCTCGCTAACTTGAACTATCTGAACATTCTCGCCGTACATCTCACAACTAGAGTTTCCATCTATCATGTTGCCTACTCCCAAACTCGCTCACCTTCTCTTTCTTGCGCACTCGCTTCTCGTCAACGGTTTCCCTGTCGAAACTGAGGCTGCTGAGGTAGCAGTCTTAGCCAAGCGCCAGTGCCCGCAGATTCATGTCTTGGGGGCTCGCGAGACCACAGTAGCGCCTGGTTACGGCACAGCTGGTCAGGTTGTCAATCTTATTCTGCAGTCATACTCCGGTGCCACATCCGAAGCCATTACCTACCCAGCCTGCGGCGGCCAGTCCAGCTGTGGCGGTGTCCAGTACGGTGACTCTGCGAGGCAGGGCACCAACGCCGTGGCCTCGGCGGTGAACAGCTTTAACCAGAGGTGCCCTGATGCTCAAATTGTTTTGGTTGGCTATTCACAGGTAAGTTTCAATCCGTATCAAACCATTGCACACTTGAAACTAACGCATACCAGGGTGGTCAAATCATGGACAATGCGGTCTGTGGTGGCCCTGACTCCGGCTCTGGGATTACCAGCACCAACCCACCGATCTCAGCTTCTGCTCTGAACCAGATCAAAGCCGTAATCTTGATGGGCTCTCCCCGCTACGTCGCCGGTCTCTACTACAACGTGGGGACCTGCTCCGCCCAGGGTGTACGTCTTCCCTTGCTCCTATTCATCGCCCCACTTTCACCCCTGAATTACACCTTTTCCCACTAAAACAAACCAACGACTAACCCTCCTACCCACAGTTCGCCGCCCGTCCCCGTGGCTACACCTGCGGCTCCAACTCGGCCAGCAAGATCCAAAACTACTGCGACTCGACAGACCCGTATTGCTGCACGGGCAACGACGCCAACTCGCACCAGCAGTACGGCACCAAGTACGGCCAGCAGGCGCTCACCTTTGTCAAGAGCAAGCTGAACAACTCTGGCGGCGGCCCAGGCACCCCCACTACCACTGTCTCAAACCCGGGCCAGACTGGCGGCGCTGGGTGCGCCGCGCTCTGGGGACAGTGCGGCGGACAGGGATGGACGGGGGCCAAGTGCTGCTCGCAGGGCACTTGCAAGGCTGCTAATCAGTGGTATTCGCAATGTTTAAACTAGCGCGGATGTATGGCAGGCAAAGAGTTAATGTTAACGGTAGGAGGATAGAGGCATTTTGTAAATAGCTTCGTTTACAACTTGGTTTGCACATACGAGGGAATTCAACTGAGCATCGCGTTTATGCCAATCTTTTAGTGTCCTTAATTTTTGTGTTCCCTGAAGTCTGACAACCTCGTTTGTCAAGATGAAGGGGGGGCCAGCTTGACCATCTCACTCCAGAACGCAAAAGAGTGGCCATCGCTGGTATCAGCCCCGTCCGTGATTATCATGACTAGGCGTACATTACATTGTTCTCTGGCGATTTGTCCTTGTTGGGCGTCTTCTCTTCTTGCTCATTTGGGAAAATGTAGTCCTTTCCCCATCCTCTAGGCCTCCTCGGTAAGACGCTCTCAATATTGTACAGGTGACTTCCCGTCGCTTGAACAGGCCGCGGGACGAGGGCGATGAAGAAATGCCTAGGATGTGATGAACCAGCAATTGGCGAGATCTTCAACCCCATCACCTGGTTCTGGTCCTTTGAAATCTGAAACTGCGGGAGACATGGCGCAGTTGTTGGATACGGCTGGTTCTTGTCGCACGTAAGATGCTTGAGAATAACAGCCGGCAAAGATTTGATGCTCCGCATCTGCTGCAGGAGCCAAACGCCACAGGATAGGGTTTGATGGTTCCATTGATTCCACTTCACAACCACCAGGTATCCATCTTGGTTGGTAGGCGTCGTGCTTTTGACGGTAAGCAAGCATATGTATGCCTCCAATTCTGTTAGCCACGTGGGCGAAACGGGCAGCACTGACATATCCCCAACCGCCCATTGCATGGTGTAGCGGTCGGTGAGGACCAACCTATGGCGGACATCAACGGTTGAAGGAAACTTCTCCGTAAAGCTCAGCCCGATCCTTTCCGCGTTATAATTGTTGTTGGGCAACTTGGCCTGTTCCTCGGACACAAGGATATCGTGCCTCCCCAAGCTTTGCCATTGCCCAAAGTCAGCCGCTCGCCATGTCTGGGGAGGGAAGTGCAGTTTAAGAAAGAACAAAGGTATCTTTGCGGAGCCACAGCTGTCTGAGTCAACGGCAGGGTCTCGCAAGAAGAGAACCAGTGGACTTGGGGTGATGGGCGGCCAGGACCGGCAGCAGTTGAGTTGGACGAGGTACAGTGGTTCGTAGTTTGCATGATGCGGGGGCGACATAAAAAGCTCCGCATTCAGGCTCAAACCGCCGTTTGTCATAATAAAGCTCCGCCGGCCTTTGTCAAACACCCAACTGCTAATGTCCGTAGAGTGTTCAAAGTCCTTTGGGGAAGGGGCGAGGACGACCGAGGGTCGGCGGTAGCGTGCTACGTAAGGATCGTTGTTGTCACGATGAATGGTAGGCATGGCCCTCCCACTGACTAAACTTGATGAGCATGCGGAACAACAGAATGGAAGAAAGTAATATTCATTGAAGAAAAGAATGGAGGGAAGAAAAAGTAAATAGAACAACAAAAGGGAAAAAGAAAAAGAAAGAGGAAAGACGAGACTTACTCAAAGGAGGGCCCCAGGCAAGTATCGACTCGTCGTTGGAGCTGCGTATGAGTTCATGTTGCAAACGACTAAAGGCCCTTTCTCCCTCGCCATAGATTAGGGGCATGTTGACGCCAAGTAGACCAAGGAGGCTGTATGCTCTGTCCTCTATTCGAGTGGTCTCCCGATGCGCGGCCCAGGAGAGCTTCGTTGCCACAGAGCATTCCCGGAACCTTACCAGTTGCTTTGCTCTTATGCCCGTTGCTACTTGAATCTCAGCCGCCCACTCCTCCCGTGAGCCGATTGAGTTCCAGTCACTGTCCAGGAACTCGAGAAACGTCGGAGCGAGAAGTTCTTGCAGGGTCCACCCACGGGTGAACCATCGGCTGCTCCGAAAGCTCCAGTTCCATGGATGTGCTGGTTGAGGGAGTGGCGCGGGAACATCGGCGAGGTATGCGTAACAAATTTGGGCACCCTCATACCAGCGGAACATGGAGTTGATGGCCTCGCTCAGCTCGGTGATATCGCTCTTGTCAATGCAGCATGTGTCAATCCAGATGTACTGCCATCCGTTGTTTGCCGCATAGAGTGCCGACGCAACGATCTTGCGCCACCCTTGTTTAAGTTTGTAGGAGAGCTCGCCGGAATGGAGGTCTTTGAAGATCACTTCGTCGGGGCCCCAGGTGTGAGAGAGGATGGCGTACGGGGGGGCTTGGTCCTGGCTGATAAAGTGCTCAAGCTGGTGGGTGGTTGTATGGAGCAGCCTCATTGTTGTCTTTGTTGTTGGCCGGTAGAGAGTGGGCGTTGGGAGGTATTGGTTGCGTCGGTTTTGCCGAGTTCATGTGTTTGCCAGTTAGCCTGAAGCTGAGAATTGAGCCTCTAGGAGGCTCTCGATACTCTTCTCAATCTTCCAACTTCCCCGCTTTGGACAAGCATCCAATCGGAATACGAGAAACCCACTCGGGGCAGCGTGGCTGTGTGCACAATTACCACATGCAGGTGAAGTGGTTCATGACTCAACCGTCCTGGCATCTGGTACCGTAGTTTGGAAAATGATGATGACTGAACCATAAGAATGGCATCCAAAGAGGTCGGAGTGAAAGCCTTGATGTAAGTACATAACAAAAGGCTGTTCCTACCAGGTATTCATGCCCCTCTATTTATCCCATGCATTTACCCGCCACACCATCAGGGCTGTCCTTGAATGTGCACGCAATGACGGGAAAGTCGCCGCCAGTAACAAATCCACAACAGACGCTCGCGAAGTTTTCCCGCGTGCATGGTGAACCGGGAGGCGAGCAGGGCACTGGGGTTGGGACAACGGGAGCCGAGGACGACGACACATAAGTAGATGTCGATAATTCCAATGTTGACGACGGCGATTTTGTGGTCGATGGGGCCTCGGTGTTTGTCGAGGACAAGGTCTAACAAGAGCAAGGCTTAGCCTTGTGTTAACCAACAGTACTCAGTTGGGTAGGGGCATCGTACTGGGGTCACAAAGGAAGAGCAAGCCGAGCTGACACGGTCTGCTTCAGTGCACGCGGTCGGGACCAGAGCAAAATCGACGGACGCTGTGTATTAGGTCGCAACCAGGAACGTGGGGCAGAAATCAGGAGGGGCAAATTTCACAGCTTGAAGACCCCCATTCACGGTATCCAGAGACCAGAGCAGGCCTTTGCTGGCAAGCGTTCCAGCTTTGGCTGGTTTGTCGGGATTAAGGCTGGTGTTGTTGGCTCAAGGACGGCAGTCACGGCAGTCATGACACCCTTCGCATGATACTGGGTGGTGATTTTTGTCACAGAAATCACAGAACTTCAGGAGAAACTGGGGAGCCTCAGTCAAGGCAATTCCTCCGTTGTGGCGCGTCCTTTCTGTTGAGATCGCCTGGTACCCAAAACGAATCAGTTTTTAAGGGGCCAAATGCAAAAAATAAACAAATAGCCAGAACCAAAAACCTCATGTGGGCGAGAATGCGAGCTGAGTTGCTGAAGCAGCTAAACAAGGGCAAGCAACTTTGATGCTGTTGCTCTTGAGAATAAATATTGTTGAAGTCGATGGGTCGATGCTGAGAGTGCCCCAATATTTCAAGCCAAATCACCAAGGATCTTGGGAGGCTCAAAACTCCTGCTTGCGGATCGTGGCCGGAGCTTTCAAATCCACTCCAATCCGTAATCTTGAGACAGAAACATGGGTGCCGCCATTGGACCTATACCTCAACAAACGACTCGCCGACTTCAAAACCAGGCTTCAACAACCCGCTCTCGACAACGGCCAAGGAGGCAAAAAGGCCCCAGGGACCATTGTCCACGCAGCTTGCAGCAAGATACGCCGGAGGTTTTACTCAAGGCCGAGCAACAGGGGCCGACCACGGACCTTTAGGCCACAGAGGCCGACAGCGGTAGAAGAGGCCGCAGGAATAATAGCACGTTGGACCGGGGAACCACCGACACGGACAGGGTAGTCGAGGAGGCTTGAAGAGAGAGATGGCTAAAGGAACGAGTCGGTCGGGCGACGACGAGACCAGCGGACGACCTCGACCACCAGCAGAAGACTCTATTCAAGGACAAGACTCTTAAGAAGCACGAGGGACTGAGCAAAGCGAAGAGCTCGTTGTTGGTCCAAGTCCGAACTGGGGACATAGACCTTCGGGACTTCTTGTTTAAACGGGGAGTCCCAAGTGTGCTGACGCCCTGCTGCGAGTGCGGCGAAGGGCGGGAGACTGTTGAACACCTGGTGATGTGGTGTTTGGCCCCACCGTTAACCCGGACGTGGGAGAGAACAGAAGTCAGGACGCGACGGGACTTTTACTCTGTTCTGCAGGGTGCCAGTCCTTCAACTGCTTGGCTTACGAGGAGGATACTGGGCTGGCTGATGGATTCAGGAAGACTGCCGATGTACAGCTTGGCTAGGAAGCTCGAGCTGGAGTAGGTAATCTGACTCTGACCCGTCGAAGGCCAAGAGGCCTTCTCTTTTTGTATTTCGCAGGCTCATTCACTGATTTCTTACCTTAATCGTCGGTACAGGTTTTTCACCCGACCCGCAAGGGCGCGGTTTTCCTGTACAGTAAATAGCGGAGGGTCCGACATGCCCGCAGGGCACAGCGGCGTAGGAATAATAATAAATAGCTGAGGGTCCGACATGCCCGCAGGGCACAGCGGTGTAGGAATAATAATAATAATAATTGGGCCTTTGGGGTGTTCGTGCACAGTTGATCCTCAGTTCAGACAATGCAAAGACCCAAGAAGTGCCTGTCCTATTGACCTTTCAATTCAGGCATGCTTCAATAAATCAACCCGGATTCACAAACACTGCCCGCAAGGCATAAATTCTGCTCCTTCCTCCTTCCATTCCGCCATTTCTTCCACCACTCATCCACCACCCGCCCCATCATTTTGCCAACATTGACACTCGCCCCAGATTTTCCTTGATATCTCTTCGCAAACACTTCTCGCACCAACAACCATCTCTCAAGGTACGGTTTTCTGAGTGGCAGTCGCTCCCAGCTCTCTTTGAAGCCTGAGCATCCAACATCGCCCGCCTAAAACCATCGCTGATCCCCAACCCCCCACGCCACCGACAGACATTCACCAACATCCAACCATGGCGCCTCGCACCTCCAAGCCCACCGCTTCCATCAACGACGAGGGCGACACCACCGAGGGTGGCGCCCCGTCCATCTTTACCCCCCGCGAGCAGCGTCTCATTATGGAGGTCCTCCTGACGACAAAGACCAACGACCTGCCCTCCGTACGTCGCGCCTCAATCCCGCCGACTCCCCTAAGTGCCTGCTGACTCATTCGGGTCTTCCCCTCCTATCTCATAGATCAATACGCACAAGATCGCCGAGCGCCTCGGCCTCTCCAACCACCGCTCCGTCCAGAACGCATGGGGCCAGATCAAGAAGAAGATCGCCGAGGAGAAGACCAAGGAAGGCGTCGTCGACAGCGAGCCCGAGGACGCGGCTCCCAAGACGCCCGGCAAGGGCCGCAAGCGCGCTCCCAAGGCTAAGGCGGTTCCTGCTGCTGGTGGTGCTTCTGACGACGAGGATGCGGCCGTTGACCGTGTCAAGACCGGCCGTGTCACCAAGCGCACCCTACGCAAGGCGGCCCGCGGTTCGATGCTGGTGCAGGAGGCTAAGAACGACGAGATGGAGGTTGATGGGGGGGGGGAGAGTCTGATTAAGGTTAAACATGAGTCTGATGATATTGGCGCCGAGGCGGGCGATGTTTGAACCCGGGTTTGAGGTCCTCATGGGAAGGTGCAATGCAATGGCACGCCTTCACCAGATCCGGGTTTTCTTTGTCTCGCTTCGGATTTTGGTATGGTACTCGGATGAATCGTGGATAGTGGGATAGTGCGTTTACGCCGGGGTTGGGTTATGGCTGTTTAGGTAGTCTGGGCGTTGCCAGTATTTCTTTGGGGAGTTGCGTAAGGACAGGTGTTGACTGGGCTGGGCTTGCCAACAAGGGAGTTCTTTCTCCCGTTTGATGATCTTTGACACCGTGACCGAATGTGTTCCAACTCTTGAGTTTTGACTCTCTGAACAGACATCTGCACGCTCAATGTCTTTGTTAATGCCTGACAACGGTACCCCACATCTCAACCAACGAACTTTGACTCGGTCCAAGCCATCATCTACTTCGCCTCCGGAAAACTCCTAAACATATCTTTGAACTTGTCCATCGGGGCCGTCATCAAACCTACCGCCGTTTCGTACGGCGGCCGGTCGGGCGCCGACGGGTGACTCCGCGTGGGGACAAAATGCTTGGTGCGGTCGAAGCTGCGCGCGAGGGCGCTGGACGCATCGCTGTTGATCATCTCCTCCAGCGCGGGGAGGTCATCGCGCTCTTCCTCCAGGATGTGCTGCGATAGTGCTTCCCACAGCGAGTCGATGGTCGGATCAAAATTGGCGTCGGACGGTGACATGGACTGGAACTCGTAGAGTTTGTCTTTGACCTGGCAGCCGCAAGACGTCAGCACACATCTCTTGCTGGGGGTAAATGGGAGAAATAAACCTGCTGGTGCTCCGTCCGGTCCTTCTCTGCCATCTTCAGCCCGTTAGGGATGTGCTTCTCAAACACCGGATACACGACAAGCTCCTCGGCAATTGAGTGGCGCGCTAGCTCCCACACGAATTGATTCTGCCACTTGATCTTGTCGTCGTCGCGCGTAACCTTCTTGATGTTGTTGTAGTAATCCTTGAGCTCGGCATGGTCGTGCATGATGCTGTCCGAGACACGTGTGGCAGCGCTCGCGGCCATGGTAGATTGGAAGTGACGGGCGGATGTGCTGACGAGGGCCTGTCTGAAGGGCTGGGAGAAGGCGGAAGAGATACGGAGGACTTGACGATACATGCTGGCTGATTTAGGAGAGGTTGGCTGGGGAAATGTGATACGGCAAGATGGAGATCTCCAAGCGAAATGCCGGCGACGGGCACCTTGTGCCGGGTAGGCCGTGGGTTTTGTACCTTCGCCTTTCTGATGACAGCACGATAATGAGTCAAGCCCTGCGTTGCGAATGCGCGTTGATGTTTTGAAACATAGCATAAAAAATATTGATCGCAGCGTGTCTCGGTACACTTCCTGCGCGTCATCAATTCTAAATTGGGGCCTTCTGACTGGCTGTTCGTAACTTTTGGTCCGGCCTGGCTTCGTCTGTACTTTTGGGCGGCGGAGAGTTGACGATGAAGTCATTTCATGGGGATGTTCCTTGACCTAGATCACCGCACGTAGCCCCAACTCCTGCTCCCTTTCAGCCACCATGTGCGTCGTATCCTCCCAAAGCTGCTTCTACAGAGTTCTGGGCCTGCGGAGGCATGGTGCTCCTGGATCATGTGATGGCCCGCTTGCCTATCCGCATCACCACCGGTCCAGCAAGGGGTCGGGGAGGCTCTGGTCTTAATGAGGCAGCGTGGCACTGCTGGGCTCCTGGATGTACCCTCCAGGGTACCTAGCTAACCAAACCTTTCACTTTGCAGAGTGTATCTTGGTACTCCCACAGTAGCTCACCCCATAGTCGCATGCCCCGTAATCCACCCCAACGCCCACGCTGAATGCTTCTTCCAATTGCCCCCGTCAATGGTTTTCGCAACATCCTTGATGATCCCCGAAGACCAACCCTGCATGAACCAAAAGCCCTGTAGCTCGGCGGCGTGGAACACGACGCAGTAATAACTCAGCAGCGCCAGCGCAGCCTGGTTGCGCTGCCTCAGCAGGGGTATCAAGCCCTCAGACATCTGGATCGGCCACGCCGCGACAACCCTGTACTCGGGCAGGGACGTCTTAACCAACGCGTCGCGGATGGTTGTGACTAAGCGGTACGCTTCAGCGTGGATCACGGCGCGCACGCGAGCATCAGGTTCGTGCTCGGCAATCTCTACGAGGAAGTCCTCGACGGCGAGGATGACTCTGTCCAGAGCAGGGTTGGGCTGGCCGGTGCCTCCACGTTGGATGAAGAGCTCGGACAGCGGGCCGACGTGGAGGTGGTCATGGGACGAGTTCAGCACGCTCCCGACTCCCTTGACTAGAATCATGACGTCGACGAGGTCGTCGACAGTCGGCTCAACGTCAGGGCGGCTCGTGGACGAGGCAGCCAGCGCGCCGATGAAGAGGAGCGAGGACGAGGCGAAGAGGGCGTGGCAATTTTTGTCTGAGATGGCGCCCAGGGCGGCGCGCATGCGGCGTATCCCGGCATTCTGGTGCTGCGAGGCGCGCAGCGCGTATTCCTGGCGTCTTTGCGGGTTTAGGTAGGCGAGATGGTAGGATGAGATGGCGAGGATCTGGTGGAGGAGGAAGACGTGGACGAAGGCCTGCTTGGGCACTTCGACCTGCCAGAGGCGATAGGTCTCATGGCGCGCAGTGTCGAGTTGGAAGGTGGTATATGTCGAGGTTGTGAAGTTATGGAGCAGCTCGAGGTCGAAGACCCAGTTGTCGGCGTCCTCTTCGGGCGGTCCGGTGGTGAACTTTGCGAGGTATGGGAACGGGTCGGGGGAGGCTGTCGCGGGGGAATCGGCGGGCGTAGACGCCAAGACGGCCGGCAAAGGCGCTGCTTCCGGGCCGTGGTCTGCGGGCAACGCTGACGCGGGCGGTTCTGGCTTCGGTTTCGGGTTGATGGTCCTGCTTCGGCAGATCGCTGGCGGGGCCGGCGCCGACGGCCCAGGGGATGGACTGCCGGTCGCGCGTGAACTCGAGGTTGTCGAGTTGAAGGCGGCCTGGGCAGAGAGGCTGCACTCAATGCCGTGGCGCAAACAAGCCTTGCAGGATGGTCTTGTCTCGTCGCACTATGGAAAGTCAAAGGTGTTAGCGGCGAATTGGGAACACAAGAGGCCCGCGGAAGGGGAGAGGGGGGAGGGCACCCGCCTTGACTCGCCGTTGCTTACATCGCAGGCACCCAGTGCGCGACTTTGTGTAGCCGAGCCGCAAACGAGCCATCCCGCCGTTTACCCGCGCTTGGTTGAATTTCTTCACCTAGACTTTGACATTCAGGAGGAAAGCGAAAGCGAACGGCGGGACGACACACCTCGGTCTCGGGACCTCAGTCTCGGCAGGGCGACTCGGGTGTGTCAGAGGCGGGGCTCTGTGGCCTGCGGGACGGACCTTGTTTGGGTCCGTCTCTCGCATGCGGGATGCTGTGGGGGGTTGTTCCTTGGTTGGGAAAGACTTGGGGGTCCAATCAGGGGTCTGAGAAGCGGTGGATGTCACCGCCGTTCCAAGGATGATTCTATAAAATTTGGTCACAATCCAGAGGCAGGACAAGTTGCGCTGGGAGGCTTTTTTTTTTCCGACGCGGTCTTGCATGCTGTGGCTGGATAGGTGCTGATACTGATCGTAATCGTGTCGGTGATCGTGGTGACACGGAGCAGGTGCAGTGATCGAGAGTGGACAAGATTCTGGGATTTTTGCCTCCTTTTCGCAGCTTTCATGCCCAATCTTTCTTTGAACAGCTGATCAGGTGCAGACTCAACCCTAACCCGGCTTCTTCCATGGTGAAAAACCTATACCGACGATTAAGGAAAGAAATCAGTGAATGAGCCTGCAAAATACAAAAAGAGAAGGCCTCTTGGCCTTCGACGGGTCAGAGTCAGATTGCCTACTCCAGCTCGAGCTTCCTAGCCAAGCTGTACATCGGCAGTCTTCCTGAATCCATCAGCCAGCCCAGTATCCTTCTCGTCAGCCGAGCAGTCGAAGGACTGGCACCCTGTAGAACAGAGTAAAAGTCCCGTCGCGTCCTGACTTCTGTTCTCTCCCACGTCCGGGTTAACGGTGGGGCCAAACACCACATCACCAGGTGTTCGACAGTCTCCTGCCCTTCCCCGCACTCACAGCAGGGCGTCAGCACACTTGGGACTCCCCGTTTGAACAAGAAGTCCCGGAGGCCTATGTCCCCAGTTCGGACCTGGACCAACAACGAGCTCTTCGCTTTGCTCAGTCCCTCGTGCTTCTTAAGAGTCTTGTCCTTGAATAGTCTCCCGTTGGTGGTCGAGGTCATCCGCTGGTCTCGTCGTCGCCCGACCGTCTCGTTCCTTTAGCCATCTCTCTCTCCAAGCCTCCTCGACTACCCTGTCCGTGTCGGTGGTTCCCCCAGTCCAACGCGCTATTACTCCTGCGGCCTCTTCTACCGCTGTCGGCCCCTGTGGCCTTAAGGCCCGTCGTCGGCCCCTGTTGCTCGGCCTTAAGGAAAACCTCCGGCGTATCTTGCTGCAAGCTGCGTGGACAATGGTCCCTGGGGCCTTTTTATCTCCTTGGCCGTCGTCGAGAGCGGGTTGTTGCAGCCTGGTTTCGAAGTCGGCAAGCCGTTTGTTGAAGTATAGGTCCAATGGCGGCACCCATGTTTCTGTTTCAAGATTGCGGATTGGGGTGGACTTGAAAGCTCCTGCCACGATCCGCTAGCAGGAGTTTTGAGCCTTCCCAAGATCCTTGGTGATTCCCTTCGTTGCTGGCTTGCCTCCTTTTTCCGTGGGGATGTGGAAGGATGAAGCCCCATAAGCTAGCGCCGACCGGATGCACTTTGAGTACACCTCCTGTGCCTTCGCCAGACCTAGTCCCCACGTCTTGGCTGCGATTCTTGACAGAGCGTAGCTTTGGGTCACCAGTTTCCGTTCCACTGCCCTCAGGTGGGCTTTCCAGTTGAGCCTCCAGTCCAGCCAGACACCTAGAAACCTAGCTGACTCTGTCGGTTTCACTGGACTGGTGCCTCTCCCCGGCTGGGCGAGGTCTAGCTGGTTGGTTTACTGCCGTCGTCCCTTGTTAAAGTGAATCAGTTCGCTCTTCTCGGGAGCGAAGGCCATTCCTCAGGTGTCCGCCCACCGCAGACACTTGTGTCTCCCAGGCCGCCTCCAGCTGTCGGACACGTTAGTCTCCAGGTCTCGGCCAAAG
>JAPEUS010000043.1:0-77781 GCA_027946355.1 Collariella sp. IMI 366227 | reverse complement strand
GCTGCAGCTGCTCGTACACCGCCTCCATCTGGTAGGGTGGAGCCGGAAATTCGTGCCCGGCAGCTGGGCGCCCTCGTCGTGGGCCGTACATTTTGACGTCGTGGCAGAAGAGCCGGCACGTGGCCGCCCAGCGCTCCACATCGTCTGCGGTGTACAGAGATGCTGCAAGGGTCTCGAGGACGTTGTTCTCCGCGTCGTCGCTGTTGTACCCGCCTCGGAATGAAAAGCTGTGCTGTCTCGTCCTCCTGTGCGGCGGGATGTTCCGAGACGAATAATTACCGAGCCGTCGTCAGACCATCGTCAACATCTTAGCAGTCTTGAGAGAGGGCGGACTAGGAGAGGGGCAGGCGGCGCAGGGTGGCCCTCGACGAACTCCTGCGCGGGCTGTACTGCAGGCGAGGCGCTGCATCTGGTCTTTCCGGAGAGGGTGGTGAGAGCGGGGGGCTGGCTGGAGTGGTAAAGGCGGGCGTAGGGGCGGGAGACAGGCCTCGCTGCGGCAGAGCTAGGGCTGCCGCCTGGCGACAGGCTAGGACGGCATCTATCGCCGACTGCGGGCGGCAGCGCCCACAAAGGTAGGCAGTAAGGGGGTAGATCGGACTCCCCCGGCGTCAGCGGCACGCCACGGTACCTGAGCGTCAGCGAAAGACGTTCAGGTCCCCGCGTCGGGGATGTGAAGGAGCGCTGGTGGCCTTGCTCGTCCGGCGGGAATATATACTAGATCGCACGCTGGTCGAGTCCAAAGTGCCCAAGCTTGGGGAGCGGCTCCATCGTTTGGCTGGATGCTGGCCAAGACGTCCTGTTGGCAGTGCTGGGGCTGGCCGGGATCGTCAGGAAATCCGGTTACGCGGACGATGAGGTCTGACAACGACTCAAAGGCCATGCCACAGTGCGGCCACGAAAAAGGCAGCTCGGGATGGTGGGCGAAGGAGGTGGTGGTGCTCCAAGGGTCAGGAGAGGGGCCTCCCTCTGGCGCTTGGCGGGAAGGGCGGGCACCAGGGTCGAGGCCTCGCCCCTCTCTTGGCAGGCCGGCTCGCTGGGGTGCTAGGCGTGTCCATGTCGTTCGTCCTCTCGAGGTTGTCGGGAAATGGGTAGGCTATGACCAGCAATCGCCATTAGTATCCTAGTCGCGTGCGGAGGGGCTCGATGGCGCAGACGGCTGCCCGCAAGGTTGACGAACGGGCCTCCAAAGTATAGCGGAGTTTGTGTGGCGGGTCGGTTGTCGGTCGGAGACAGTGTTTCCAGGTGGTTGTTTTCGCGCTTTGAATTCTGGGATCCACTCGCTGGTCAGCTCCTGGCACGCGCGGGTGGGGAAACAAACAGGCAGGGAGCCGCGGGCGCCAATCGTACTTTGATGTTGCCCGTCTCGAGGCTATGACGCAAAGGCTCGAGCGGCCGAGGAAGGGCAGGTGCGCAGCAGCTCGCGACGCGATGCAAGGATAATGGGGAACAGAGGGCGGGAGAAGAGAGGCAGATCGGGCCTGAGAAGGAGTGGGTTGGCGGAAACAACAGCGCGGCTTGGGAATTCTTCCTGCAGCATGCAACCACATCCTGGCACCCCGCATTAATTACGGATTATTCCGTAGATGTTCGCTCTGCGCAGTGGTTGGGCGGTGGTACGGGTCGGACTCACCTCCCTCTTGGTCGGTCGGCACGGCTTGGCCAAAATGCGTGGGCAGACAATGGGTCCATGGATGAAAATTGTGGGACTTACAATGAACGATTGGTCGGTGCCAGTGGATCCCATTCCTGCGCGCTCGTGGCCATCCAGACCTCACACGTCACTCCATCTCGAAACACTTCTTCCTCAGACATATAACCAAGACCTCGCTCCCCCATCTGTTCTCCTCGCCATGGCCCACACTCGAGCCCAAACAGCGGTCCAGAGGGCGCCCTATCGCCAGCGTCAAATTATCAAGGTACTTATTCTTCGCAATGCCAAAGGACATCTCCCGCTGACGCTTGCAGGAAACCGACCCCAGGGGATCCGGCCGCGTAAAGGCAATTCTCGAGAGCGCGCAACCAGGCGCGCCAAACATAATTGCCTGCCTTTAACTACACTGTCGCCACAAGTACGCCTTTCATCTCCTCGGGAATTATGGTTCAGACGTTAACTTCGGATCTATAGGATCCGCCGGCGCCTGTGCAGAGCAGAGGTTATGGCACCGCTCAATCGAGCACACTCCAGGACACAAACCGAGACCCAGGCCCAGTTGAGACGACGACGAACATCCCCTCCACCCTACCGAAGACACATTTAGCGAGCCGGCGATCGGCAATTGCGCCAACAAACACACTGACCCAGTTGCTTTCTGGGTAAAGGAAGACCGCTGGCCACATGAGCAGGACTGGCCAGAAGAGACCTCAACGTCTGATTTTGCCATGGACCGTCTCCTTGCGCGGAAGAAATCCTCGTCCAATCTGCGGAAGCGGTCGATCTCTGCCACATCCACAACGCCCAGCGACCAGAAGCCGAGGGAGGAGAAGAGCGCTCCAAGACAGGAATGAGGCAAGAGTCATCCGGGATATCACGCCGTTAATTGTTCCACCGGCAGAAATTCTTTCGCACATACGGTGCCAGCCACACTCAAAGATCTCGTCGAGAGCGTCAACGAAGGGTGGAACAACTCGATCCCCCTCACAGGCACCCGTCCACAGCCTGACTACTCCGTTGGGTTCAAACGAGTCGCATTCACCGAGGACCAGATCGCCAAGCTGTCGCCCTTCATCGGCGATTTCATCGCCGGGGACCAGTCCTTCTTCATGGCCACGTACTGCTGTGTACTTCCCGTTCCTGACTTGCGAGGTGAAATGCGGTGCCGCGGCGCTCGACATCGCAGACCGGCAGAACGCCCACAGTATGACCCTTGCGGTGCGGGGCATCGTCGAACTCTTCCGTGCTGTCAAGCGCGAGGATGAGGTCAACCGGAAGATCCTCGCCTTCTCCGTCTCGCATGACCATCGGTCAGTACGGATCTACGGCCACTACCCGGTGATAACTGGGACAGACATCAAGTACTTCCGGCACCCCATCCATACTTTTGACTTCACCGCGCTCGACGGAAAGGATAAATGGACGGCATATCGATTCACGAAGAACGTTTACGAGACATGGATGCCCGCTCACTTCAAGAACATCTGCTCTGCCATCGATCAGTTGCCGTCAGATTTGAACTTTGATGTCCCACCACTTTCTGAGGCGACCGGGCTTTCCCAGGATTTGGGCAGCTTGATGCAGTCGGATGCCAGCTGCGCTTTTATGCCTGACGAGCGGGGCAGCCAGTCGAGCAATGCCGAGCAGCAAGCGGTCACTCCAGGTACCTCATTCAGTGAGCCGAAGAGGAGGAGGAAGGATAGGGCCCGGAAGGGCCGTGGAGGAGTTGGCAGGGGATAGCATAGAATTCAATTGACCGTCATCTTGATTGTGCTCACAACACAGAAAACCGCACTGGCAGTGTCATCCTCGTTGTTGCTGTGATGACCCCGGGTGAGCTCGCCCCGCTGCTGACTTCACCGAGAGGGAGTGGTGTTCGCGGCGACCTTGCCAGAGAGGCTGCTTGGCACTTGGTTCTTCCTAACCCACTACGGTCCTGCCAACGCCACCAAGCCTGCGGGCGAGAGTTGTCAGAGGGTTGAGGCCACGTGGGTGCGGAAGGTGTGGATTTTGATGGAGTGGCCACGCGACCGCCCATGGGGTTCCCGCCGGTGCGGGGAGATGTGGGAATGGATCCGGCGGGCCCATGACGGTAAAGTGCGGCCCCGGAACACGGGCGAAAGTGGGGAGCGCGGAGCTCGCAATGGCCCTACATGCTCACTCAAGGTTGGTCGCTCTCAGTCGGCGGTAGTTTGGGTGCCCGCTTGAGCCCAACGCGGCGCGCCCCGTCCCGCACCATGCAAGGATTTACCAAGCCCAATTGGAACCATGAACGTACGGAGTAGCCCACACCGTCTCCCGAAAGCTAGCCGGCTAATCGTCGGCTAACGAGCTTGAAAACAGCCAAGCAGACAGCAAGGTGCGCCGACACCCTTATATGGCAGGCTACACCAATGCCACGCCATCTATTCCTGCTGGTTCTCATATAGCAAGGCAACGGCATGATGGGCCATTGGAGATTGTGGCTCGGCAGAGGACGGGCCAAGACCAGAACCTCACCACGGGACGTCCCGTGGTGGGTTTGCATTACCGGCATGAGCGAGGCAGCATGCCTGTGTGCATCAGTGGCTCAGCACCGTGGCTCGATGGCTGGACTTAGTGCGGCGGCAGTCATCACTAGGGCGGACCTGTTTGCCGAACTGGTCGTCTTATTTGCTGGGTTCCCTCGGTCTAGCTACGGCTTTCAGCGGCATAGGACACGGCGCTCAACCGTCCCCAAGCTTCCTTTCAAACCTCCTCGCCTCAACCTTCGGATTCTTCATTAACCACCAAACGCATGCTCATTGCTGAAGAATATCTAAAAGTGCTAATTTGAGATGCTAACCGCCGGTATCCAGCCTCACGCACAGATGTGCAAACCTCCTATTGCTACCCTGGGCTTTTCAGCCACGAGCTGAATGTTAGTTACATAGCGCACTGGCCATGCGACCAAAACGTGAAGGAGCCGTAGAGTGCTAACCCATGTTCATTTCTGCGTCTTATCCGTGGAAATATTGGCAGTGAACCGGACCTGGTCGTATTTTGCGCCTAGGTTATAGAGCAAGAGCTGTCGATGGCGGGGTCGTCAGGTTAATGCCTAAACCCTGGGCGCCAAAGAGGTATTTATGCTGACCTGACTCCTGTCGCGTTTGCCCCTCCAAACTCACAAGCCAATGAAAACACTCGTTATGGCTGCGAGCGTTAATTGGCTGTTCGGATCAACGTACTGCCGAAATATTGGCTCCTACAAACCCCGCTTCGATCTTCGTGAAAGCTGCCACTTGAGGTTGGCAACCACCGAAGATGGATGGCCTCTTCGAGTGGAGGCAGTGCACTTGCTCTGCTATGTTTCCAACAGTCGACGCGTTGGGCGGCCATATAGAGGAGCATAAAGTCAGTATTCCACTTTGTAAACTGCAGGGCTAATATCGTCCAGGTTTGGGAAGTCGAGCTGAAGAAATGGGAGACCAACATATCCGCCGCGCTCGCAAAATGCAGAACCCACTCCGCAGTGAACCCCGGAGCTCTTCAGGGCGACGACGAAGATCCAGATACAGGTAGGAGTACTAAAGGGCGTCATTGTCCTTACGAGGGATGCGGACGGACTGCTTCAACGTGGCGAGCGCATTCTTGAGACATACGCCAAAGAGTTCAGAAATAGATGACATGATGGCTACCTTTATGGCACGCAGACGTGGTATGATGGTAAAGCGTGTCGACGAGGAGCTATTTCTTGCAGAATACAAGAAGAGAAGATGGGAGACGGCAGGCGAAGAGGCAGTGATGTCGAAAAGAGCGAGAACGACCGAAATCGATCTAGCGCCCACCGGGTTACAACGAGTGACGGGTATGAATTCTTTCCATATGCATCAGCTCTAACTGACATACAAGATGCTTCTGTCATTCCCCCCGACACGCGGTTAATGCCACCCCAAGGCGTTGCAGAGCCACCGACCGCTGGCGCGTTTACAGACGTGTCAGTAGAAGGGCCGATTCATCAACAGTCTACAGTAAATACGGCTCTCGACGATCTGGGCTACAATGCCCCCGTCAATATGGTTATCAACTTTGCTCCGACAATGCCAGGATGGTCCGGGTGGATGTCATCACCAGATGAGATGGGGATAAATAGAGTAGCTGGCTACCATGAGCCGAGATAGCTATGTATTTGGTGCTTCAAGGGCAACTTCATAGTTCAATCTAATTCCATTACTCTGCATGCTAGCAACCTTCTGTTCCAACAGGGCTGGAACCATCATCTTGGGCCAGTTCTCAATGATGTCGTCCGTAGCGAACTCGAACTTAATCACATATCCTTCTTTGATTTCGTAGTGAAGTCGGGCATCAAGAATGACTCTGCAACGCTGTCAGAACATGTCATTCACTATGAAGTGAAGAACTTACGCGCCACCATCTCGGAAACTCTTCGGCGTGGCCACACAGCCCACTTCACCGAGGGCAGATGGCTGAGTTTCCGCAAGTCATGTAGGTGCGAACCGCCATAGTATTCCACGCGGGATCCTTTAGCCCATAGGTGAACCAGGAGAGCGCGCCTACCAGCCTTTGGGCCACCTGATCTGAAGCAGACGACGTGGCCCGGGTATGCTTTGTACCTCAGCCAGTGCGCAAGTGTGCACTGTCCAAGGATTGCTTCGACCGTGGTCCTGATACGCTTGAAAGTGTTAGACACTACTGTTTGCATGGCCTCATCCTACTCACCATATCGTCGAGGACACGTTTCCGACAAAAGTCCAGTCCATACTCCGAGACATAGGGAAAGCGTCTTCGTTCCATCTCCCACACGTCGTCTCCCGTTGTCGAGTCTTCGAGGTCAAAGAAGCCATCTTTGTCGAGACCTTCCTTTGCGGCCTCCAACGAGAACGCCATGGACGCCATGGATGCCATGAACAATTTCCAGAACTGCTGTTCGGACTGCCTGATGCCTCACGAGTTCGCTGGTGGCCCAACCCCTCATGCTGTTGCGGGGCCAGGTTTCCGGAGAAAGAATTCTTCCGTTTACCCTCTCCGAGGATTACCCACAAAGTCTTCCCCGCTTGCAGGGATCACGCTCTGTCCCCCAGTCTGCTGTGATCCCCTCCGTCTTGCCGATGGGTTGTTGTTGCGGGGTGTCACACCTGGCGCCTTGCTGGTGTGTTGTTGCAGGGGTCGCCCACTGCGCTCCCAAATCATCGCTGGGCGAGCCGGGGTCATCCCTCCACATCTTAGCCAGGGGTCACACTTTGTGATCCCTCCACATCTTATCCAGGGGTCACACTTTGTGATCCCTCCACATCTTATCCAGGGGTCACACTTTGTGATCCCTCCACATCTTATCCAGGGGTCACAATTTGTGATCCCTCCATATCTTATCCAGGGGTCACACTTTGTGATCCCTTTGGCAGGTCTATTTGCTGATTGGCCAATAATTAGCTGTGGACTCGGATCACAGTTCATGTTCCGGACGCCAACTCGTAATTTAGGAGAATCGAATTCACGTGCCCGAATGGCTCAAGTACGCTTCCGGAACACCTTTGTGAACAGAAACATGTGCGAAGGTGGTGCGTTCGATGGCTTCAGTCAACAGATCTAAAACAGCCTCCTGGTCGAGAGTTATGCACCTCGTGGAGATCGCTCACAACTCGGCGAGGTCGACTCGCGATCCATGTCCGCATATGCATCTCTCCAGTTTTGGCTTCTAGATAGGGCTGGCTGGATCACAGCGTTCTGATCAGCAATTTCGTTCTGGCGTATTGGTAAATGTACCCGGTCAGCATGCATGATCGGCCACGACGGGAACTCAGGGGTGGAAGGAGACTCAAAGGCAGACACCAGGGGACCAAAGTCCAACCACCCAACAGGCGGAGTTGGGTTCGGGAACACCTGTTCACACTCAGTCGCCTAACGTGCTTGAATATGGGCTCACCTGCCAGCAGGTATAAAGAACACCCCCTTTCCCATCAAGAACTCCATCATCACCGTTGCAACAACCATTTCTGATATTCTGCTTTCCACCTGCAAACTCAGTCTGATACTCGCTGTTCATACAGCACGCTTCATGATGGTCACGCTCAACAACACCACCTCGCCGACTCCGTTGATCCCAACCCAGGTCTCCGTCCTGGACTTCTTCGTCCCTGGCTCTACTAGCATCCTTGCCGCCATCGAGCTCGTTCTGGCTACGAATAGCTACTTTCGTCCCCTCTTTCTCTGCATGTTGCTGGTGTACCTGGGCAGACATGTCTGCAGATACCTCTGGGGAGTGGCGGAGGCGCACTTTGGTCCGTCCCCTTGCCTGCTTGAAGACACCTACTAATGGTTGACAGCTTCGACGGTCCATGTCCAACATTCCAGTGAAGTGTACGACATGGTTGGCCTCTGGATGACCTCTCAACCATTCGCTCACAGGGCTCGGTCGTCCGTCGCCCGAGTCGGCTGGAGACGGTCATCCGGTCATGGAGACGGAACACAAAAGAAACCCCTGCACTACTCTCCTTGGAAGGGGACGTTTTACTTCATCTACAACAATCATGTGTTCTGGTTTCGCTCCGTGGAGAAAGAACTCGGCATTCGCATTGAGGAGGTGGTTACGGTCTCGTGCTTTGGATCCCCGACAGTCCTGAAGCAGTTTTTCGATGACTGCCGGGACGCGTACCTGAAGCTGACCAAGAACAAGACCACTATCTTCGACCACCACAACGGCAAGTGGAGAAAGTCGAATTTGAAGAGCATCAGGCCAATCTCCACTATTGTCATGAATGAGGAGGACAAGGAGGGACTTCTGCGGGACATCGAAGGCTTCCTGGAACCGGGAGCTCCCACATGGCACGCCAACCGCGGCATACCTCACCGGAAGGGCTACCTGCTGTACGGCCCGCCTGGGACCGGGAAATCGAGCTTGTGCTTGTCTCTGGCAGGGCGCTTCGACTTGGACGTCTACATCCTCAACATCTCTGCCGCCGACGGCCAGTCCCTGAGAGCTCTTTTCGCGGAACTCCCGTCCCGCTGTCTCCTCCTGTTAGAAGATGTGGACGCCACCGGCGCGGCGCAACCTCGACAGGGCGAAACGGACATCACTCAAGCCAAGGACGATGCCACCCAGGGTCGGCCCCTACCGCAGGGGAAACTGGCGCTGTCGGACATTCTCAACGCTCTCGATGGGGTATCGGCACAGGAGGGTCGGCTGCTCATGATGACCACAAACCACTTGGACCATCTGGACCGGGCGCTCATCCGGGCTGGCCGCGTGGACAAGAAAATCGAGCTTCCGAATGCCGACAAGGATGTGATATTCCGGCTCTTCTGCATGATCTTCAAGAAAGCGGAAGGCGACACCCCTGATCCGAAGCAGCCGGCCGAAGACGACAGAACGGTGGAAGGGTTTGCGCGTGACTTTGCGAGGAAGGTGCCGGAACGGGAGTTCTCGCCGGCCGAAATACAATCTTATCTGGTGGAACACAGAGGCTCGGCTCGTGTAGCGGTGGAGAAGGTGCGGGAATGGATGGACAGAACCAGGGCAGAGAGGTCGAAGATGGCGAGGGCGGGTTCGTTTATTACGGCTTCGCTCTCTGCTGCGTGAATTGTCAAGGAGTCAGCAGGGAGCACTGTGGGAGAGGTTTTCAGACTTGTCAATGTACTTAGGCCCTCTAGGAAATCTTAACCCTATATATTCTACATTTATCAGGCGTTTGGCTCGATTATCAGGCGTTTGGCTCGATTCCCGTCTCATGATGCTCGTGCACCAGGCGCGAGACTGTTGTATCTCATTCGTTCGCCGGATGTGTTGCGGTGTAATGGAGAGAGGAGAAAGGGAGTGGAGAAGGGTGTGGCTAGGGATTCTTTTGTTGAATGGTTCGGTTGGCTCCTGCTCGTAGGTTCTCGCTATGGAGTGACCTGCAGAACCAACTTCCACCCCACCTCATTGTTGCAACGCCTACAATACTTCAGCGTCGGCCTGTCCTCTATATTGCGCCCTGGTCTCTGCCGGTTTTGGCCCAAATGGAGGAACTATATGCCGAGGTGAAGGCCATGAAGGAGGAGCTTATTGTTCCGTTCTAAGCTTCAAGAGGTGGACTACATACAACACCTGTGCGAGGCTGGCGAGGCTTTTCAGATGGGGATCTTTGGGTGTGCGGAGTTTACGGAGCGGCCGTTCGAAGCACGGCAAGGGAATCTGTCTGAGCTTGATCTCGAGGACCTACTTCAGTTGCTTTAGTATTTTATTAGCAAGAGTCGGCGTACGCGGACTGGCCAGACCTGAGATCTCTGGGCGTGTGTGCAGCGCCTTGTCCTTCTTTTTCATTCCTGGTTTTGCTAACGCAACTGTCGTGCTAATGGACCTCGACTTACGGAGTATGTGCGGATAGCAGCTTGGCCTCTCCCGAGCGGTGGAAAGTGTGGCCTTCTGCATGGCAGGGATCAAGCTATGACGTCATATTGGTGCCATTTTCAGCTCCCCGCTCAACCCATATTTCCACGGTTGCTCAACCCCGCCTCTGGATAGGTGCGAGGATTTCCTCTTCAACCTCCGGGCCCAAAAGGAAAACCTGCGCAAGGCCCTACCAGCCATTGCCGGTGAGCCACCTTGATAGAAGACATCAACCAGGCCTGAAATAAGGTATCGATGGGCACTGATGAGATCGCAATCCCACAGCCTATAGAAGAACCGGAAGTAGCTGTTTCTCAACTACTCCAAAGCTCGAAATGGCTGTCACGGAAAACGGCCTGCCCAAACGCGTTTCTACCAGTCGCACAACAGCCATTTGTGCAGACGGCCAGTCGTGCGACTGGTATTGTTCGCAGGACCGGCTTGCCCTAACGCGTTTCTACCAGTCGCACAGCAGCCATTTATGGAGACGGCCTGTTGTGCGACTGGTACTAAACGCGTTTCTACCAGTCGCACAACAGCTATTTCTGGAGACGGCCAGTCGTGCGACTGGTCCTAAACGCGGTTTCTACCAGTCGCACAACAGCCATTTCTGGAGATGGCCAGTCGTGCGACTGGTCCTAAACGCGTTTCTACCAGTCGCATAACAGCCATTTCTGGAGACGGCCAGTCGTGCGACTGGTCCTAAACGCGTTTCTACCAGTCGCACAACAGCCGTTTATGGAGACGGCCAGTCGTGCGACTGGTATCGTTCGCAGGACCGGCTTGCCCAAACGCGTTTCTACTAGTCGCACACCAGCCATTTATGGAGACGGCCAGTCGTGCGACTGGTATCGTTCGCAGGACCGGTTGGCCCAAACGCGTTTCTACCAGTCGCACACCGGCCATTTATGGAGACGGCCTGCTGTGCGACTGGTACCGTTAACAGATAGTTCCTCCCGATTCTACGTCTCGACACCAGCTACGGATTTTCATCCACGAACGAACCCCAATGGTCACAATGTTCTAGTCCGTTCTGCCGACCTTACGTTTACCGGATATAACTAAAGGGATGCCTCTTCACCAACATGCCCATAGAGTATAAAGACACTAGGGACATGACCAAGTTGGCAAACCTCGTCGCTAGAGGGGAAACAGGACTGAAGCCTCTCAGCGTCAGACCTAGAAAGGGGGCCAACGTAGTAAGGGATTGGTTCCTCTAGCAGGTTTTAGCACAGGTCCTCAAGGTACCGTTCTGGATCATCCGATGGCTTCTCACCGTTGGAAAGGTCAGGAGCAATTCGTTCAGGCGCTGAGTGTAAACAACTGCTTTATAACAATACTGTTATCTAGGGGTGCACTACTCCACGACATAGGGACAGGGGCCCCGCGGGGCGAGATCGATCATCCCATCGGTGTAAACGCAAGACGAGATCCCAGGTTTCCCGGCAGCAGGGAAAGTGTCATACTACAGGGAGCTATAGTAGGGAGTTGGGGAGAGAGTGTGAGAAATGTGTTCTTATTGTTATTCCAGTGTTACTGGTGAGGAACGAAGATTGAAGTGTTAGACTAAAGAAGGAAGAAAAGATACTTGATAGAGCAAGCGAATATTCAAAAGAGACCGCTATTAGCCCAGCTAATCAAAGCACCACCTAGCAAACCCTAACCTTCAGCCCCATAGCGCGACAGAAAGGGCCAACGCGAGATGAGCCCTCAGCCGCTAAATCGCTGTTGGAGTTTGGCGATTTCCATCGCGAGGTTATCGGCCCGCTCCCGCTCTTGCTCAGCCCGCTCCCGCTCTCGCCAGACTTCAACGAGATTCGCAGCCGCCAGACGCCTCCCCAACGCTGGCCGCCCCCGCTACGCCGGCGCCATAAACAAACCCAAACCGCACCGCCTTTCCTGCACCCCAGTCTTGATCAGGACATGCTTTTGGAGCAATGATTCGTGCACCCAGTGGGCCCATCCCTCACTTCAAGCCGCTCGGCATGGGAACCTGCGGCCCCTTTGGCGGTTCGGTTCGCCATTTCCTGACACCGATTTAGGCCGAGATCTGGTGGGAATGCCATTTCTGGGATCCGTACCCAGGAAGCAAGAAAGGTCAACTGTGAGGTCAATGAAATAGGCTGACGGGTGCTGGTGCGCCAAATCCTGCTGCGGCAAAGCCATTTTTGGAGGAAATGCAACCTACCCAGTTAGGCTGCCAATGATGAAAACCGGTCACAAAAGCCGTTTCTGGCATGCAAGACCTGCGTGGATACTATATTTATCCCGGCTGTGCCCAATCCTGTTGGAAGTTATGGACAATCTGGCTGCCTCAAGCCACAAATTCAAGTTTCAGGTCTACAGAAGTGGTATAGGGATCCTTGGTATGACAGCCCCCGACCTGTAGATTACCGTTCCACAGAACCAAGGCAATCAATAAAAGACACAGACAGTTGAGGCCATTGCCAACGTCGCGAGCCACACCCCGTCTAACCTAATCAGTTGAGCCTATTCTACCGTGCCCTGTGTGAGGTCCGCTCACTATACCAGCTCTGGATGCACGAGCCAGCCGCCTTCATTCAAGACACCCATTCTACTTCGTTCACACCCACCGAGTCCTCCAGCACGCGGCCCGCGCATTCGTGTTGGAGATGCATTGTTGGCGCTAGGATCCCATCCCCTATCGGCGCAACAAGGCAGAATGTCGGCCTGCATCGTTCGGAGTTGTCGTCGAGATGCATGGTGCGGGCTCGCTCACGCTGTCGGAGCTCGCTCCTTTCATTTTACTCCAACCCCAGAGCCCCTTTTCTGTCTTTCTCATCATTATTCTTACTTCCTGATGCACCCCTTGGCTCTGGCTCACCATCACCGTATAATAGTAGTTGCGCTTCTCTGACGTGGACCAGGAAAGCATCAATTTGCTCCTCCAGGAATACTTGGGCAGTGCTATAGAGGAGGAGGGTCACGAGTAGCCCTTCGTCGCTCCCGACACGCAAGCGGAGCGCGCTGGAGTATGGATTGCCTGGACCGAGTATGTCTTCATCCCCCCGTTCTAAGGCTTGCCCAATAGAATCCAAAATCTCAACAGCACCTCTAGGACAACCAACAGATGTGTTACTCATCTCATCATTTTATAAAGTTTCTGTGGCCTCACCGAAAAAGACGAGGGTGAAATCGACAGCTATAGTACTCCTCAGAGCTATGTGGCCCTACCAATGAGTTCGAATCTGGTTCTGACTGAGTGAAGCTATCGTGATGTCGACCCTTACCGCTCCTGGGTGGACTTTGCGAGGAACCCAACGGCCCCAAGGGTTCGGGCACCAGTCCAGGCATTTCTTCACAGGTATGTGGTCGACTCCGTCAAGGAACGTGTCGTGCTAGGGGTAGAAGAGCGCGCCATGGTCCGCACACTTTAATCCGCCTACAGTGTCATTGAGGTTTGGAGGTTTGTCTCATCGGCCGATTTCAAGGTCCTCCGTGGCGAGCGGAGAGCACTACGGGAAAAGGGGAAGTACCTGGAGGCCGAACGGCTTATTCTGAGGTAGGAGCAAGAAGGCGACAAATGTGATTGACCCGCTTTCTTATTACAAGGTGATATATGAGGCCGGATAGTATACATCCCCTTTCACCCTTCTTAATCCCCTCGCACTCTATCGTATCTTGATGCAATGTTTTTTTCCCCCCCGATATGAGAGCCGGGGTGGGGGCTCCAGCTTCCTTCGTGCTAACCTTGTTGCTGCCCGGCCCTAGCCCATAGTCGCCGCTCCCAGCAGCTTCCGCACATCCACTCTCATGCGCAGCGAGCATCATGGGGAGACCTTTGAGGAGTTTTTCGCCTGGTAAGTCGACCAAGATCAAGTGAGAGTTAGGCTAGCATGATAAAACAGAGTGCAGTTGGAGCGTGAATACTCGGGCGCTTCTGAGAATCTATAGCGCACGCAGGGTCGTACAAGCAACAACACAGAACAGATAACCAGTTTCCCCCACAGCCTCCGACAAAGACACCGTAGATATGTGGATAAGGGGACGCCTGGGCGTACGGACCATGTGCGCTTAGTCCCACGCCAGACTTTGATCCTTGCAGTAAACCCACTTTCCTATTTGGTTCATCAGCCGATTTCTGATTGGTACCGCGTTCTATCCTGAATCCTCCACAACTGTGGAAACCTCCCAAACACCAGTTAACCCCAACAAGCAATGCATCACTAGCGTTGCCGCCGTGCCTGTCCCCTTTTCGATAATAACTGGGCTGCAGCCTCCCACCTTTTTTCTTAAATCCAGTCAATACACACTCTCCCAGCAGCCCTGCCGCCGTGTTTCCCAACAGAAATAGGGACTAACATAAGAAAATAGAAATAGAAAGGATAACGGTGACTAAGGAAGAGAAGATAGCTTTTTCAACAACAGACTGCCACCCCATAGAGGCCTAGTTTGTTGGTTGGTTAGTGAAGAAAATCTCCAAACGTGTCACCATCCACCACCTCGTCCACGTCAATCTCGCTCACCCATCCTCCTCGACAACTTCCCACCCCAATCACCCAACCGCTTCCCCTCATCCTTACCCAAAACACACAAGCCCAAAGCCCTCCACAAACTGAAATTTTCCAACCCTGAACTCACTTAAGTATCCTTACCCCCTAACCCATATCTGACCAAGCATTAACCCTCCTTCTTCACTGTATTACACAGTTAAAACTCACCACGGACTCCTCCCCACACCTACCCCTCTCACGGCTGCCGACGCCCCCCGGGCGCGCTGAACCCCGTCATGGTGGTAGTAACGGAAGACATCCGGCTGCGAGTGCTGGGCGTGCTGGTAATTATCGTGATGGTCCTCGTAGGGGAGGCCATCATACACCGGGGGATACTGACTCCCGCCACTCTGTTGTCGCTGTTGATGGTGAGGGACAGGCAGCGGAAGCGCAGGGGGGCCATCCTGCTGCAGCTGAGCCTGGGGGTGCTGCGTAATGTTGTAGGCGAAGACGGGGGAAGTATCAAGGTTGCTGGTGGTGGTGGTTGTTGGGGCCGGCTGCTGCTGCTGTTGCTGTTGCGGGGAGCCGGAAGCAGACCAGGGGGCTGTGGCCGTAAAGGGCGGATTGGGGACCGGCAAAGTCGGAGTGGGCGAAGATAGAGGAGCGACGGCTGGCGTCGTAGCGAGCTTGGGTGGTGAGTGGCTCGTGCATCTGCACGGCAGAATGGGGTGGCGGTTGGAGCTGGTGGCTGGCAGTGGCGAGGCACGGGGTCTCCGCGTAGGGGTAGTGTCCGGCAGTGGGCATAAGTGCTGGCATGAACGGGGTGGCGTGTATCTGGGCTGGGGCCGTGAACTGTAGAGTTGGGAACATCACCTGGGGAGAGGACGTGCGGGTGGTGAGAGAGTCGGGGCCGGGTATCTCCTGTTTCAGATCAACCTGCTCGTCGTCTTCTTCTCCCTCGTCCTCCTCGTCGAAGCAGTAGTCCATGACCATGTCATCCTGGGTAACGAGAACCTGGGTTGAAGGACCTCGTGCGACCTGTCAGTACGTACGACGGGTGATCAAGGTAAAAACAACCTACTGATCTCGCCGCTCATGAACTTCTCCTGCATCTTGGCAACCTTGAACAGCTCTTTCAGAATGGGCCGCTTTGTCGCGTTCCTGGGCTTGTCGCGGTCGTCGAACCAGGCGGAGAGTGACTCCATAGCGACGGTTTCCAGCTTCGCAACGTTAATGCCCAGCCCCTGGATGTCGGGGTGCTGCTTTTCAGCTGGCTTGACGATCATCTTCATAATGTGGGTCAGGAGGAAAACACGCTCTGTTGTTCTCTTGTCAGCCGAGATCCGGGGCGGGCAGTCGAATTACAGACCCTTCCTCCACTGATGGTCCGGCTCGATATGCCGCACCTTGTCCTTCTCACCCGGGCCCCAAGGCTGGGGCCACCAGCTCGGGGCGGTCCGGTCGCCTCCAGTGTACGGGTTGTTGGCCTGTTTCTTGGGGGCGATGACCTTCATGAAGGCCTTGGCAATCTCCTTGCAGGCGAGCTGATGAATGCACTTGAAGCGGTGGTCGTAGAACTTCCACACATCGTTGGTTCTGCCGATACACAGCGGCCTCATATATGTGGTAATGACAGGACGGGGGTCCTCGTCACCTCGCGTCCGGCTGGGCATCGCCCTTTTTCTGCGTCTCGACGCTGGGCGGTATTGGCCGTTGTAATCCTGCCCATTGTAATCCTGGTAGTGGTTGTCTTCGTGGGCTCGCGATTGGCTCTCCACTGACTTGAAGTCAGTGGGCTGTACAGATGGGGGTTGGCGGCTGGTCGCAACTCACCAGGCGAAGCTCGGTTTTGGAACTGGAGGAACTTCTCCCTCTTGAACATGAGGCGAATCTCTTCCTGGGAGACAGCACGGGGGCTGGCAAAGTAGGCAAACTTCCCATTGCCCAGGTGGGTGACGAGAAAAAAGCTCTTGAAGGGAATATGGCACTGTTCTGTAAGCGCCCTGGCAACGGTCTGCTTTACTGTTAGTCTTAGGTCGAGGGACTGAGCAAGTGAAGCTTTCGAGGGTTGAGAGGCCGTACCATCGGAGGAGAAGCACCAGGCCGACTGCCATCCCACTGCGAACAGCGACAGGTTGGACAATGATCCATGGTGGTAGAGTTGCAACTAGTGGTATTGAGGGTATCGAGGTAACGTGAGGCAACACGGGAGTCTGCAACGCGGGTCGGCGTCGAGGGCCCAGCGATGGCGGTCCGGGCGCTCGGGGAATGAAAGATGTTCTGGTGTGAGTGAGTTCGTGTTATAGAGGGCGCCCCCTCCCTTTGAAGAAGCTAAAGACTCGGGTGTTGGGAGTCTGGTACAGCGGCCGGGATCCTTGAGCGCAAGGATCACACGCTCAAAGTGATGGCTGGGAGGGATCTGACAGGACCGCTGGCGGGAGCCAACAGTACGGAATAACAGGCTAGGACGGCAGAAGCCTGATACCTATTTGGTAGATGCTCTGTCCCTGGTTGGAGGCGGTTGTTTAAAGGAGGACAGGAGGGCTGGAAGCAAAAGTAACGGCCTAATCGAGGTTCTTGTGTGACGGGACCGCGCAGGAGGTATGGAGAGAGCAAGAGCCGCCCCTTTGGTTTTATGTATCTAACAGCACCTGGTTGTTAATTAACATCGCGGGCCAGATCCATGATTTGGATCGCCAAGAGGAGATAGAGGAGTGGACTGTCGTCGACTAACTTTCAGAGAATTGAGGGAGGAGGGAAAAAAGGACGACTTTGACGCCGACTATGTTGCTTTCAGGAGTTTGACGGCAGAAGATAATGGCTGAGCTGGTGCAGGGAAGAGTGTCCCAAGACTTGAGACAGCGGCGCAAGGGGTTGACAAGATGTGCTACTTCAGGCGGGAGAGGGATGGCTTCGAAGAGGCACGAAGACGCTGAAATTCTCGGAGCGAAAGGGAGAGAAAGGTGGCCTGAAACGAGGGGCAGGATGAGATGGGAAACAAGATATACTCGGGAGCGGCGGCTGGTTCGGCTGTCCGCAAGCACAAGAGAGCTCAGCATCAGAAGGAAGTGGAGAAACCGCGACGTCGACCAATCTTTCTTTGGCTAGGCTTACACTGCAGGATTGCGCTGCTGTGATCTTGAACAAGCAAACGGGGCCGAGTCTCAGCCATCCATCCATCGAGACTTGCGATCCAGGTCTTTTTTGGCTTGATGCTGTCTGTGCTTCTGACACAGGGATCTGGAATCCTGGATCGACACCTGGTGCAGATCGACAAGGGCATCGGGGCTTCATGCATGGGAGAATGTTGTCTCCGCCCCCTTGCTGCAGACGAGCCCGGCATTCCGGTCGGTCGCTGATTGCTGGCCAAGAAAACAAACACTCTGGAGCCTCGCAAGCAGAGCGATGAAAATGGAAGTTTCCAACAGGCCCCAGCAGCCAACAGGCAGCGTGGCGACTCTACCGGAACCTGGAATAGCTTCCGAGCGGATTTCAGGTGACCGTACCCAGGAGTAACTTGGTCAAGATTTACCTGACGTGGGTAATCAAAAACGAGCTCGGTAATTTGGGGTAACAACGGATGCAACGAGGAGCACAAGCTCCATACCGCCAAGCTTCCTACAGCTCACGCATGTACATGCGCCCGGTAAGAGCGGCGCAGGACGCGAGAGCAGTCTCAAGTCTCAACAGAGGCACAACAAGTCCTTGGAGCTACAGTGAATGCCTGATTTTGAAGGATAGTTGTCATCCGGCGCAAAGCGGGATATTCATGAGGCGCTACGAAAGCTTTTACCACGTTCTCCTCCTCCTCTCCTGCATGCTTGTTGTAGCTATCGGCCTCGTCTAGGCGGACGATGTCGCCTTCTCGCGGCAGTGCTTCTCCCACATGGCGGCGTAGCGGCCGTTGAGCGCGAGGAGCTCCTGGTGAGTACCACGCTCGGCAACGGTGCCGGCGTGCAGGACGATGATCTGATCGGCGTGGGTGATGGTTGACAACCGATGACTGTAGCGGTTAGCATTGAGTTCAACCCAGGCAGGGTACGGAGTGTGACTCACGCAATAATCAACAGTGTCCGACCCTGACCGAACTTGCCACTAATGAGCTTGGACTGGATCTTCTGCTCGGTCTGGCCGTCAAGCGCCGAGGTCGCCTCGTCGAGCATAATGATCTTCGGGTTCTTCAGGATGGTGCGGGCAATCGCCACGCGCTGCTTCTCGCCACCGCTGAGCCGCAGACCCCGCTCGCCGACCTTGGTCATGTAGCCGTCTGGGAAGCTCAAGATGCGGTCGTGGATGGCGGCAGCGCGGCAGGCCTCGAAGACCTCCTCGTCAGTCGCACTCGGGTTGGCGTACTTCAGGTTGTACAGCAGCGTCTCGTTGAAGAGGACCGTGTCCTGAGGCACGACGCCGATGAAGCGGCGAACCGAGTCGATGGTCAGGTCCTTAACGTCGTGGCCGTCAAATTCGATGCTGCCGTACTCGCAATTATAGTACCGGAACATGAGGCGAAAGACTGTCGACTTGCCGCCGCCCGACTCGCCGACAAACGCCGTGGTGGTGCCGGGCTTGCATTCGAAGTCAAGGCCGTTCAGCGCCGGTTTGCGCTTGTCGTACGCGAAGCCAACCTTGTTCCACTTGATGTGACCGGTGCATTCCAGCAGCGGCTTGACACCAGGCTTATCCACCACCGTGGGCTGGATCTTGAACAATTCGAGCAGCCTTTCGCCCGAGATCATCGCCGACTGTACCGTCCGGTAGAAGGTGCCAAAGAAGTTCAGGGGACCTTGCAGCTGACCAAGATACGTTACCAACATGGCAAAGTCACCGACGCTCCTCTCCTTGGTCGACACCTGGTAACCGCACGTCAGCAAGGCGACAAGCATGCCGCACATGAACACCACCGACTGGCACATGTTCATGTGGCTGATGCCGTAGGTGACCTTGGCCTCGGCGACCTGGAACTTCTTGATGACGTTGCCGTAGCGCTCGAACTCTCTCCTCTCGGCGTTGAAGTACTTGACTGTCTCGTACGACATGATAGAATCGTTCTTGACGGCCTCCTCCTCGCGGTCGGCGTTAACCATGTCGCGGCGCTGGTCAGCCCTAGTGGCAGCCATGCGGATGGTCAAGTAGAGGTAGTAGAAGGTGATGATCGACACGAAGAGGGCGTACATCGGGCCGAGCTTGACGTACAAGAAGATGATGGCTACCAGGAGATCCACCAGCATGGGCAGAACCTGGAACGTGACCTGCTCAAGAAACTGGTTGATGGATGCTCCCTTGTTGAGTGCCGAGAGGACTTCGCCAGTGCGCTTGCTGAGGTGGAAGTCCAATGAGAGCGAATGAACGTGTTCGAAGGCGGCTGTTGTCAGGGCCCTGTAGGTGTGCTGGGACACGGGAACCCAGAGGATCGTCCGGAGCGAACCCAATAGGCCTGAAGGGCCTTGGAGAAGCTTGTACAGAATCAGGAAGCCCAACTGAGACCAGGCGGGGTCGATCCTGGTTTTCTCATCGTCGAACATGTCGATGACCACCTGCAGCTGTGCAGGCACCAAGATGTTGACAACACGCTGGAGGACGACGAGGATGAAGCAGACGAAAACCACGAGCTGGAGCCTGGCTGACTTGCTGGGCCAGAGGTATGGGAAAAAGACCGAGTAACCGCGGCAGTACTCGAACCATGTCTTGTGAGGGAGCTTGTCTGGCCGGTAGAAAGCGGGGCCCTCGTCCTGCTGCTGTTGCGTGTCCCCGGAGGATTCGCTCGAGCTGGCACTTTGGTTCGTGCTACCGTAGTGGGTGTCGCGCCTCACATGTCCGTTGGTTTGGCTGTGATAATTGTGGGTGCCGTTGCGGTTGCCGTCGAGCAAGGGGCTCGTTTCGTCCGAATCGGATCCCTGTGCCTCCCCATCGTGAAGCAGCCGCTTTTTCGAGCGGCTTCTGGCAACAGCACTATACAGGCAGATCGAGGCAAAGATGAGGCAGATGCGCATGCCCGCGATGCCGAAATCGGTTTTGTCCCAGAACCCAACGCCACGTGCCAGTTTCGAAGCAAGGACCGGCTCAACCTGAGCAGAGTGCGTTCCGCAGTTGATGGCGAAAACGGACGCGAGCAGGATGACCATCTCGCCGATGAGGCCGAGGACCCAGACGACAAGGTGGACGACAATCGGACTCTTCTTCCACTCAAGGAGCGTGATCATAACGTAGAGATAGAGAAACGCTGAGCCGACAACGTAGACCTGCAATGCTTTGTCAGCTATAGGTCGACATGACCAACAGCGGGGCGAGACTCACAATTCTCTCTTCGCCACACCACCAGGTCTTGCCATCACCGAATACTTGGCGAGATGCAATGGCATGGAAAGCGATGACGGCGCCATTGGCAACAAACGACAAGGCAACACCACCCGTCAGATACAGGAAAGTGATCCAGGCAAGGCCGCCATTCGTGTTGGCGTTGTCGTAAGCTTCCAATGCCTCTTGCTTTCGCTTCCTCCTGGTAACGGGTAACGGCTTGCCGTCGGGGCCCTTGGCGGTTGTAACGACTAGATTCTTGTCGGCTCGGGACGTGATGATGGTATTAACGGCGGCCGAGAGGACGAAGGCCAGGAGCAGGACCACCGGGTAGAGGAGCTGTGCCTTCTGGAGAAACGTTTCCGCTGTACTGAAACTCGGCACAGGATCACCCTTTTTCAGCGGCGTGTCCATGCTACGCCGAGTAAGCGGAGAGATGGGGGTAGAAGGTAGGTAGTAGCTGTGGGTGTGACTGGATATACGGGTTCGGTTCGCAGGTGGAGAGGATGGTTGATGGAGGGGCTGTCAATGACAGGGCGGGTCAGCATCTCGAATCGCAACCTGGAGCCGTCCATGGTCAAGGCGAACAGCGGCATGGTGGGGATGTGAATGTCTGGCTGACCTTGTTGGGTAATTGACAAAGTTTCCAAGATATCCAAGGGCTGCTTGATGATCGTGGCGTCGTTGCGGCGGCCCTCCAGCTGCTGGTGATGTTTTCTGCTCCTGCTTCGTCCTCGGTGTAACCAGCTTCAATAGAATGCCGATCTCAACCGGCCAAGGATCAAGGCAGACGAGAGAGAGACAGACAGGAATGCGACCAACGGCCCTCGCGAGAAGGAGGGGGATAAACGAGCATTTGAGACGATGGTCGTTGATTGTTCGGGAGGAAAGTCGAGCGTCGAGAGGACCAGCAGAGGGGCTCCCAGGTAGTAGTTGAATCGACGCCTACCTCAAACTTTCCTCGTCCAGTCGCAGGTGAAGCCGGCAACCTTGAGGTGGAATCTCAAGAGGTACTCTGGTACCTGCTAGATTGGCGCCTGGGGGCCTGGCAAGACGGCGCAGGAGTACCCTGGTTCCAGCAGCCAACTACTGGCGGCCACTCACGGGTGTTCTGGCAGGGGGGAGTGCAGCGAGAGGCCCTGGCCAGGCCCTTTGCCCTGTGGCTGCCTTTCTCCCGGCGATGGTCGGCTGCCGGCAGGGAGGAGCACACGCGCATTTCTGGCCGTGCATTTCCATGTTGTGTGTGTGTGTGTGAATGGATCCAGAAATCCGAGATGGTCAAGGTGTCTTCCCGCAGCCCAAAAAGTGCTCATCCCTCCTCCTTTCGACAGTCTTGATCCTTGACTTGGGCCGTGACACTCGACTACTGCTGAGAATTCTGAGACCGACCGACAACACACATGCCCTCATGCGAGCCACCCTCCCAACCCCCCCGGGCGACTCTGGGACCGCTAGGACGCGGAGCCTCCGGGGAAAGATCACCGCTAAAACTTGAGATCGGCGTGGCCTGAACCGGGCTGGGTCTTGAGACGTGGACGGGCCGAAGGTCAGACGACAGCCCGGACGGGAGGCTTTCTTCTCTCTCGGCTCCTGGCCGCCGTCTCGTGCGTCTACCCGCGCGTTGATGACCGTAGTTTACGTGCCTTGCGGCACTTTTTTGTCAGGCCTTGGTCAGATATCCTGCGGGGATTGCCACACCACACGGCATGCTGGGGCTGCGGCTTGCCTGGCCGGAATGGCGAGCTACAGCAAGACGCAGCCAAACGGCTGTGCCCTCAAATTGCCCCGGGTCGTCTGTCGAGGCTGGGTCTCCACCGCCTTGCACAGCGAGAAGTGATTGCAGCTGCATGAGGTGCCAGGTGCATACGCAGATATCCACGACTCCTCGACGCCTGGCGTCTGTACCCGCATGTGGATTGGTGGTGTCCCAACCGTCCGGGTTCTCGAGGCTCCCCTGGACACTCTCCCCGCGTACTGGGAGTGGTCGGGGGCTGGCTGCTCTGATTTGCTCTCAACTTTCCACAGCCTCCAAACAGAGCGCATGAGATGCTCCTGCTGCGCGACCCTCCTCAAAGGTCGGACCGAGAGAAAGACAGCTCAACACCCCAAGAAGAAGGTACGTCGAACAGCCCCCAAATCAAAGCTCATACCTTGGTTTGCTTACCGGCCACCCCGCACTCATGACAACCAAGTCGCACCAGACGCCGGACACCAAACAAAGTGCGGGGGATCGTCCACGATGCCCGTTCCCAGATCGTGTTTGCGGCGTGGACCATGCTGTGACATACATACCGCCTACATGCTTAGGTCCTCCATCCTCGTGCCAGTTGGTAACCATCTCAGAACCCAGCAAGCCATCCTCCTTCGTAGGATCCCCCCCCCGCTTCCACCTCCTTCTTCCCTCCCATCACGCCCCTGATACCCCTGAACGTCCTAAACCACTCGCTCCAAGCCAATGTCCCCGGTTGCCATCGATGTACCACGAGCAAACCTCATCCGTACCTCGAAAGCATCCCGACGGACAGAAGTCGAGGATGCTGCACCGCGCATCTCAGCCCACCGAAAGCGTACTAGTGGATTGAACGCACTTCTCTTCCCGATTGAGAAGGCGAGCTAAGGAGTGGGAGTGGCGGGCCAGCTCCCCTGGGGGGTGAAGCGATGGAGTGGGCGAGTCGAGGCCGTTGCCCTCGAGCCTTTTCGAGGTGATTGGCGGGGAGCCTTATTCAACCTGCAGGAGAATGCAGCCAGTGCCTTTTTTGAAGCCCTTCGAATGGGACACGTTCCGGAAAAAGGCGTGGCACGTCTCGTATTTGACACCGGGGGGCAGATTGATTAATACAGCCTTGGCATGTACACACCCAGCTCCCAGGAAAACGACAAGGGCAATATCCCAGGCTAGTATCCTCGAGGCTACAACCACCATCGGGACCCCCTGTCACCACTGTCGCCCTGTTTCTTATGGTCCGCGAACCACCTCCACAGCTCGTGCGAGAATCATACAGAAAGGCGTCCTCGTCGACGATGAATACCCTTCTTTTCTCTCCAACTCGATTCTCAGGTTGTGTCTTTGAACCATTCTGCACCTTCAATACCATATATAACAGTCGCAACCACGATCCCCACGCCTTGTCTGTGTAACAACTCCTTGCTCTGAGCAATGGGCATCTCCAAAACGTATGACGAGCACCCGTCTCTCCTTGTCCCCGCCGCTGACGCAAACAACCAGAGACGGACATGGCGTTTCCGGCAGAAGGGGAGCCACTCCGCGAGCTAACCAAAAGGGGAGGAGACGGAATTTCGATGATGGGACTCCCGACAAGCCCGACTTGGCCATTCCTCAGCGTCAGCGGCCTCCAGCGCCCTCGCGCCCCAAGCAGAAGCGCCGACAACCGCAACCCCGCCCCAGCCCTGGTGCCCGCGCCCCCGGCTCCGCTGGACGATCAATGGGTACTCATCTGGCAGCCCGAGACCAAATCTATCACCCAGGAGCAGCTGGTTGCTGAGGTCAAGGGGATCTACGCCGGCTTGGTTATGGTCGAAAACAAGTGCATCGAAGTCATCACGGCCCAGAGCTCGCCCAGCACCGCCACCGCACTCTCCCATGAGCAGTGGCAGGCCTTGATCTCCCTCCACCGCACCTTGCTCCACGAGCATCACGATTTCTTCCTCGCATCCCAGCATCCAGCCGCAAACCCGGCCTTGAGGCGTTTGGCTGCCAAGTACGCCATGCCTGCCCGGATGTGGAGGCACGGGATTCACAGCTTCCTCGAGCTGCTGAGGCATCGTCTGCCGCAGAGCTTGGACCACATGCTGACCTTCATCTATCTGGCCTACTCCATCATCGCTCTGTTGCTCGAGACGGTGCCCGCGTTTGAGGACACGTGGATCGAGTGTCTTGGTGATCTCGGACGTTATCGCATGGCTATCGAAGATGAGGACATTAGGGACCGTGAGGTTTGGACTTCGGTGAGCCGCAATTGGTACTCCCAGGCTGCTGACAGAGCCCCGACCACCGGCCGCTTGTCCCACCATCTCGCCATCCTCGCACGCCCGAATGTGCTACAGCAGCTTCAGTACTACTTGAAATCGCTGTGTGTAGAGCTGCCGTTCCCCTCTGCCCGCGAGAGCATCGTGACGCTGTTTGACTCCATCACGTCCAATGCCAGCAGTCCCCAGCAGGTCCAGCTCCCGCCCACCGAACTCGCCTTTGTCAGGATTCATGGGATCCTGTTTAACGGTAAGCGCGATGCGAAGTTGGCTCCTACAATGAACATATTTTTCGGTCTCCTGGACAATCATATTGGCCGCTCCACTCGTCGGTGGCTTCAACCAGGGTACGTGCCCAAAATCCTCCTCCTTTTCTGATAGCTTCCTGAGTCGTTGACCATAAAGTAGCTATCATATGGCTCTTTCCAATATCTGTGCCTTGACCGGGTACGGCGACGAAGCCAACCCCATTGCACAAGCCCTCAGAATCACTGTCCTCCCCCCGGAGGAGGATGAGGAGATGCAAGATCCCGGGTCCCCTTCTTCCCAATGCACCAGCACCAAAACAGCCAGGGAGTTTCCACACGCTCTCAAGCTCTTCATCGGCACCTACAACATCGTCTGCCGCCGCTTTGGCGACCCCAACATCCTCTCCTTCCTCCACGTCATTCTCACCTTCGTCCACCACCTCACCTTCGTACCTGAGGCCATGGACCACGTTGCCCCTCATTTTCCATGGAAGCTGACAGCCCTCATGCTGAACACGCTGGTTGGATCGTTCAAGTCGTCTTCTGCTGAACAGCAGCGCCTCGTTTCGTCTCTGTTGGAGAGCGAGGAGTTCCCTGGCAGCAGGGAGCTTAGGAAGCGAGCAGAGGAGGTGGAAAGCGAGAATGAGGGCGCTGTAAAGGTGAAGAAAGAGGAGAGTATCGCAGAGGCGGAAAAGAAGAGCAAGCTGGTGGAGTCTGGCCCACTCCGCCGTCGTCGCCACCCGCTGCCGGATGACTGGGTGATGCGAGGGTTCTACTGGGTTGACAACTACTTCCCGGACTTCTGGTTTGACATGGACGAAAGTCTTGATGACGACGACAAGTACATGGAAGTGGCTTCCATGATCGAGGAGAGGAGGAACAGGGTGGTGTGGCTGGGCGCGCGCATCGCGGCCAGGGAAGGAGGCGGCCGTTGGCTGACCTTTGACGCCAAGTCCAGGAGTTTTGGCGTCAACCCGGCTTATGAGGTTGATCTCGGCCTGCAGATTTCGGGGATGCTCACACCCGAGCAAAGCGTGGATTTGGATCTGGGGCACTTGCTGGATGCACGTCGCCAGCCATTGATAGCAAGAAATCTTGTCATGTACATGAAGGGACACCAAGAATAGGACGAAAATTGTAGGTGACTAGCAGTATCAGCTCAAAGTCGTGAAAGGGTTGAACTCCAGCTTCTCTTAAGGACTCTGCCGCAGACTCCTCTCCAAGCAGCACAAGCAACCATGCGAGATATGATGAACCCCAGAACGTTCCGCTAACCTAACATGTGTTCTAAAAGCGTCCAACCTTTTCATATTGTACACCTGGATGCATGGCAGTTCTCGAATCCCCATCCAACAGCAGCACTGAAGTCTCTTAGTAGGTATGCTGCTTGGGGCGCTTGATCAGGTGTTCCCATGGAGGGTACTGCTTCGGCTTGCACTCGCCTGGATCATGTTAGTGCCGTGTGCTTCGGAGAGTGACCGTCTCAGGAGATACATACCACAAAGCTCCTCCGCCCGGTACTCAAAGTCGGTGACATTCGGCTGGCACCTCTTGTGGGTGATGGTGTATTCCCGGCACCACCAAGAGGCAATCCACCGGAAGTGGCCGCATGAGACCACCAAGAGGCAATCCACCGGAAGTGGCCGCATGAGTATTCCCGTTGAGTATAGTTGCACATGACAAGTATGAGATAACCGGCGCTGGTGAGAGGTCTTTGAGGTACCGACAATTAGGAGGGGAGTTGATGATCCAAAGTCGGAAGGGAAAGGGGGGAAGAAGAGGCTCGGGTCTTATTCAAATCGAGCATGATTCCAAGACAGAACCAGATTTGGAGATGCCGATGGCAGTACGGATATCGATGCCGGTCAATCCCTTGGGAAAGCATGGTCCGATATGGTAAACATGGATGGTTTACGCCCCTGCTCGACGAAGCCCGCAGCTGCCCGAGGCCCACATTGTCAAGCAAGCGGCATGGATCCTTTCAGCCACCCACTCGCGGGCTATCCATACGCCCCGGCCGCCAAAACCGGGTACGTGCCGTGGGCTGGATCTCGATGGAAGCCTCGCGTGGGGGGGCAGCTTGCTTGGCGGGAAGGGTCAGGGACAGCGGATCAACACCTTGGCAAGCAGCAAACCGTCTCTGATGAGCGTGACGAATCGGCGGTTGCCAAGAAGTTCCCGCATTAGCGCTATCAGCCTCAAACGATCAAACTGCACTGGAAGTCGACACCAATTTATGGGGAAGGATTCACCGAATCTGGGAAGCGCGGCGGCCCATGCCGGGCCCGGAAACACGTCGTCTCTATACCTCTGCCGGATTCAACCCTGCCAGGCCAGGACGGCCTGACAAAGCAGGCATTTACCCCACGAGATGTCACTCGAGTAAGTACACACCAAACAGTTATGGCAGCTTCGACGGTATGTGGACATTCTTCGGCCGTTAGGGTTCTTAGCATAACGCCTCACCAAAGTTGTGGTCGCATGGGTGTTTCATTTAATCAACTAGCACATGTTGTGTTAGATGCTTGTTCAGGGAAGCTCGAGGGGTGAATGTAAAATGCGGTGAAAGCTGCTCCTGATCCGAACCAAAAACCCATGCCATGCTCCACTTTTCTTCAACCTCCCACATGTCGCCCACGTTAAAGCAGAATCCTGTTCCCTTTCAGCCACGCTAAAATGGGGAAATCTGCAGAACCCCTGTCCCCACCTCCTCACTCTAAAATCCGGAAATCCGCAGAGCCACTGTCCCTTCAGCCACGCCAAATTCGGCACCCTGCAGTGCTACCATGCAGATTCACATGCAGCTGCACGAAGAGATTTTGTCGATCGCTCTCCCGCGGGTGAGAACCCCCTGCACAGGGCGGCGATGAGGTGGTTCCATTCCATCGAGTGCCTTCCCATGTTGAACAACGTTGGACTCTGCCGCGTTCTCATTCAGGCCATGTTAGGCGAGAAGAGAGGACAAGACCCCGGCACTCTTACGCAAGGAGAAGGCAGCGCGTCTACGACAAAACACAGGCAGTGCCGGAAACAGAAACCCTGGATAGCAGCAGTTGACATTGTGTTATTTGTTACCATCAAGTTACCTGCCTGGGCCTATCTGTGAACAGAGTCGGACAGTCAACGCAATGACGGAAAGAAAACCCGCTGAAACTCCTCCGTACATCCAAGGGATCTCAAGACATGAGAAAGAATTACTGACCCCCCTGCGCTCCGACCTTCCTCTCACCCTGCTTCTCCCGCACCCATTCCCCCACCTTCATCACTGCATTCTCCGGCATGTCTTTGTGCTTGAGCAAGAACCCCTGGAGCTCTGCCGGTGAGAACTCTTTAGGCGGGACCTTGGACACAAATTTCTCGGCAAGATTCTTGAGGTTGAAGGAGCCCATGGAACTCTTCTGAGATGGAACATTGTCTTCACGTGGGATGCAGTCCTGCTCGTACATATTCACAAACAGCTCCCGGGCCAGATCCTCCGTGGCGTTGGTAAAGGCAACCTGCAAGTCGACACGCCCTGGGCGGATAAGGGCTTTGTCGAGCTTATCGGGCTTGTTTGTCGTCATGATGAGGACACGGCCCTCTTGGGTAGCTACACCGTCGATTGCGTTGAGCAGACCGGCCAGGGAGATCTGGGGTTTCCCCTTGCTGCTATCGGTGCCGTGATTGGAGGCTAAACGGGGGGACGATGAGTCGGCGGCGGGATCCTCGTCGCGCTTCAACCCGGCTGTGTCAATGTCTTCGAGCAGCACGATACACCTCCGGGGCAGAGATGTGAACAGACCCAGCAGGTCCTCCTCAGTCAGTGTGGGTTCCAAATGCGGGATAACGTAGATGTCGAGGCCGAAGACTCCGGCAAGTGCAAAAGTTAGCGATGTCTTGCCTGTGCCGGGTGGGCCGTAGAACAGGAGACCCCGACGGAGCGGGATGCCTCGACGGGCATAGTAGCGTGCCGTCTCTGGAAGGAGAAACTCGTGCATATCCCAGATAACGCGGGCTTTCTGTTCTTTGTCGAGGACCACGGTCTTCATAGGGCGGACGGGGCGGCTACAAACTGGCTTCCAAGGATTTGGGTGGAAGCGGCGCAGGATTGGGTTGAGGGGGCATCTGACAGTGGTTCTCCCCTGGTGGCTGTTGTCGTATTGCTCCTTCGCATGCTGGAGTAGTCGCTCGATAGGCTTTGTCGACCGGCCGTAGCAAGACACCACAAGCCATTCCTTGTCTTGGGTGATCCCGTGAGTATTGGAAGCTGGGTCGAGGGGTGACCTTCTTTGGAGGATAAAGTACCAGCCATTGAACCAAAAGCCGTGCTCGCCTATGGCGGGCGTGAACCGGGGGGCGACGTTGGCTTCCTGCCTCGAGATGTCGAGATCAACAGCGCCGTCGAGGGACACGCTGACGATGTTGAACTGTGACCCATCCTCATGGTCCTTGGATACCGTCTCTGCCTTGAGGAAGCGTGAGAACTGGTTCGACTGTGCCAGCCACACCATCATGTGCAAAAAGATGTCGTCGTTATTGTCGATCTGGATGCTGGCCATAAAGTGCTGGCGAGCTAGCGAGTTGACGGTTGAGTAGAGCTGATGCCAGAGCTTGTTGGCGGCCCAAACAACGGCGACCAAGGTCAGGATGTAGGTAAGATCAATGCCGATGGAACTGCCAACGATGTCGTAGAGGAGCATGAACAACCTCATCAGGGGGTTGAGGTGAAAGCCGAGGATCGGTGAAAGAATCTCCAGGATGTTTTCTGGAAGCCCGTTGCCGCCTGACCCGTTGGTAGCGTGACTGACGTTGACCCGAAAGAGAGTGCTAAAGTCCATCGTGGTGCGAAGGGAGTCGAGTGGGCAGGGAAAGATCGCTGGCGTGTGGAAGTAGAGCAGGAGACGGCAATGACCATCACCGAGTTTGTGTGCGGAGGGCGCCCCTACTCATGAAGAATGAAGCTCCAACCTCTGGCCAAATCGCTCTGAAAAAAAGGCGCAGGAAGTGGCTGACAGGGACCCCGACAAGGCCAGTGAATGGTGGTGGAACTCGGAAAGTTTGCGCGTGTAACGGGTGAGGGCGTGGGGACTCCGCTAGACGTGTTTCCGACCACTCGGCTGTGCCATACCCGAGAAAGACGGCGGCTCCGGGTACTTGGACGCGGCCCGAGATGTTGGGATCACTTGGATGGGCGAGAGACGACAGTCGGCTGCAGATGGATATTGGTGCTGGCTTGGCTGCGGAGACAAGGGGGCCCGCCGCCGCAGGGCGCCCGGATCGAGCGCCCGTGGTGTGGCGTTCACTTATCCGGGTCTGGTTTGTACGGAGTATGGCTCGTGCATTTCTGTTCCTCGCAGAGGTACGGATACTGAATTCATGCTGCAGTCGCCCGCTATCGAGCGGGACTCGGGGACATGGGCAACTACAGGCCAAGAAGACGTTCCCGGCGTCTTGGCACCAGTCAGGACGATGTCCACATTCGGCTAACTGACCCCTGATCGCCCGAGACGAAAGTGGGACAAGGGACTCCAGTCAACTGATTGATAGACGCCAAGACATGCGATGTGTGCCTCTCCCTCCATTGGTGGCCCAATTCTGACCGCACAGCACACTCGGCAGGGGCCCTGGTGGAACCCGGGCAGAGGTCGACAAGCTTTTAGCATCCCTGTGTCGATTTGATGGCACGTGCTCGACGTATCAAGGATCTTTCAAGATGAACTTGATCAAAGAGCAACCCCGACTCACAATAGCATCGAGAAGACGAGCACCATGAGATATTGTCCACATCAAGGAACAGTGCAAATTAATCAGGCCGCTGCAAACAGAAGCAGCTTGCGATGTCCACTCACCTGCGCCTATCCCGCCTCCCAGGATTGCAGCTGAGAGGTGGCGGCTCAGACTCCCTTGTCTCTCGGCTTCGGTGACGGCAGACACGGCAGTCCGATCGATATCGGCTCCGTACTTGACAAACGGCAGTCGTATAAAGACCTTAAGCTGACGGCTATTGCGTTCTGAGAGACATACAGACCGTTCTCTACGACCGATACCCCGCCAGATTCTCCTCGTTGTTGGAGAGAGAAGAAGCGGCGCTGCCCGCCTTTCGCTATCGATCATGTGCCACGGACATCCCTATTCCTATCCTTGCGGCCATCAATCCGTAACATGGCACTACTGCCCATCGGCTCTCATCGACGTGCAAACAGGCTACCAGACACCATGTTCCAATATCACGTCTGCTATATCCCGACCATCAACATCAAAATGTCCCTTAGCAAACTGTGACTTTCGCAGCGCCAGGTCTGGCGAATGGACATGTTGCCAGTGCGGCGGGCTGAATAGCGACGGGTGGTGCAAGAACATGTCGCCCAATCCGAATTGGGAGTGGAACCCGGTGACTGGTGAGTGGGAGTTGATCGAATGGTGCGACCATGGGTGTTGCCTGAGCTGCACTAAAAAATGTGAGTTTGGCGATTCTTCGTTCCGTCAGATCGGAGGAGGTTCTAACTTGGCCTAAGCCCTGATTAGCGGTGGCGAACTGAACCGTACAGAGAGGAGGAACGGGGAGAAGTCGTGAAAGCATGGCCTGAAGGTACCTAGCGATGTCAGCCCAGCTGCTGCGCAGAGACTGTAGAAGAGTTCGTCGCAGAACAATTGTAGTAGAAGGCTTCCTCCAATCGGACATAACGGCCCCAGTCCCCTTGCTTCCCCGGTGATGATGCCGGGACCCAATTCCCCAACCACTGCAGGGACTCTCATTGAGGGACCCATTGCGCGTAGATGCAGGTTGATCGACGGGGTGGCGGCAAGCTGGCTAACAGAAACCCCTTTAGGTACATGAACAAGGGTATTTCTTGGCCTAGATCATCCAGCCTTTATTGTGCTTCCCTGTAAACTTCAACACCTTGGAGCGCGCCTGGTTTTCAACTCTCAACATCATCTCCTCACGCCTACACGGCCTCACGGTCCACCCATCTCCAAAATGTTGTCTCAGCTTAACCAGACCCCGTGTCACATGACAACGCGGCGATTTTCCCCGACCCTCCTTTTCCCCGTCGCATTCAGCTAATCCGCTCCACGTGAAATGCCCCGCCAACTACCCCGCCCAGATAAGCCCGCAAGAATTTCGCCAGGCGCAAATTGGGCATACCTGGAACAACTACCCAACAAACCCCCGCCATACAAACTGGGACCTGTCACAATGGCTGGGACGGACGTCAAAGGTTGTAGTGAGGAGGAAATTTTTGCGAAAGTGAGAGAAGTAGTAGGCGAGAACCTTGTAAGTAACTTACTTTGATCGCAAATTGGCAGGTACTAATCATTTCAGACCAAGGAAACGCGATCGGAGCTCAAGTTCAAGACGGATAAAGACAGCAACGACCGAGCCTTTGTCGCGATCGTCATCAACTTCGACGGACCTAACGGTGTCATTATCGTAGATGGAGTTTGGCTGACAGCGGGGGAAGGAAAGACAGAGAATGGGCAACGTTTATACATTACTTCAGACGCTGATGTTTTTGGGGAGGAGCAACCAGATGTTTATTATATCCGTCGGGTATGATTATTCATAATCCGGAGATGTACTGGTCGTTGCCACCTAACGACAAGGTCCCCAAACACGTTTGGCCAGACAACTCCGTCCCCTGTACCATCTGAATGCCACCACCGAGTGTCTACTTTCAAATCTCGAACTTTCGCATTGCAGAAGCCGAAGCCCTCATCTCCGACTTGTTGTAGATGGTCCAAAATCCCATTCAATAACACTTCCAGACGCACATGGAATTCAGGTCCAAACGTGATCTTTCTTGCATCACACCATGCCGAGGTGATCTGGAACTGGACACCGGGTTGGATAAAGACAGGTGAGACACATCGCTGGTTGCAGTAGGTAAACTGGATTTCATCGGGGAGATGCTGGTTCAGATAGTCGCAAACGCTCTTGGCATCGAATTGGGCTCGTCTCGGAGGAGGAAATTGTTTGACCGGTCGCAGTATGGATTGCCCGGCCGATATAGCGTTCGGCTGAACTGTGAGCAGCGGACCTGTTTGACAAGAGCCAGTGCCGTACGGCTGGGACACCGGAATCTGAGCGAGATTTGGCGGATTGAGACATGAGGTAGTTGCGCAGGAATTCAAGGGACAACCTGACGCTACAGTCGTCTGCGCGGCAACAGCGCTCGCGGCTGTATCTGGATAGCACCTCTCAGCACATGACGGACGCAAAAAAGGCATTGAGATGGGCCCACCTTCCAATGCGTCTGTCTCGGTTCTCGGACGCTTTCTTGACCCTGCCATTGCCCGATCATCACCATCCGCCGCGGGGCATGTGGTTGTGGGTAGCGGCGGGGCTTCTGTGGGGTCTTTGTGTGCTAGCTGAGCATCGGACGTGGTAGTATTCGCCGTAGGCAGTGCAAGTGCATTTGTCGAGGCCACACCTGGCGGATCGTTCGCGGAAATTGTCGTGATAGTTGTCGGAGGTGCGCCTAGGGTGGTGTTCTTTAGTTGAGTTAAGAGAGATTAATCGTGGGGCTTACCATCAGACACTTGCTTGCAGGCGCATTGAAGGCGCAACCTCCTGCCACAGGAACAGCACGTCAATAGCCACCCTTCTTGTAGCGGGACAGCAGGCCGGGATTGGGTTGATGGAGCTGTGAATGGAGAGTCGGGCCGGCCTAGCCCAGATACCGTTGGCGTGGTGATCCTCGATGCCTGGATAGTGTTTGAGGCGAGTGGTCCATGCTCTCGCAGGACTGCGATAAGAACTGGATCATCTGGCCACTTTGACCATGCCGCCACCTTCTTAGCTCCTTCCGAGAGCGCCCGGATGGTCCCAGCTGCAGTATGACGGAGGACTTCTGGCGTACAGAGAACTGCGATAATACCAAGAGGCTTCTCGCCCAAGGCTTGTAGATAACCCTGTTTCTCCGTCCACTTGTTTCTCGTCGTCTTTGTGTCTTTCAGGTGCTTCAGCAAAGATCTAGCATTCGCGATTTCAGAAGAACTGAGAGAATTGTGAAGAGCTTTACGACAGGCGAGCTTCCGAGCATCCGCATGGGATGCGAGCTGGGTCAGCAGGGCAGAAAATTCCTCTCCTGACTGAACTGATTGAGCGGCCTGAGCCGCAACATCACTTTCCCACAAACAGGCCAAAAGCGTGGCGGTAGCTTCGCGGAACTTGTCCATCACAGAGAGCGGAGTATGAGGGGAACGCAGGCCAAAACGTGGGCGAGCAAAGAAAGTGGGTGAGGAAAGTGGTCAAGCAAAGTAGTTGAGGAAAGTGAAAATGAGCGAGGAAAGTGGTCGAGAATAATGGTCGAGAAATGTGGTCGAGAAAAGTGAAAATGAGTGAAAGTGGTCGAGAAAAGTGAAAATGAGTGAAAGTGGTCGAGAAAAGTGGTCGAGAAAAGTGATGGTCGAGAAAAGTAGGCGAGAAAAAAAGTGGGCAAGGAAACAAAGTGGGCAAGGAAACAAAGTGGGCAAGGAAACAAAGTGGGCAAGGAAACAAAGTGGGCAAGGAAGTGGGCGGGAAAGCTGGGGAACAACATCTGCGCGTGGGGAGTGATTGTAAAAGTACGCTACTGCACCCAGGTGCATTAGCCCCATCAATTACACACCCAACGTCCAACCCTCAAGCCGCGCCTTCAACGGGGAGTAGCCTGGTGGAGAATCATCCCGCGCTGCTCGGGACAGGGCCCGCGCGCCGTGCACAGTATGCGGCAGCTACGCTTGGCGCCAAAAGCATTCACTGCCACTGCTTGGACGACTGTCATCACGTATGAGGAGTCGCCCTCCATGCCAACGATGGTGTGCAGGAACCCCCATTCTTCTCCTCCGCTCGGATTGGAGAGAACGGGTCCAGGGTTCCAACCAAATCTCAAGACCCAGCGCGCCGCGCTGCCATGGAGGGTTGAACAAGGACCCCACTCAACCCAGAGGGTTTTCGAATCTTGTGTTTATTGCTTGCTCCCCAGACGCTTTCTGACGAGGTTCTATGCGGTGCTTCCTTCATTCGCTCCTTTGGCAGCATTACACTAAACCGTACGCAACCTCCATGGCCCGCCATGGTACCAAAGATCGCTAGCAAATCTGCCAAACCCGCTATTGTCACCTCTGACGATGACGACGGCACTCCTTATCTTGCGAAACCAAAAGCGGCCAAGGTTCTGTTGCCAAGATTTGGAGGTAAATGAGAGTCTAACGATATCCTAGATCCGTCGAGCCTCACAGGCTCCTGACTCGAGTGTACGGCGAGCAGAGTGGGTGTTGGACTTCGGAGCTTATGGACGAATCTGTGTTCACGAGAAGGACATGAAGAAAACGGAGTTGGGAAAGGAATTGCTCCATCGCAACCGCACGTCTCGTTGGCCTTGGATAACTTGGTCTGAGATAACCCGGACTGTGATGACTGTGGAGAACATTGTCGAGGGCCCAGATCGGTGCAGATTAGAGTTGGGGCTCGGAGGCCGTGGAACAATCTGTGTTTCCAAGGAGGACATGGAGAGAACGAGGTTGGGAAGGGAATTGCTCGAGCGCTACTGCCCGCCCCCGCCTCCGTTTTCGATTGGTTGGCCTCAAATGTTCTGGTCTGGGAAGGACTGGGCATACTCACAGCTAGCCCGTCTCCCGATCTGTAGAATGTCTTAGGAATGGCGATTTGAGGAGGGCGAGACAATGATTCTCGTTTCATTATTACTGCTGGTATCTGCAGAAGGCCTCTCTTAGTTTCCGACTCTTTCCATCATGGCAGTAGGGGCCGGTTTTGCTGTCCAGCCCGACGTTGCGCAAGTTCCTGCAAACCCGCGCCGGCGGTGCGGGCGAAGATGTTCGACGCGTGGCGCACATACGCCGGCGAGAGGCCCATGAGAAACTTCTGCACAGTCAAGGGCTTCTCGGGCCCCGAATCAGGCTCAGCCGTTGAGGATGCAGCCCTGGTGCGGCGACCATTTATGACACAGTATGCTCGCTGGCTATGTCCATGGCAAAGTCCGCGCCCATTCCCCCGCCCATGTCTGAGCTGGGGAAGGGGTCTATGGCGACGACCCCGGTGAAACTGGGAAAGGCGTCTGGGGCGATGTTGGTAAAGTCGATGGCCGGCATGCGGCGACCGGCTTCCTAGGGCGCGAGGGCGCTGGAGAAGGGGTGCGGCACGCTCAAGCGGTGCTGAGCAGGAGGCGCCAAACTGGCCGCATAGTAGGGCGTGGGTCAGGAGTGATGAAGGGTTAGAGTTTGGGGACGGAGATGACGGAGAGGTCGATCGGGTGATGCCGAACTATAGAGGAAGGAGGGCAGCTTCCTTGGCGTCTGGAGAAATGTAAGAACAAGAGTCACGTTGCTCATCTTCAGCCTCGTCAGCTTCACCGCCACAAGCAGTAGACCCCTCAGTGCCAAAGACAGAGGAAACAGGACTGAAAAACTCGGGTTAGAGATCGAAGGGCTGGTGGAGAACTGCCGTGGAAGCCCTCAAATCACTCAGCAAGTGGTACCCAGAAAATGCCAGAGGAGCCTGGCTCCCTCAGATAACGGCTGCTTAAGTTGAAGCTGTCAATTACCAGTATGTTTAGGCGGATATTTGCAAAAAGGACAAAGTGACCAGCCGTGGGACTACTGTGTACATTCAGGCAACCACAATCGCCTCCACCATCTCTCGAAAGCATGGCCTGAAGTACCTAGCGATATCAGCCCAGCTGCTGCGCAGAGACTGTAGAAGAGTTCGTCGCAGAACAATTGCAGTAGAAGGCTTCCTCCAATCGGACATAACGGCCCCGGTCCCTTCCCCGGAGATGATGTCGGGACCCATTTCCCCAGCCATTGCAGGGACTCTCATTGAGGGACCCATTGCGCGTAGATGCAGGTTGATCGACGGAGTGGCGTCCAACCGACTATTCCGTACAAAAGGGTAGTTTTTATCGGGTTTGCGTTCCTTTAAAATTCAAGATGACATCCGATTTCGACTCTGGACATTATCTTCGAACGCTCTAACGACCCGATGACCCCTCTGCTCTTCAAAATGTTGACCCTAAGATTCCGTGTCACATGACAAATGTGCCCCTCCTCTTCCCGTCATATCTGTTATTCCGAAATGCCCCGCCAACTACCCCGCCGAGATAAGGAATTTCGTCGGGCGCGAAACCCACAGCCCAAAGATCACAACTGAAGACGTTCGAAGATAGAACCTGACTTTGGGGTAGTTATCGCTCCCCATATCAAAGATGCCAGACAAGATCGAGGATCGGAAAGAAGACGCGGTTTTAGAGAAAGCTGCTCAATCGGTAAAGCTGCAGATAACCGTTTGCTTTGTGTTCCATAGCTTACTGAACATAGACCGGCGTGCCGAAAGACCATCTCGAATTCAGCGGTACAAGGAGCTTGAGGACAGAGGCAATTTACATAGAGATGCCTTCCGGAGGGATATTGGTCCACTCGGGTAAATTTCCAAAGATTGAAGTGGGAGCTTGGCTGTATAAGTCTGCGGAGATGCCAGGCGACTTGTTGGGTGTCGAGGATGTTGTGATTAGGTACATTGAGAGGAAGGCATAGTTAGAGACAGGTTGTGTTGGAGGAACTATGTCTCCAGAGGAAACGATACAAACCGTTAGCTCGGAATAAGGAGCTTTTCTCCATCAGCTGGTGCAGTGACGCAGGATTCTCCCAATGAACTTCGATGCCATCGGTAACAAGGGTAAGACCACCATAACCATTCGCATAAATGGAAGCGAAAATGCGCTGCTTTGCAAAGAATTCCGCAATCACTGAAGAATCGCTTTCAAAGTGCGGCACTACACCAGCGTTAGTACTAGTAATTGTATGTTCAATAGTGGTAAGACATACACCGATGAGCTGGGTGCAACTCCTTTGCCACAATCTCAGATAGAACGATGCGAAAGCACTCTCCTATCCGCTCTGTTCGATACCAACCTGCCTGGTACTCGAACCTGACCTTGCCATTGACGTGTTGGATCGTCGTGACCAGTAGTTCGCCAGAATGAATGCTGAAAACCGCGCGCTCACGAATCATTTCTGCGAAACCCTCAATTAGGTGCTTTTTGACTGTGCGGGGGGGGGGACAAGCCGTGTGCTGTCTAGCGTAGCGGCGCATAGAGTGGCTGGCGCGTATCATCTATGTCAGCTCATGGCGGAAGGAAAATGGTATAACAATCTTACCATCCAACACCTCTGTCTCCCTTCGACTCTTCTCCCGGTTGGCCTCACCGGCTGGATTGAACTCAATGCTGTCCGGGGGGTGCGCTGCCGTTCGACTACCATCGCCATCCGTGGTGAGGGTTTGACCGAGACTTGGTTGACCGTAATACGGGGTAGCGGCGTGCGGACCTGAGGAGCTGCCTGTCATAGCGGGTGGTCGCATAGTAACAGCAGTGCCTGGAGCGTATAACTGTGTCAGCTCATGGCGGAAAGAGAATGGCATGACAGGCCTGCCTACCATCCAATGTGTTTGTCTCGCTTCTCAGACGCTTTCGTGATCGCCGCGCCTCAGCATCGAGCTGGTTTTCACCAGCGTCTGCGGATTGCACTGCCGTCGGCGTCGCATCGGTAGACGCGGTCGGGCATATTATGGGTGGCAGGGCAGCGGCGGAGATGCTGTGGTCTGGTCGGGCACCGGACGCGGTGGAATTTGCCGGCGGCACAGGGTCGTTTGTCGAGGATACACCTAGTGGATTGCTCGCAGGATTCGTCGCTGTAATTGCTGTTGTTGTTAGTTGGGGGGTAGGAAGAGGGATCAGAGGCGCCTACCCGTCACTTGAAGACGCAACTGGGAGCCGCAAGAACAGCATGTCAACAGCCATGGGGCGGGCTGGAGCCCGGGGAGCGCCCGAATCAATGAGTGTCGGCGCAAGGGTGGGTATCGGCGCAGGACAGAGCAGTGGCGTGGAATCGGCCGCGGAGGCGACGCACGAGGTAATCGCGGATGCGGCGGGCGTCCGTCGTTGTAGGACGGGTTCCAGGACGGGTTTCAGGGAACAAGGCCAAGAAGACCAGGCCGCAATCTCCCCAGCTCCTTCCGAAAGCGCCTTGATGGTCGGCGCTGCGCATTTGAGCAGCTCCTCTGCGCGAAAGAGAACTGCTAAGATGCAGAGCGGTCCGAGAGGTAATCCCTGCAAGTACACTCGTTTTTCTTGCTGGCTTGGTTTCTCGTCTTTGACCGTGAAAATGCTCTGCATAAAATTGAGAGCGCCCACCAGATCCCGGTGTTCGAGAGTTTTATGGAGGGGCGTTCCGCTAGCGCTCTTCCGAGCAGCGGTATGGTTTCTGGCTTGAGTGAGCAAGGCGTCGAATTCGTCGTTGGACTCGGCGGCAACGTCACTATCCCACAAGCATGCCAAGAGCTCGGCAGTGGCTTTACGGAACCGATCCATGGAGGTGAGAATAACAAAATTGTGAGGAAGAATAGGCGGGCGCGGAAGAGTGGATTTGGGCGAAGAAGAGCGAGGAAAAGAGTGGGTGGCGAGGAAGACCGCCACAACCGAGAAGAATGGGCGAGGATGAATGGGTAGGCGCGGAAGAATGGTTGGGCGCGGAAGAATGGACGGGCGGAGAAGAATGGACGGGCGGAGAAGAATGGACGGGCGGAGAAGAATGGGTAGGCGAGGAGAATGGCTGTCATTTATTGGACTCAAAGGTTAGAGGGGTGAATGTAAATCACGCTAATGCAGCAGGATGAGCCGCTCCTTGGTCCAATCATCAACTCTCACTTCAACGACAGTGCGCAATAGCACCCTGATCTCGCTGCTCAGCTGGGACACCATACTGCCGATCTTGAGCGCTCACAAGCAGTCCTCTGGCATGGCTCCGCTGTCACATGCTCTAGGGCACTGCTGGTTGAGTCTGCCGTCACTGATCCAAGCATCGACAACAGCCTCGACGGGTAAAATACGGGCGGCAACCCAATGCTCAGCACAGTACCCAGGCAGGCGAAGAATCAGGCGGAAAAGCGGGCGGAAAAGGACGGAGAAATAGAATGAGAGACAGACAGAGTTCTCCGAGGGGTAACTAAAAAGTAAGGTAATACACCTGAGTACATTAGCCCCTTCCAGGTACCATGTTCCGCCTTGACATTTCGACGTCCAATCTTCAACTCCCTCCCAACAAGGTATAGCCAACGGCATTGGTTGCCCCAATCTGATGCACTGCCTGCACCCTAGCTCCTGACACGCAGAAATCGAGGAATTTCGACCAGCAAGGGACCGAGAGGCCTTGAGCAAGTCACTGCAAGAGCGCGATCAACACCCATGTTCATATCTGCGCTGCCCATGCCTGGGTACCCCCAAGTACCTGACCAGGCCAAACAGGTACAGTCTGCATCCCGGCCTATTCTTCATGCAGAGCGTCCAGACAAAGTTAAAAGAAGGCAACCACCCGCTTTGTTAATCTGCATCTTCAATTGGCTATGCTTCCCTTGAGCCCTTTCTGCTCATCGTCCAATGCCCTCAATCCGTTGTGTCCCGAGAGCTGGGGACTCGATTCCCAGTCGAGCGGCACCTAAACCTACAATATTGGAAAAGCAGCCTGCCGTGGTCTTCGGAAAGCTGGTTGAAGAGGTATGACTTGGTGTGATATCACCTCAAGTATCATTTATTGATCCTTCTAGGCAAATGATGGAGTTGTGACTGGGTTTAAGCTCAGGAGGTAAGTTTGCCCCAGAAATGCATTTCCGATCACGCTAATGACTTTGGCGGTTCCAGCAACGTTGCCCCCGACGACAAAGAATCACCTGTCTCTTCGGCCAGCCTTCGACCATCTGTCCGTCCTCAAAAGCGATCGTCGTACGCGGATTTACGAGAGGAGACAAAAAAGACCAAGCTCGACTCTGGTGAAAGTGCCTCTACTGCTCAGAACGAAGAATTGTGTGACGAGCTGGCGGGGAAACTCTGGGGCCGAATGAAAAGGCATCGAGAAGGGATACCAACATACTACGTGTTCAAACCCGCGGTTCGATTCTGCTGCGTTTGCAGTGAGATCGTTGACTTCAAAAATGGATATTGTGGACAGTGTAAGATTCACGATCTTCTCTCTTGTGAGTTTTGCGTGGAGATGACCAACTCGTACTGGAAGAAGAAAGGTAATTCAGCTTGGCTTGCCGTCTTGGGAGGTTGCTTAAAGTTGACAACCACTTTCCTAGGTGATTCGAACTCGCGTTCCACCCCGAAGCAACGGTCTCTTGGTCCGACATCATTTTGGCCATTAGATCTGGCTTCGTCAACCTCTGATCCGGCTCACGATTCGCGGACTACCACACTATTTGACAGCTTGGATGACTTGACGTTTGCGGATCGGTTCCCCCCTGCCTTGCCTTCGGATACCGCCTCCTCGATCTTGTTTGAATTGCCCCCCTCTTGTTGTCTGGCCAAGATGGAGGAATCTTTTCCAGAGCGGCATATGCACGATGGATCATGCTATAGTACATAGACAAACATTTGATGGCGGTGAGGTTGCTGCTTGGTATAATACCCGTCTATATTACTTTCCATTTCGGTTCATTGGCCGATTGAATGCCAGCACACCGCCGACGAGGTTCTTCCGGTGCTGAAGAACGACCATGTCGAACGAGTCATCCAGTTGCGCGACAAGATCTGCGCTCGCGAGACCGATCCGGAGAGATACGAGCTCTGCGTGGAAATACGGGACGAGCTTCTCCGGGAGAGCTCTGAAGCCCAGCTTCTGGCCGCCGCCTGCGACCATGTCATGTCTACCCATTGCGCCGAGTACAAGGATCGGAAATTGGCCAGGGAGAAGCGGTCGACCAAGCGGACGAAACTGGACGAGGATTCAGAGTGGGACAGATTCCTCGGCGTTGCAGAGAGAGGTCTGAAGTTCAAATCCCAATGTCTCTCTCCGCTAAAGACGGTAGCGGCCTGCTGGGGAGAGGATGTTGTCCAGCACTACCAGTGGGTTTACAAGGGGCCCAAGTACTGCAAAGTGCTCTGCACAGCAGCGCGGAAAGGTTACACTTGGAAGAAGGCCGTAAAGGCGTTAAATTGGTTGATGCTCGAACGATCTCAGCAGGGACCGAGTCTCAAGCGGCGCCCGATCCACGACTCGTCCAATCCCATCCAACAGGGCGATTTGGACAACTTGGCCAAGTATCCGCCGGACGCTGAGCGGGTCATCGAAGTGCCCAAGGGGTTTGGCTTCGACAAGTTCGGTCTCCTGGTCCATGAGAAATACGCTTCCGTCTTACCACAGGCCGACGGACCTGCCAGCCCGAGCCCGTCAACCCCGCAAGAAGTTGGCAATTCCGATACCTCTATGGAGCTGTCGACACCAGATAGCACTACTAGCACAGACCTAGAGATAGCCTCTGCCTCGGAGGAATCGGATCGGACGAGTCTAGACCCTATCGTGCAGGAGGTCATCAATACCGTCCTTGCCGAGGGCACCAATGAGGCGATGACAAGCTGTGGCCAGCACAGCAGTGATTCTGGCGAGAATGGCACTGCAACTCTGCGTCTCCCTGCTCCTTCTAACTCCGCCAATCCCACGTCCGGTCCCTCTATTAGCTTGGAGGAATCTGATCGGACAGATTCCGACATCGACGGCGCTGAGGCCGAGGACGGTCCTGACCCTGCAAATGCTGTCCCGGATCGGTCTGCCAGAGCAGCACCTCGCCCACGTCCATCCTACCAGGGCCTCGGCAACGCCAGGGCGGCCAACTCCAGACAAGCTCGACTTCCCCGGGTCAAGGTTTCAGAGATGCCGCCAGATTGCTGTCCGAAAGTGCCGTCATCGCTCCGATTGGCCTTGACCAGCCCGCCTCTGTTCGACCGCGAAGCAGCAGAGCAGCTCTTCCCCTTCCTCGGACAGCTTTGCCGTGAGCACCTTCAGCGCTATGCCGAACTTCGGCACCACACCCAGCAGCCACAGGCTATTGCTTTCTCCAAAGGCGTCGGCTTGCTTGACCACCTACATACACCTAGCGAAGCCCCGTTGTACCCCGATACCAGTCCTTCCTTCCGCCGCCGTAGAGCCTCGCTGTCCGATATCACCACGCCGTCGAAGCGGCCACGACTCGACACGTCGCTGGCACTCTCTAAGTGGCCAAGCATGCGTGGAGACCGGCCGGCGCAGGACCTTATAGCCGATGATGCCTACCGGCAACGAGTGATGACCGAACTGCGCCAGGACACGCCGGTCGCTGGCTCGCACGGCGAGGAGACCAATCGGCTTGTTTACGGATTGTTAGAAAAGGTTCAGCACCCGAACACGGACAGCCGCCGTGGCAGAGTCGAGGCCTTCTTTTGCACTGGCGACGAAGCAGCCCGCATGGTCGAGTCTCGGTCTCCCGTCGACGCTCCGATCTTCACCAAAGACCAGCAGCCGTTCAGATGGGGCGAGGGAGGACGCCCGGTTGAGCAATTCTTCCGGCGAACGTGCGTCGTCGACCAGTTTGTCTCTGTACAAGTCCGGTCTCGCAGCTCCAAAAAGCCGTCCTTTGAGAAACGCAAGCTCAGCGACGTCCGGGAAGAATTCCTCGCCCAGAAGCACACTGACGACCCGTTGAACGTCCTGGATCTACAAAGCACCGTTCCCTCCATCGTGCCAAACTTCTTGACTGGAGAGAATTGCGAACTCCTCCTTCAGGTTCGCAATATGGTGTTGATGGCGGGGAGCGCTGAGAGAGTGGTGGCGTCCACGCAGCAGTGGAACGAGTGGATGGACGTCGATAAATTTACCCTGCTTTCGCAAGGCGGTCATCATACGGCTCCACACATGGACAGTCACGGCTATCCTACGTGGATCACGGCACAGGAAGGGATAATCGGGTTCATGTGGATGTCATGCCCAACAAAAGAAGAGTGGGAAGCGTGGATAGCCAACCCCCACTCCTATACCGGTGGCAGATGGAGGTATGTCCCCCTTCGGCCAGGCGAGACTGTTTTCTTCGGGCCGGGCACGATCCACAGTGTCTTTCGAGAACGAGATCGCCAGACGTTGGCTTTCGGTGGCCATCTCCTCCAGTGGTCCGGCATCCAGCACTGGACCCAAGTCGTTCTTGCCGAGCTGAAAAATCCGGCAACCACGAATGAGGAGATGAAGACGACCGCGCCGAAGCTCGTCGGCGTAGTGAAAACGCTCGTCGAAGCCAAAGTGAAGGAGGGTCGGATCGAGGAGCTTGGTGGCGAGGCTGCAGTCAGGGGCTTTTTCGAATCCGTCAAAGTAAGAAAGAATATCGAAACACTACAAGGAGCAGTGCTAACGATCTCAGGAATTGGACGTGTTATGCAGAAGGGCTGGAAGACCGAGGCGCCCGCTGCCTGGGTAGATGAATCCGTTGCCAGCACCTCAGGGATATATGAAGAGTGACGAGTTGGGAAACTTGCTATCCTGTGAGATAGTACTACATTTTTCCGTCCTGTGCTTCAGGATATAGAGTATGTACAACGCTTGTACAAGGCTAGTAGGGCTTTTCAGATGGATATCTTTGTGGAGTTTAAGGACTCGGCCGTTTGAAGCGCAGGGTATCCGCGCAAGCTTGATTTCGAGGGCCTACTTCAGTTGCTTTAGTATTTTATTAGCAAGAGTTGGAGTACACAAGCCGGCCAAACTCGCGTTTTCTCAACGCATGTGCTGCGCTCGATTGTCATTGCTGGGAGGTTTGCGCGAATGTAAATATCGTGCTATGGACTCTGCTAATCTTGACTCATTGAGCGTCTTTAGTCGTATCCCCAACCGTTCCTGTTCCGTTTGGATTGATGCCAACTTGCCAGGACTTCTCTCCCACGAGATATGGTCACCTTCTACTTGTGACGGCACGGCGTACGGTCACGTGTGAAAGCGACTCCCACTGCTGCCGTACTCGCCACAGCACCACCAGGCTTTGCGACACACTGCCTCACAAGGCCGTATTGCAGGGTCCGTCGCATGCCGCACTACGGGAGGTGCAGGAAGGTGGAGGTCCACGGCTGTACAGAGCCGCGGGGGGGGGTTCAGGTATGGCCAATGGTACCACGGGGTAGGGGGAGACTGTTTGCGATACTCTGGTTGCCCACTGAGGAGTCGGGATAACAGGTGGTTCAACGGGACGTTGTTTGCTTTTGGAGGAAGCTCTGGCGAGGATTGGGAGGGTTGGGAGAAACCGGAAGACTTGCAAGAGCAGTTTGCAGGAGATCTTCGTCCAGAGGGTTCCAAGTCCAGGCAGACTCAATTCCCCGGCCCTCCCCCTCTCTCTGTTACCTCTTACTCCCCCCAATTTCAAGTGCCTTCTCGTCAATGCAGCCCATTGTCAGGCTTTGTCCCTGGTGTGTTGTGCCGTGCCGTGACAGTACTTATCACCACTACGATCGTTGCAAGAGCTTCTTACCATCTACCATCCTCTTACTTCACTTTCACCACAGCCCACAGCCACAACGCAAACACAACCTGACCATGATGGCCCAGCTCACGACCACTGCTGCCAATGGAGAACCTACCCACTGCAGTCCAAGGACCATCGTGTTCTTCTCGACATTGTCGACCGACTGCGATCCCAGGGGCTTAGCCGATTTGTCGACCTGCCCCAGATCATCGTCTGTGGCGACCAGTCATCAGGCAAGAGTTCTGCCCTTGAAGCAATCTCCGGGATGTCCTTCCCCGCCAAAGACAACCTCTGCACTCGGTTCGCGATAGAACTCATCCTGCGTCGGACACCAACACCTGATGTTGACATCCGCATCACGCCCGGCCCCGGACGGTCCGACGAAGAGAAGACGAGGCTGAAGGACTTTATGTACAATGGCACCCTTGCCGATCTGGATATCGGCCGTGCCATCGATGATGCAAAGAACGCCATGGCTTTGAACGGAAACAGCAAGGTCTTCAGCACCGATGTCCTTCGCATCGAGATCTCGGGCCCATCACAACCGCACCTCACCATGGTCGACCTTCCTGGTCTCTTCTTGGCCGGCAACAAGGACCAATCCGACGAAGACGCGGTAATTGTCGAGACACTTGTGCTCTCGTATATGAAGAGACCGCGCACCATCATTCTCGCAGTCGTCTCCGCAAAGAGCGATTTCGCACTCCAGCAGGTGACGCGACATGCCAGGGCTCTCGATCACAAGGGAACCCGCACCCTAGGCCTCATCACCAAGCCCGACACCCTAGACAAAGGCTCTGACAGCGAGCGATTCTACGTCGAGCTCGCTCAGAACAAGGACGTCCCCTTCCGTCTGGGTTGGCACGTGCTGCGCAACAGAGGCTACGCAGAACGCCATGACTGCACTGCTGCTCGCGATGCGGCAGAAGCCAGGTTCTTCTCGAAAGGTATCTGGACGACGCTGAAGGCCTCACAACTTGGTGTTGCTGCACTCAGGGTGCGCTTGAGTAACGTCCTGCGTGATCAAGTTCTGAAGCAGCTCCCTGGCGTTCTCGACGACGTCACGGCAGGGGTGGACGACTGCAAAGACATCTTGGCCAGGCTAGGGACAGCGAGAGCTACCGTCACACAGCAGCGGCGCTACCTCCTCAAGGTCAGTGCCGGATTCTCCAACCTAGCCAGAGCGGCTATCGATGGGGTGTACACAGACGCCTTTTTCAGGGAGTCGTACGACAGGCGCCTCCGAGCTGTCATACAAAACTCCCTGGCAGATTTCGCTAAAGACATGCGCGAGAGGGGCCACGCAAGGACCATCACCGAAATCTCAATTATCGACAATGGAGATAAAGACGGGGATGACGATGCACCCCGTTCCATCTCTCGATCGACGTACATCGAAGAAGTCAGGGAACTCATGAAGGAGAGCAGGGGGCGCGAGCTTCCAGGCACGTACAACCCAATGATTGTGGCCGAGCTCTTCAGCAAGCAGTGCAAACCGTGGCAACGTATGGTGCGACGTATCCTGGAGCGGGTGTTTGGCTCAACCTCCATGGCCATTGAGGCTGTTCTTCGGCATGTCGCCGACGGCGAGACTGCCGGGGCACTCCTCCGTGCCGTCATCGATCCGACAATGGAAAAGATCAAGAAGGAATTGACCGTCAAGACGAACGAGATCCTGGAACCGCACATCTCGGGCCATCCCATCACGTACAATCACTACCTGACCGATAATGTGTAGAAGGTGCAGGCCCGTAGGACGCGTCAGCGTATGCAGCAGCGGTTGAGGTTGTTCTTTGGGAAAGACAAGCTGAAAGGGGGCGCTGCCAATTACTGCTTCGACATGCAGCTTTTTCTGGATGCTCTAACGGACAATTTGGAGCCGGATATGGATGCATATTCTTGCTCTATGGCAACCGACATGATGGAAGCGTATTACAAGGTCCGACCTGTCGTCCACCCCCACTCCGAGTTCTGCAACCACTGCTAACCAAAGATAGGTCGCACTAAAAACACTTGTCGACGATGTCAGTAACCTTGCCATTGAGAGGAGTCTGCTCCAAAAACTCCCCTCCATTCTTTCTCCAGAAATTGTCTGCGACCTCACGGATGAGAAGGTGCAGCGCATCGCGGCGGAAAGCACCGAATCCGCGGCCGAGAGGGCGCTGGCGACTGAAAGGCTCAGCGTGTTGGAGAGCGGCATGGCTGAGTTGAAGCGGCTCAAAATGCAGAGTGCCCCAGCGGTCGATCCAGCGGGCGATGACAGCGCAGCCTGACCGTCAGAATGTGTGAGAGTACATAGACTCAAGGTCGTAGCGAGGTTGATAGAATATAGTGCTGTAACATCAATATTCGTCATAGACTTTAGCGCGTGAGCGGCAACATTAGGCGGCCCCTACGGCCCGTTTCGAAGTTTATGCTTTTGTGACTGAGCAATTCTGGGTACGCTCTTGTATTGTCGTGACCCGACTGGCAGCCCCATAATGTCTAGCAACCTGCAATGCTATCGCTCTGGTGTACGATCACCCTACTACGGCCAAAGACGACCCCGTCGTTGTCTGCCTCTTCCCACAACCATTCTGGCGTGACTACTTCGATTGGATCTCCCTGCTGTGTAGCCGTGAGCATGGCGAGATTTGCTTGAGCGGGCCCGTGACTATGTTGAAACCCCCTCCTGCCATACCCCGACCAGCTCTTCCCCGTCTCCAAGATGCACAGGAAAGCATCTCGTCCTCCCATCATGCCTCGACCAGCACGCGGAACTCGGCGGCCCTCACACGGGAATAGAGTACATGAATCCAGTCCCAATCGCCGGCCAGCTTCAGCTCAGCCTCCACGAGATCGTCCGTCGTGGGAGTCCAACAACCAAGCTGCTTCTCTGCGTTCCACCACATATGTAAACGCCACTCCCTGTGTCTCGCTTCGGCCCACGCAACGCAGAGCACGCTAGACTGGGCGCCGTCTGTGTCACCAAAGATCAGATCGTCGTGAAACAGGATGTCAACACGATCGCCGACGCTCGAGAGGTAGGCTTCTATAGCGGCAATGAAGCGGTCAATCCGCACCCGCCTCTCCTCGTCATCTCGCAGGCTATATTCTTCATATTCAGCAACCTTGCTAGGCAGCGTGCTGATGCCGTCAAACATGGTTACCGTCGGCACCCGACGAGCGATGCAGGCTACCGACCAAAAACCGTTGTCGTGGCGGTAAAACAGAAACACCTTGTCGACGTCCGGGGCTGGGAATGTCGCCGTATCCATGCCCGGCGTGTCAAGGAGCGCAAAGTACACACTGTTGCCGCGGTACTGGTGGTTCAGGCATGCGACCATGAGCGCCATGGTCTCGGTGTCGCAGCGCGTCGGGTTGTCGAAGCTAAGCTGCTGCATTGCCTTGCCCTTGATATGCTCGAACCTCTCGCGGCCCATCTGGAGAGAACCGGTGTTAGCGTTTACCAAAGGAGCTGTGCGATGTACACTTGCGTTGGCCAGAGGTGCTGCCATCAGGTCTCCTGGCACGTGGGGTCGAGTAATGGGAAGGCGAGGCTACTTGAAGGGAAACGGGTCGGGTTTGTATGGTCCTTGCGATGCGCGTTGGAAGGGGCTTTCGCAGGGCGGTCGGATGGTTTTGGCGGAGCGAAGGTTTTTCTTTGGGGGAGCGAAGGTTTTTCTTTGGGGAGGGGTTACGGCAGGAGGCACAGCAGGAAGGCACACCCAAGCGCCACAAGCCATCCAGACTTTGGTGCGTTACTTTCCTTCCACACTCGCGCTCTTGCCCAACATGGCTGACCATGTGCTGAAGAAGTGCAGCGACTCCAGCACTCAGCGCCGCCGTCTCGTCGACACTTTGGTTTCTCTCGGAGTCCTGATGCCTAAATGTTCCTATTGCCTCGAGGGCGGGTTTCGAAAAGTTTTGCGGCTTGTGGTGACGCTCGTCGAGCAAAGCGGTCGCCGCGGCGCGTTCGACGGGGAGGGCCGCGATCCACCCGACGGTGTAGTGATCGGGGCTGTCCAACGTCCTTTGCGTCATGAGGGGTCCGTGAGAGGCTCCATGTATCGGGAGTCTCGATACCGTGCAACACGCTCACCTGGTTCCGCGGCAAGGCCGTCGCCCCGTCATCAGTCGCAGCAGATAATTAGGACGACGACGATGAGGAGGACGACAACGACACTTTGCTCCTACAAATAATCATGTGCTTCAAGGCAGAGGGCGTCTAGCTCAAGCCATCTACGTGGGTTAGGACGTGCCATTTGGACGGCGTCATCGACTGGGCCGAGGCAGAGATTGGCCCCTCCGGCACAAATCTCCATGCCCTGCAAGACTTGATGAGCAAGTTGCACCTGAAGAATGGGTGGATCAGGTACGAGGACTACGATGACTTAGTGGGCACGTTCTGGAAGACCTTGAGTGACGAGGCTGGCGGACTGGACGAGGACACGACCAAGGCTATCAGGGCGGCACGGGCCCTTGGCTTGCTCAGGTCTTGGGCATTCACCAGCCGGCTTGCCAACGAGCCTGCGCCGGTTCCGATCAAGGATAATGAGAGCGGGAGGTACAGGATGATGATCATTGATGGGCTGCTGCTGAACCCAACTACCCGATTTGAGGCAAATAAAGGGAAAAGGAGGGGAACATGAGCCATGAAAGGAGGAGGGAGTTGCGACTAGTTCACATGACACCGGCCCTGATAAGGGTAGCCTTGAGATCCTCCACATTCTCCAGCTTGGGGAGAGGCTTACCCGCATTGAAGACCTTGTGGTTTCAGCCGATCATATTCTCTGGCATCAATAAGACGAGTTTAATAGCCACAATCGTCCGTCCATGGCCGCCGGTTACCCCTGTCTGATCCCTCTCGGGTTGGGATTGGGGGAGCGGACAGCTAATACGGGTCTCCCGCATATGAGGCGTATCCAGCGAACGAATATAAGAACGCATCTCCCTCCCTTGCAAACCCACGCTCTTCTCTACTCGTCCCTACGCACTTCTCTCTATTCATGCCCACACTGGTAAGTCTAAGAGTCGGTCACAGATTCCTAGACTCTATCCTAACTAATGGCTAGCAACAGCAGAAGCCTTTTACAACAAACCAGCCACCAGCCAACAAACCAACTCTCAACGCCATGGCTGCTGCCGAGCCGCCCGCCACGATTGACATCGACTCCAAGTTCCGCGAGCACCTGGCAGTCCCTGTCCTGGACAGTAGCCGTCACTCAAAGATCCTCGTCCTTCAGGCTCACCTGCGGACGCATTATGTTTCCGTCGACGAGCTCCTCCGCTGCTTCTCGGCCCGACGCGAATGGAGCCGGGGCGACACCGTCGTTGCCGACCTTTGCGTGGATTCCATCATAGGCAAGACCGTCATCCTCGCTCCCCACGACATCAAGAACGCCAGCGGCGGCAGTACGGTCGCTCGAGAGGGAGACAAATCCTCAGCAAACATCACCTTGGTGCCGGGGGCCGATGGCAAGCTGACGGTGCGCAAGACGGCCGTCGGCGACGGCATAGATGGCAACGGGGCGCCAAGGGTGAGGCAGCAGGCGCTTTTCCTGAGAGCGAGCGAAGCGGTAGGGAAGGCGGGCATGTTCGTCGTGCCGCGGGAGGTCGACGACAATGGCAATGAGGTCACGCTCGTGTTTGATTACATCCCAAGCCACTCGTTCGGGAACCTGATCTTCGCCAACGTCGGCGCCGGCCCGGCCATGACCGCCATTGTCAAACTCCTCGCCCGTATGTCGACCTCCGTTTGGACCCAAGGCCAAGAACCCGCCCATCCGCAATTCTTCAGAGAAGCGCACTTCGGCAGGATGGAGCGGCGCCTCGGCATCGCCCGCACATTCGATAAAATGCTGGATGGGATTCTCGAGCAGCCGTCGGTCACGCTTAACGGCAGGCGCCTAAGAGGTTTCGACGCCGTCATACGTGAGCTAAGCGCCCATCCCGAGCTGGCCGTGATTGGCCCTACCATCCTAATGGAGATCCACGGCGACCTCAAAATCCACAACATCCTTGGACGACTCGACACCGAGCAGAACGAGCCGGTCGCATTGATCAACCCTCGCGGCGTCCGCCTCCTCGGCGACTCGCAGGGCAAAGGTATCGAGCATGGCGACTATGCGTATGACGTCTCAAAGCTGCTTTTCTCCTTGACCGGCTTCTCAGAGATTCGAAAGGGGCTCTTCGACCTCGTCGCCGACGTCGGCCGCCAATTTTATACACTCACGATCCGGCAACACCCGGGTATTGATACCGTGGACGGTGTCGCCTACCGGCTATTCCAGGAGCTCGCGGGCGACGACGCAATGAGGAGATGGATTGACAAGGTGGAGCCCGACGGCGTCAGGTCGTTCGAACTGAGAGCGAGGTTGGGCGAGGCCGCGCACTTCGTTGCCGGCTGTGCCTGCGCCCTTGGGAGGAACGCTCCCCAGGAGGTCGTCCCCCTGTTCCTAACGGGCCTCGAGAAGCTCAACACCGTCCTTGACCTCTTGAACGGCACTGAGAAGCTTTCCACCGCTGAGCCGGAACCCCCTTTGGATTTCGAGGCCCAACCAGAGAGCGCAGAGCTCGGCGCGGTAATGATCCAGCAGACCATCTTCGGCCTGCATACGTCGTCGGTCAAGACCCTGCCCTACGACGTGCTCGAGGTCTCGGTCAAGACCGAATCGGCCAGCGCGGCCAGGGAGCTATTCCGCGAGATGGCCGGCGCCTACCTGCCGGAGGGAACACCCGTGTATCTGTCGACCGAGCCTGGCAGCCCCATCGCCGCCTCCTCCTCATCCTCGCGCTTCCCTTGTGTGCTGATTCACCCATCCAACGGGGCGAGGGGCCAGACCCACATAGTAGCGGCGGCGACACGGAGAACAGCTGCCTTTCTCCGGGACAGCGGCTTGTCCGAGCAGGATATTAACGAGCTGAGGATCATCCACATCTCGTCGACTGGGGCATCGTCTCGTTCGCAGCTTACCGCGAGGAGCAACGACAAGCTCCTCTCTCCCGGCTCCTTCGGCATCTCCCCCCTCAAACTGGCCGTCATGCAAGCGAACCAGCTCCCATTCCCTAGGCCGGGCCGATGGGTGGTCGAAAACGACTCATTCTTCCTCCTCAGTCGGCCTTTGATCTTCAGCGGTGGGGAGCTATGTCTCTTGGTGATCGAGCGGCTGACGGCGGGCTCAAGCTCGTCCTGGAAGGTATGCGTCGATGACGTGGAGATGGACGGCGACCGGGTTTTTGCGAAGGGCTTTCGACGCATTAGGGATGATGAGGAGGGGCAGAAGCTCCTACGTACGACGACCGGTATCTTCGTGCCGCACCATATATCATGGGAGATTGCCAGCAGGGAAGACGACTACGCCGCGAGGACGAACGCTTTCCTGATCGACATTGTGCTCCCGCGTTTTATGAAGCGGGACGACTGGATCGGCCTATGCCATGAGCAAGGCTACGGGGTCGACGCCCACCTAGCGTGGAGGAATGCCGAGCGGATCAATGCTCTCGCGCCCAAGGTCGAGCTTACGGATGGCGGCCCCGAGATGGCATTCTATCACTACGGTTCCGACGCCGAGTATACCGAGCTGCTCGTACGCGCCCCCGACGACCCTCGTCTCAACAGCCTGGCTTACGTCGTCCCGGCCGCCCGGTGGCGCAAGCGCTATATCGAACCAAAGTTGAGGTAGGAATTTCTGAGTCTTATGGTTGGCCGGAGATCAAAAGGTTAACCCTGCGTAGCTTCCTTGCTGAACCGTCAGGACGCCCAAAGCCGGTTGTATAGCCGGTTTTCTATGTAGATAGCCGCTACATTTTCATCAACAATTCGGGTCAGGGAAAAACTGTAGCTTCGTATTTCAATCATCAAAGTTGCGTTGATGACTTAGTATGAAGAGCACACAGACCTGAGATTGCAGCGAGGCGGAAGTTTTGCGGGCATTTGTGTTGCCCAGCTATTAGACAAGTCGCATTTTAACCATCGTTTTCACGAACCTAGGCATACTATAGCATCCTCGACAACTAGACGTGAGACAATGTAGAAACATAGTAGTAGCCGCTCCTATCACTACAAAAACTCCAAAAAGCGCCACCCACGGAATTCGTCTAGCTTAAAGCCGCCTATCATCAGTTCCAAGCTGTCCATTTTCGACCGAATCTCGGGTCCCATGGTGCAGGAGTGTATAAACCCAATGTGGGTGGTAGGGCGCCATGTTGGAGAACGGATGCTCCTCGCAGCGTTCATTGTCGCCACCACACTATGACCGAAGAACGGCAATTCTGGCTTCGGTTCAAGCCCTTTCGCACGCATCTCCTTTATAAGAGCACCGAGTTGCATCGACGAACACTCAAATGAGCATCGATCTGGACCGTCGCGAAAGGACGCGAGGAGCCCGTAAAGCGCTGTGATGGCCTCGTCAACGACTTTTTGTCTACGGCGATCAATCGCCTCTGCCAGATTTGTTAGCTACCGAATGGATCAACTCCTCCCGATGTACTTGCCAATGATTCTCTCTGGAATTGGGAGACCCAATGTCGCAAGCGGTCCTTGGCTTTGCTGAAGGGCTGTGCTCGTTACAGACGTGAAAACGTCGGCATCGCGGAATACCCATGATATACAAAGCCATAGAACGAGTTCCCTGCTGACCTGTGTTGGGAGCTGCCTTTCGCTTTTCATTTCTTGGAGCCATAATGCCGCGTACACCTCGACTGCCTCGTGGCATTTGTAGTAGTCTACAAGAACAGCAAGCTTGGCTAGCAACTCGAGGCTGACAAGTCTAGGCACCTGTCGGTTACGGCCGTGGATGATCTGCATCAAGATCAGGAATGCTTGGGGGGTCCCAGTCGCCAGCGTGTATGTACCGACAGCAGTCGGCTGAGACGGACGCCGCTTCTTTCCAAGGACCGTCTAGCGCGGCCTTAAAATAGGGAGATGCTAGTATCAGATGCCTTGATGAAACTCGTATCTGTATTTCCGGTGGTTCCGCATCGGTGGCAGCGCCTTCTGCTTCGACGGCAGAAGCTTCCTCGGCGGGGGCTTCCTCGGTGGGGGCTTCCTCGGCGGCAGCTTCCTCGGCGGGGGCTTCCTCGATGGCGGCCCCCTCTGTTGTGATAGCGGGTCCCGCTTCGGTAGTAACTTCTTCCCCTAGCGCAACGGCTCCTGTTTCAAGAAGGGGTTTCAGCTTCCAAAACGCGTTCAAGAAACACCTAGGACTGAGACCAGATGGTAGAAGACCTACGTCGCTTTTTTTTCCTCTCCTTTTTCTTCTTACGAAGGTTGACAGTCGGCTGTACTTCAGTGGCGGGGCCGGTGGGGCCTTCCTCGATGGCAGGGGCTTCTAGTGCGATGGTGGGCCCTTCTTCGACCGCCGGTTCCGTTTCGATCGCAGGTTCCGCAAATGGCGCTCCCGGATTGCGAAGGGTGACAATAACGTCTCCGCTAGGATCAACTTCATGTGATCCTTCCATGGTGACTATGCTTCTTGTAAGAACTGCCAACGAAAGCTGTACTAAAGAGATGGCTAACCTGGTCAAAGGTAAAGTCGTTGTAGGCAACTACGACAGAGGCTGCAAAGGCCTGTCTTTGAGGGAGATAAGGGGGTGAGAAGATTTCGTGGAACGAAAAGAAGATTGGGCCAGATTCTGGATGTTTGGGCATCAAGGCATTCTTGGTCATTTGCGGTTCGCTACCCAGAATGATTGGGCCGGAACGCTGCGTTGCCTGCAGGTAAGCGCGTGATTCATTCGAGCGCGCCATTTGCTGCATCGTCCTGTACTTCGTCGAAAGAGTCGGGTTGACACTATGGGGCTAAGGAGCTCATCCTCGCAGGAATTCGGGCATACGCGTGGTGGCCGCCTGTCGTTGAAATAGGTGTCTGGTGTGTTCGTATGGTGGGAAACAGTAAATTAATTAACCGTTGGAAGCGGCTCAGAGGATATGCCGAGACTCGTTCAAATCTGAACGAGTGGTTCTAGTCTTGGCGCCAATCGCTTTCCTTCCCAGGCTCGCCTCGCTGATGATCTCAATTCGGATCTGTTGCCAAGCGCACTCTTGCAGCCGGTCCACCTCTGCCCTTTCCTCCCACAACACGACAACACGGACAGAATACACCACCCATTCTGCCCTGCTTGCCTGCTTCCCTCTGACAGGATCCCTGTATTCCCGTAATACCCTGGACAGCTTTCTGTGTTGATGGTGGGGAGTGTAGTGGTCTTAGGAGTGTACTCTCTGAGTATAACTAAGCTTGAGGAAAGAAAAGGAAAACAGAGAAAAGCGCCAACGCGTTGTAAAGGCCTTCCTCTGCCAGAAAGGGACATTAAGTGCAAAAGAGGTAAGTGTGATGGGGCGTTGATGGAGTCGTTGGCCGGGAGATTTTCAGGGGTTGGCCAGGGGTCACCGAGGCCTCTGCAGAGATTGGCAGCTTTTTGTAACGGTCCCAGAAGTGTATTGCAACTAAACTGATGACGACTCTACGAGTACAACCAATCTTGAAGAAAAGAGAAAAGAGAGAAGAAGACAGCAAAACGCGTGACGTGGCCTTCAGACCAGAGGGAGGCAATGGCCGAAAGGGGCAGGCACGATGAGGGTTGTTGCCCACCAGCTTCATGGTGTCGTTCAGGGGGCAGGAGGTCCCCCCCCCTTTCTCCTTCCCACACCAGGGTTAGGGTTGGCTGAGGGTCGTCGAGGCCACTATCGGGCTCAGCCCGTTACACTTTTGACCTGCAGCTGCCACGTGCACAAGGGAGCTGAAAACAGCTCCAAGGATTGGCGTACCTCCCATAACGCCCCCCTGCTATTTCAGTCGCTTTTGGCTCGAGAGTCCACTTCAAGAAACCAGGGGGAAAGGGCGGGGCAATCGTCAACATCCCAATCATGATATCATAGCTGGCGCTGGGAATCCGGGTATTTGAAGCCGGGATCTTAACCTCGGAGCGAGGGAACCTAAACTTAACACCGCCATCGACCGGCAATTAGTATTAATTAGGGGTGCTCAATGTCTGAATGAGACGAAGCAAGCACCTCCCCTCTTATAAGCTTTCATGGAGAAACATATGCTGAATGCGGACCGATCCGCTTTAGAACTGCCAGAAGACTTGGGATGTAAAACCCAATCTTTATACAAGCAACCACGCAAAAGAGATAGAAGCGGCGAGAATTTCCGGAAACGATGGCAGACCCTTGTTAAGACTGGGCACGCTCTTCATAAGACTTACGGCGCGAGGATCTATTTTTCAATCTCCATCCCTAGGACACGAAGAGACTTTGTCTTTCGTTCAGACAAAGATGTCTTGCCCGTTATGCCGGGTGATTTGGTATGCAGTTTGCGGTTCATAATGCATATTGATAGTTACTAATAAGGATAGGAAACAATTTATCCCCGGCCAGTAATAGTTACTAGCGGTACGACAGATGCTTAAAGGCTATTTGCAAGCTTCACATGAGTCATTTCCAGCTCCCTGTTCTAAGGCCTGGCCGCCTCCTCTACCTCTCGCGTAAGCCGAATATAGAGCCGGAAAGAATGAGATGGATGACTGGGCTAGACCCGCTCTCTAACTAGCTCTCAAATAACATTGTCAACTTGTTAAAATGGCCTTGGTATATTGTGAACAAGGGAGGAGAAGGAGTGGTGACGTGTCATGAATAGCCATGTGAGGCCTCGGCGACCCTCGACTTCTAACCCTGGCAAGGAAGAGGAAGGGGGGAGACCTCCTTCTCCCTGAATAACACTCTGAAGCCTGTGGGCAACCACCCCTATTGTGCATGCCCCTATTGACCATTGCCTCCTTCTGGTCAAACAGAAGGCTACATCTTGCGGTTTGATCCTGTATTCTTCTTCAAGATTGGATGTACTCGTAGAGCCGTCATCAGATAGTTGCAACACACTCTTGAGATCGTTGATCCCCTCCTCCTCGAGGATCAATCGCCCAGTACCATTGATATGCTCATGTAGGGAACTTATCCATGACTCGTGCCTCCATCTTGCAGGTGACCATCGCCTCTCTCTGCATGCCGCGGGGTTATGACATCTGGCTTCACCAAACTTCTGTGCCCAGCCTATGAGTTCGCACCGTCCAAGAACGAATATCTGCCTACGCGGATTTGCCTAAGCGGAGATCTGCCTACGCGGACCTGCCTAAGCGGAGACCTGCCTACGCGGATCTGCCTAAGCGGAGACCTGCCTACGCGGATCTGCCTAGGCGGAGATCTGCCTACGCGGATCTGCCTAAGCGGAGACCTGCCTACGCGGATCTGCCTAGGCGGAGATCTGCCTACGCGGACCTGCCTACGCGGAGACCTGCCTACGCGGATCTGCCTAGGCGGAGACCTGCCTACGCGGATCTGCCTAGGCGGAGACCTGCCCACGTGGACCTGCCTAGGCGGAGACCTGCCTACGCGGATCTGGCTTCGCTGAACCCTTGCAGAGTTTAGGCCTGATCCGCGGTTGGTCATACGATGGTGTCAATAGGAGACTCTGAACAAGTCAAGGAAGATAGCATCACGTTTCGCATCAAAGAGAGTCTCTCATTGTAACGGGCTAAGCCCGTTAACGGCCTCGGAGACTCTAGGCCATGATCTACGTGACGGCCTCGGAGACTCCTCGGCCATGACCCAGAACCTGTCGTGGTGGGAACTCCATCACTATGATGCTTTATAATGTGCCCTTTCATCATGACGCGTTAGTGTTATGGCACGCCAAGTCTAGTGTCCTCGTAGAGTCGTCACCAGCTAGTTGCAATACACTTTACACCCATTGGCATCCGCTGCATACAGGACTGACCCTCTCTCGCAAGAGCGTGAGCAAGGCTTAACAACTTTTTGGCGTATACGGAGTAGAGCTTCAGTCATTTTTGGCGCCTGCTCTCTACGTTCGGATCACTGGCCCCTGCTTTCAAACTCATTGCCCAGTGGTTCCCGGGCCGGCTTGCGCTAAATCTCGGCACTGTCCACATCCTCTAAACCGCTATCAACCTCTAGCATTCCCGGAGCCGTTTTTGGAGCGCAAATCTTCAACCTGGGCAGGCATTATAGTATAAGGGTCTGAGCCAGAAACGGCTTCGATAGTATACGGGCTGATCGGCTAAAAAGGGCAACACAGCAGAGCCCCTTTATGTAACGGGCTGAGCCCGATAGTGGCCTCGACGACCCTCAGCCAACCCTAACCCTGGTGTGGGAAGGAGAAGGGGGGGGACCTCCTGCCCCCTGAACGACACCATGAAGCTGGTGGGCAACAACCCTCATCGTGCCTGCCCCTTTCAGCCATTGTCTCCCTCTGGTCTGAAGGCCACGTCACGCATTTTGCTGTCTTCTTCTCTCTTTTCTCTTTTCTTCAAGTTTGGTTGTACTCGTAGAGTCGTCATCAGCTTAGTTGCAATACACTTCTGGGACCGTTACACTTTAGACGTGGGTGCCTGGACCGGCGTTTTGGTTAATGCAGCGAGGAAGAGCCCAACCTGGCGACAACAATCCGGGGGCAAAGACGTAGGCCCGCCCTCCGAGCCAGAGAGAACGAACTTCCCCACTCAGCCAAGCCAAATGCCCTTCCAGGCGTTCACCAAAGACAACAAGTTGCACCGCTAGGACTCGCTACTCTGCACCCGGCAAGCATGGATCGATTGCTCTAATACACTCGAAGTTTTACCCAACTCCGTCAAGCGCGCAATCAATTCAAGGACACAGCAATCAAGGCTCATTGGACAACACCTGTCAGAACGGCGGCTTTTCGGGCCGCCTGGGCCTCCTTTTCCAGCAAAGCACCTGTTCTAACCTGCGGAGGTACCGGTGGTTGACAGGGCAAGCAGTCTGGCATTGCGTTTGCAGTGGCTTGCGGGTGGGGGCAGGGAACCTTGGCCGAGCAGTACCCGGCCCGCATTTCGGATTTGGCTGTCGGATCAGTTTGCGGCTCCGGAATCCTCGTCACTCCCGCGGAACACTTCGAGCTACAAGACTCCTGCAAAAAGCACTTTCTAGTCGTTCCTGGGCTCGGCATACGTAACTCTTGCTGAACTCTCCGCTTGCCGCCTGATTTTGGCACCAACTAAACAGCCGTTTTTGGAGAGCATTCGACCCAGGCAGGTATTGTAAGGATCTGCCGGAAGATCCCTGCTTTGTAAAAGCTAGAAACGGCCTCGATTGCAGCGCAGGACCATCCCATCGCCATTTCTGCCCTTAGCCCATAAAAGTTCGCCAATCATCTTGGAGCAGCCGCAGGGTTAGGCGGGGCGTGGTTCAACGGCCAGGGCTGGCAGGTCAGCTGATTTCTGATGGCCCACGCCTTCCCCTGGAAGCGCTGTATCCACTCTCTTGGAGTGCCTCGACTGCCACTGGGCCTCCGGCCATCAGGCCAGTGGTGCAAGTGCCGCCAATCATATTACAGCGGTCGCAGGGTTACATAGTAGGCGGGGCGTCGGATCAATGGCCAAGGGGGGCTGGCAGGTTTTGGATCCGAAAAATTTGCTGACTGATGCGGCTGTGGCACAGTTGCAGTGGCTGTACGGCTAAGTGGCTGGCGCAAGCGTGCGCTGGGCAACCGATGACGAACGGCAACCGACAACACACAGAGAAGGCGAGAATCTTCCGGTTGACCTTCAACACGGAAGAGCTCGGTGATGCCCCGTACCGCAAGGGTCATGTTGTGGGCGTTCTGCTGGTCTGCGAGTGCACCTCGTCTCTGCATAGACACAACCCTACATGTGTCCATCATGCCTGCATCATCCTTTTTTCAATCATTCCCTTCCTGTGCTGGATGATGGTGGGGGGTGAGATCGAAGTCCTGTCTGGCTGTCTGGTACCATGAGATTGGCGGAGGCAAGGCCGCCCTAGCCGAGGGTGATTGGGACATTTTAGATATGAGGGTGCGACATTGCCCGAACTCCTCGTCTTGACGCATCAATCCCAGCTGGGAAGCTGAAAGCTGAACTTTATATATTTAAACACGTCATCCCGGAACCCAGCGGTCTGGTACCTTAGATATCCGTCCGGATCTTGTGACAGTACTAGCTCGATTCATCGATGTGAGGTTGGTTGATCGGGGTTGTGGTTTAATGCGCTTCTGCGAACCAAGTTAAAAAAGAGCCGAGCTATCTTTGGCGCTCCCAATCTGATTTGATCCCTTTGCAATTGTGTATAACGTAGAAACCCCAGAGACCTTCCATCACGACAACAGGACACCAACCGAGCGACCCAAATGCGAAGCTGCAACATCCGATTTCCCATTGGCAGGCGCCGGGAGGGGTGTCGAACACCAGAAGAGCGCTAGCGCTAGGCGATGTCTCGGCGGTGGAAGGAGAGTCGGCGCTGGGGTTCCGGGGCGCTCTCAATATTCCCGTTGAGCTTCTCTTCGAGTTTCTCTAAACGCGCTGCCAACTGAGACAGGGTGTCGATGAAAATGCCATTCGTGCTAGAATTCGCGCTAGAAACTTTAGGCTGAGTACGAAAGGATCCGAGGAACGGACGTTCAAGTACTGTCGGACGGCAGTGATGTACGACCATTTCGACAGGAAGCACGCGCAACAACTAGGCGGCGTAAAGCGGATGCTGTGCAATCACCCGAAGTGCAAGGAGGAGGCGCTGAAGTTCATGCACTTGAACCATTTCAAGAACCATGTAGAGTGTCCACGGCCTCAAACTACGGGCCTGGATGAGGAAAGGGAGGAGGATTAAAATTTTGGTAGCAGGGAATAAAAGCATTGAATTTGACTATCTTTATGGCCTGCACTGACCTTCACCGATGGTCCTATTTGCTCATAATATGTTACGCTGGCGCATGTATATAACGAGATCATATGTCAAAACTCCAGATACCCTAAGCATATCTCGCATCTCCTCTTTGTCCAGCCATGCAGAATGCTTATGGAGGGTTTCCACGATGATGTCCCTTAAACCTCTATCGTCTTCAACAGTAGATGAATATACCTCCGATATTGCTTGTATGAAATGATCCAATGTGACTGAGGTCGTCGCTGCCTTGAAGTGTCGTTGAGCGACGGCCTTTAGTCCACGGATCAGGTACTTTTCTGCTAAGGCGTAGACCTTTGCATGGGTGACAAGGACGTTCGTGATCGGCTCGTTGGTATCGGTTTCGTCTCTGTTCGTTACTGACCCATCAAAACCAATATTTGTGTCGTAGTCAAAGTGGTACAGATAATGTACCATTATCTGGACAAGCTGGGGGTCGTCGTCTGGGAGGTCAATCTTTCCTTCTTGTGTCTCCTAGAGTGGAAATGTTAGGTTAGGAATGTTACAGGTATATGAACTGCCACTGACATTGAAGCCTGCACGGCATGCTACAGCGAGGAACTCGGACTGCGGGCATACGATAGCCTTGTGTACATGGTGTTCCTTCCCTCTGCAGGATATCACGAGGTCTGAGTACTCCCGGCTGGAGTAAAGCCTAGCCAGAGACTATTGTCAATATCTGCAAGTTCCCAGGATAGAGGGACGACGAGAGCAAAATGATTATACCCATTTACCAAAGATTTAGAGGGCTCATCCTCATCCAAATTGGGGGCTGATTGGGCTGCAGGCAGCGGCATCGCCGAACTCATTGTTGTTGTCCGCACAGGAGTGGCAGAGAACAAGTACGAATAGTCGTGCGCATGCCGGTCCGAGTCCTGGCGGTGCTGCCGAAGAGCCTTTGTACTTTCAAAATAACGATTGCATGGGCTACAGTAAGGCATCGGTCCCGGTCAAGAGCATACCTCAAGTTTTTAAGTAGGCATTTGCTATCGCAAGCTGTTGTCTGTTTGTCTCGTGTCGTTGCTGCCGGACCCCGCCCAATCGCGCCGAGACCCACCCCGGCTTTGAAGTTTTCCCGCACCCGATTCGTCTCAAACCAAAAGTATCCGAAGCCTTTGATGGGCTTTGCTAATTAATTCGTACGGAATACTCCGTATACCAAGTGCGCCCTCCTCTTTTTCTCGGTGTTACTCATCACCTAGATCCTGTCGTCCGGAATCCGTGTCTACTCGCCTCTCAACGGCGGGGAAATCAGCATGCCATTGTTCTATACGAGTGCGTTCGTCCTGCTGCTGCAGGGGTTTTGGAACGCGATTATTTATGTAGCCAGGAGCTGGACGCCGTGTAAGAGCCTGGGGAGGGGAGGTTGGTTGGTTGGGAGGGGTTTGAGAGGGGTTAGTGTAGGGACAGGCAACCAAGCGGTCGAGGTGGTGATGGTGACAGTCTTGTTCTTACGGTGGGTGTGGGAAAATCCCACATGCAGGGAATAGAGGAGGAGTGGGTGCCTGCAGCGCTCGGGCCAGGTGGGCCAGTGGCTGGCCCACGCCACAGCTCTCCTTGTCCGCGCAGTACACAGCATACAGCAACACTGGGCTGTCACGATACAACCACTGGTAACGTAAGAAAAGACAACACTCGAAAGGCAAGGAGTGATAAATACAGACAGCCTTAAACCCCGGATTCCAATGGTAAGACTCCACCGAGCGTCTGGGCCAGCGGAGACCCGATCGCCTCAGTCGCTGTTTCCACCTGCTTCGCGGCGGTTCCTATTTCGTCCCAGTTCTCCATCGGGTTGCTAAGGCAGACACGGTGCTCAACACTGTCCTCTCTTAGTCTTGGGGCACCACGCGGAGGTTCCGTCCACGCAGGGCCATTGTACCAATCGAGGAGCACGACCGACTCGCCAGCTCCATCCGCCACAGCCTCGACTTGACTTCGCTGGAAAGGAACATCTGATTCATGCGTGGTTCCGCTAGTCCACTCTGAGATTGTTCCTTGCGCAAGCAGAGAACCAACGTAAAGAGGATGGAGCGGGTTCGAAAACTTGTCAAAGAAGTATGCAACCTCCTCAGGTGCATAGTCGCCGCGTTCTCGACGCTTCGTGTACTTCCTATCCAGCGCCGTCGGTTTCGAGACCCGTGAGATGCTCTTCCGACGTACGGCAGAAGCGGAGACGACAGAGGAGGGAGGAGGAGCACCCGACCTGCGCCTTTGGCCTTCTGTCACGCCAGGGGAGCGGCCTGGAGAACAGCCGCGCTGACCAAGGTCAGTAACCGTACCTGAGGCCCCCAATACCCTCCGTGGATCAGGGGTACTGTAAATCACTGTATCGCCGTCGTCGTAGGTATAGGAAATCCATGTCGGTGCTGAGCGGGAAAATTGCGACGGGTCAAGCTGCTGTACCATATTCCAACAACGGTTGGCTGAATAGCGCAACTCCCGATCTCGAACTAGCATGGCCGTCGATAAAAAGGCGAGCAGAGGACAGCCCAATGCTCTGGCCTCAGCCTCAAGGGCCTGGACAACATCCCCGGTCCAGGTTTTTCCATCAAAACCCCACGAACCGGGATCGGGAAGGCTACGGGCGTACTGAAAGACGACTATACCGAGAGACCAGATATCGACACCCGCGTCGTAGTTCTCCCCCGCGAACACTTCTGGCGCGGTATAGCACGGTGTACCACAGTAGGTTCTCAAGTAACTCGGGCTTGCTCTGGAGAGGCCAAAGTCGGAGAGCTTGATGTGCAACGTTGGGAGTCGCGACTGTACCAGGATATTGCTCGGCTTGATATCTCGGTGGACGATCGGGTCTTCGCGTTCATGAAGATATCTCAAGGCCGAGAGGCCCTGACAGAGGACTTCAAACGCCTCCTCGATCGAGATGGGGTTTTCCTCGTGTTGGTCTTCGAGAGTTCCAAGAGGAACACATTCAAGGACCAACCGAGGCATCGGCACCGTCGTCGAGAACTCGGGAACGCAATTCACAATGTGTTCCTAATTAGACTTTAGTGTATATTTGCTACCAGTGACTCGGTCCGCTTACATTGTGGATCCCTTTTAGGACATTGATTTCCCTCTCCAAATACTCCCAATGCCTCTTCTTAAGAGGCTCCTTGGAAGCATACTCCAACCCAGTACTGACATTCCAGACCCGGATCACCACTGCAAAGCCGCCCCGTCCGAGCTCTCCACCGTCAAGCAGGATGGCATCTTTGCTAGGGGGTTGCATCTCACTGGGGCTTTGCGCCCCGCTCTGCTCCGCTGTCGAGCTCATGCTCCAGAGTCCCAGCTGACCGAGGGAGAGGTCATCCACACACACGGAGGGCCCAGAAAGGAACCGAGCGACGTTCTCCTTGTATGACGAGGAATGGATGTCCTGGGGGGCAACGACAATCTGGAATTTGAGGTTATCATGGAGCGCGATAACAATTGGCTGATTGTCCGCAGTGAACTCGTGGTCACCGAGGATCCAGGTGAAGGCGCATCGCTTCTGTCCTCCTTTTCCGTTGTACGTGACGGCGGTTCCGGGCATGAATGCGGTTCTGCCTCTCTTCCTTCTCCTCTGGTCCTCTGGGTTCTGCAGATCCTTTAGGATGAGTCGTCCTTGCTCATCGAATGTTATGGTACAATGGTAGGGAGAGATTCCGCTGAGGCTGTCCCTCTTCGGCAATACAATGTCGCATTTCGGGCTTGTCCCGATGAGGATTCCCAGCGAGGATTTTCGCTCGTCGTCAAATCCTAGCCGAAGCCCTGGACTATAGTCGTGGCCGCTATCGGGTGCTTCCTCCTGGTCATCCCCGTCGCCGTCGCCGCCGTCGTAGTCGTTATCGGTGTCGTTGATGTCGTCTCCATCGTCCGGCGCCAAGGATGAACACCGACTAAAGTCTTCACGTAGTGGTTCGAAGCGTCGTGACTCGTTCATTTGAATCGTGCGTAGCGCGTTATCAATGCCATGAAGGCCTTCCTGGCCGTTGCCAGATGGATAGAGGCAAGCAATGAGGGTTGGGTCGGCCATGGTTAAGTGTGCCTGGGGTGGGGAGGGAGGCTTGCGAGTTGGGACCACCACCCTGGGTTAACGGGGACTCTATCTCTTAAGTACAAGGTCTGCGCTGAAGGGTCAGTTTCACTTCCAGGAAACCTCATCCAATGATACATGTCTGCGGAACGCGTCCAACCAAATGGGGCCAGGTTGGCGTTGTCTCCAACATGCATTGTGCTGAAAGAGGCCTTGGCTCTTAAGGAGCTTGGCCAATCAAGATATTGTTGCCTGAATACTAAGGCCGAAAATGGCCTTGCTGAGTACCCACCCCGGCCCAGACTCACGATTTCGCAGCAGCCAAGGCAGCTTCTCCGCAACCTCGACCGACCGCCTCTTGCAGCATGGCAACTCCGATATTGTTTGCGCACGAAATCGCCGCGTACAACGATGAAGAACTCGATCGATACCTAGAAGAAAATAAAAGGTCAGCCAATTCCGCTATTTGTCATTTGCCGCCAGTCCTGAAGGCTGAGATAAAATACAGATTTGTACGCGTTCGCGATCCTGAGAATCTGCCTCCCTCTTTCATCCAGAGATTAAGGTTATTGACAGTCTTCAGTCCTTTCTTTACTCCATTTCTGACAGATAATCAGGGATAGAGTGTATAGCGCGAACGATACCATCCGATCACGTCCTATCGATCTCGACCAAGTTTCGGCGCGACTACTACAAGCTTCTCCCAAGGGGCAACCATCCCCTACGAAGTATACCGCTACCGAGAGGTGGGCCCGCCGTCATGGTGTCTCGATAGAGGCCCTTCGGGAACCAGACCCGCCAACTCTGACCTCGTCCGGATCCAAGACACCCGAAGATCCATATCTTCAGGCTCTACGTTACGAAAGGGAATATCATGGGGAGCTTGTCGAGGACGGCGGGCGGCCTTGGTATCCAATTCACCTTCTCGAGGAGGTCTCCAGGCACCCAGACAAGCACCGCGAGATGTTGCGCTACTGGCAAGGGGGGATGATGGCCGACCCGGACCAATGGACAGTGTTTGGGGGACAGTTACTACGCTGGAGACAATTCCGCGCATGGCAGACGAGGAGGAGGGAGGAGTTTGAAGGCCGCATTGCCGAATACACCAGGTGGGCGAGGAGATTCCTCCAGAACAGACACTCGTACCTGACCCCAATCGAGTTCGCGTTCGAGGAGGATCCGAAGCGACAGGACCAGCTGACAACATGGATCGAATATCTGGCCTACGAATGCAACTTCTGCACCAAGAGGTTCGAGTGGCACCGGCGCCGCCAGCGGTGGTACAACGCTCAGTGGGAAAGGCTTGTAGACTCTGGCGTGTTGAGGCCGCAGGAGACGGAGGAGTTCATTTGCAACCCAGACTCCTCATTTCAGCGTACGTCCGAAAGGATTCACGCCGAAAAAGCAGTGGAATCGGCACGACTAGGCACACCGTCAGTACCGCATCACTCTCATCGGGCACAACAAAGATCGGCGGTCGCCCAGTCTAAGCTAGATTCGTTCGTACAGTCGTTCGAATCGATCAAAAGACGGAATGATATCATCTCCGAATTCCTCCAGACTACCCGAAGCTACAGAGAAGCCAAGCGCAATGAAGAGCGCCATGGCATATTGCTGCAGTGGGTCAAGGTTCAAGTCTCTATGATCGAGGTCGAGCTGGCGCAAAGCAAGGCAGCCGAGGGCAACTCTGACGCCAGACGCGGTGAGAGCCAAGGCATCAAGCGTGTCAGAGCCGATGAAGACACGGAGGGACATGGCAACAAGAGGCGGAAGCATGATGATGAGGCGCGCGCGGCCCCTTGTTCCGGAGGCCAGACTCTGAAGCGTACTCGGGACGACAACCCGACGGATCACGGAGCGCCTTCAATGTGCCCTAAACGTGGCGACGGCTATGCCCATGTTCACGACACATCAATCACTAAAAATGGCGCAAATACAGAGCCAGACAACGCCTTGAAAGCTGTCGTGCACACGCGGTCCGCAGACGTTCCTAGAGTCCCTGCTATTGTCCAGCACCTTCGTCGTAGCGCTCGGCAAACTGCCCACCGCTCTAGAAGTAAAGGCAACACTCCAGGACGTCCCAAAATCATTGCTAAGCCATCTGCGGCCTATGAACCGCTTCGGCGCAGCGCTCGCATTGCTGATCGTCAGCGCCGTTCCAGGATCACGATCGCGCCGCCACGCTGTGCTGGGAGCTCACATCAAGGACCGTGCCAAGTGGCAAGGCCACCAGTCAGGGAGCGGAAAGGTCCCGACGGCTTTGGCGACAACAAAGACAAGACGTACAAGCAAAAGCGCTGGGAGCATCACGTAGTGGGGTCAAGATGGACACCCGCCTCCTCACAACATCGTCAAGCCCCCGACAAAGTACGAGGAACTCACCGTCACCGTTGACGGGGTGCACATCTACAACTTTGCCAAGTCTGCCTGGGAGCAAAACCTCTTGTGTTGTCAAAGAAAAGGGTAAAGACAGGTGACATTGGCGGAATCGAACGATGCCGCCATGCTGCGGCGGCCCGTACCAGTTTTCATCTGTCCTATCTGCTCCAACCTCCTCGCTATTTCCTGTCTGCCGCACCCGAGCCCCGATGATAACAACGAGATGCCCGACTCAGCGGCACAGCGCTTAACAAAGTCGTCAAGGACTGGCAGCGGAGCGGGCGGTAGGTGCCGAAATGCGTCTTCCACCGCCATCAGCTCCGTTTTACCGCCAACGGCTGCGGCCACATGATAGAGGCTGTCCACATCGACGGCCCGGACGCCGATGCCACCATTCCGGGCTGCGAGCATCTCACGCCATCAGAGCGATTGAGGAAGGAAAGGGAAACAGAGAAAAGCGCCAACGCGTTGCAAAGGTCTTCCTCTGACAGAGGGGGATGCTAAGCGTGGTTGATGGGGGCGTTGATGGGTGCGTTGGCCAGGAGATATTCAGGTGTTGGTCGAGGGGGCTGAGCCCGGGGCTTGAGGGCAGAGAGGATCCCAAGCCGTGTCTTAATGATTCCTTCTGCCAGGCTGCACGTCCTACGTCCTTTCGCTGGCCGATGAGCGCGTGGCGGTCTTGCCGAGCTCATCTCGTCAGCCAGCAGGGCCGCCGTCACGCCGCGGTCGGGCTTGCTGGCCATGATCCCGTAGACATGCCTGGGAGTGCGTGGACGAAGCCGGGCTGGCGGGCGGTGGCCTGGTCGATGCCAAAGAAGGCGCAACGGCGGGGGTGGAGCAACCGCGTGGAGCGTGATCAACGCCAAAACTGAGAGAACTATCCTCCATCTGCTCCTCGGCCAGACGGAAGAATCCTACCTATATACACTAGAGTGAGCAGTAAAACATTCCAATTCTTCTGCAAACCGAAGTATAAGACAGGGAGCAGAAAAGTTGAGAATTTTCAATCCAATGGACCTCTGTTGTAAGACTGCGTTTCCATCCGATATTCTGCTGCTCCCTGCCTGTCCCCTACTGCCAGATCCTTCACCCTCCCTTCCCCCGTTCAGGCCCGGAGCCTGACGCCGTGGACACTCTCTACATGATTTTTGAAGTGGTTCAGGTGCTTGAACTCCAGCGCCTCCTCCTTGCACTTCGGGTGGTTGCACAGCATCCGTTTCGCACTGCCCAACTGTTGCGCGTGCTTCCTGTCGAAATGGTCAAACATCACAGCCGGTCGGCAGTACTTGAACGTCCTCTCCTCCTGGGACAGGGTCTCATCGCCGATGCAGCGTGGGCATTGCTTCCTGTCCATCAGGAGCGGGAAGGGGTCCGGCCCGGGAGACTCCTCCTTCACTGTGACGTCGGCCTGTACCTGCGCCAGCGGCCTCCGTCGGATGCGGTCCGGCCTCGCCGGCTCCCGTTTGCCGCACAGGATGACCATCAGCTCGGCCGCCTGGATGCGGAGCTCGAGAAGCTCTGCCGGGCTCAAGTTGTCTGGCTGGTTGCAGAGGATCTCGGCGAGCTGCGCGCGCTCGGGGATCTGCAGGTCGACGACCGGCTCGACGTATTCCTCCTGCTCTTCCCCGCTGGCCTCCATGTCCCAGGTCGGGCGGTTGTAAAAGTACTGCTTCCGGTAATCCTGCTTGACGGCCTTCTTCCACTGCTGCTCCTTGGTCGCAATCAGCTTGGTCAGCTCTCGGATCTGGCCCTCATGTTCCGAGCCCTTGATCCGGTACCGGCCGCCTTTCAGCCGGGCCCTCTCCTTCTTCAGCGCTTCGATCTTCGGGTCGGGCGGCATCATCTCCCAGACCTCGTCGGGAACCATGTCTTTGCTCGCGCGCGGGTCGCGCATGAGGCCGATGTGCGAGAGCATCGCAAGTAGCCTGTCCTCGGTCGGCTCCTCCAAGAACGCGTTCTGGAGGTGGAACTTGACCTTCTCGTTGATGTATGCGCTGTTGAACGTGGCCCACTTCGGGTCGTGGCGCATCATCTGATCGCGGACGGCATCGGAAGCGTTGCCTATGTACTGTTAGAACAAGGTCATTCTCAAGGTGGAGAGAACATACCGTTCGCCGCGTTGGCTGCTCCTCTCCGCCAGGCCTTCGGCTCGATCTTGTTCTCTTCTCCGGCGTCGAGCGACTGCCGCTCCATGTCGTAATGTAGCTTGTGGTACGGGAGAGGCTTATACCTCCGCTCGCCGGGATCGTCCTCGTCACGCTGGCGGAAAACAGGCCGCTTGAGCCATTCCTCTTTCCAGCGTAGGGGAGTACACTTGACCGGTTTCTGGTTCCTTGCCTGGAAGACTTTTCTGACGCTGGTGAAGTTCGAGGCGGCAAACGCGCAATCGTGTACCGCGAGGCTGACGATGACGCTGATGAAACAAAAGATCAACCTCCTAGTGAGGGTAAAGTGGAAGACGGTCCTGGAGGGGAGATGGTTACATCCGGGATGTCAAAGAGCAGGGGGTGGTCACTCACGGCTTCGGCTTGTTGTCCATACCTTTATGGTGCATGAGTCTGATGTACATGACAAGGACGTCCTCGCCGGTTTCCGGGTGGCATACGATCATCAGGAGAATGTCCTCGTAACAGAGCGCCTTTGGGCGTCCACGATCCTCACTATCTTGCGAGATCATGTCTTCCAGCAACCTGGAATGCTTGTCGGGCGCCTCGCCTTCATGGCCAGGGATGTTCTTCATGACCGTCTGGAAGATCTCCAGACATTCGCCGTCGTCACTCTTTCTCTCTCTGTCAACAAACTCGGCCGGCCGCGCCCCTGTGAATGCGAGGCCAAGGTAACACCCGGCGAGTTGGGCACGGTGCCCTTCCCAAGAGAAGATGCCGGTGTCGTACTTGATGTTGAAGGTGAGCAAGGCCAGCAAAGTGTCGGCGTTCGCGACGTCTTTTCCGAGGATGCATGGCGGTTGAAGGTTGTGCTTTGGAATCAAGATAGCGTCGTGCCACTTGCAACGCGCGTTAGCGACGAGATTGGTAGGCGGTAGGCTAGAAGACCTACCTTCTTGACTTCTTTGCTGTCGTTCCTGTCCATGAGGCGGCCCGTGACACTGGCGTAGAGCTGCTTGTACTGGCGGAAGTATATCCACGACGTACCCCATGACGTGATTCGGTATGTTTCACACACGTAGTCGAGGAAAACCATCGCTCTCGCTCGGTCTGCGTCCTTGATCACGTCTCGCCAGTCTCCTATGTTGATAAATGCACAGTATCTGTAGATTCGTTAGCAAAACCCCGATAGGATACGAGGCAGGTGACCTGTTTACCTCTTCCATTTTCGTAGAAGGCTGACAAGGTTGGTCTTGGTCGTGTCGGCATAGTCGGGCTGGAGAAAGTGAACGGCGCCGAGCTGCTTGTGGAGGGTTTCGCGTTGCTCGGCCGTGAGGGGCTTTGGCTGTTTCGCAATCCGTTCGTCGGCTGCTTTCCGTTTCGCAGTGAACTGCCGGACGAAGTCCGCACTGCGGTCTGCGAGCAGCTGCGGCGGGCAACGTGCTGGCATGGCGACGATGGCGGGTTGAGTGTCTGAGGTTGAGCGTCTGGTGACGAGTGTCGAGGGTTGCCGGCGGTGGCAGTCGGCAGGTCGGGAAGTGCGAGGGACGCCATTTTATGTCTGGTTGCGCCGCTGTGCGCCGCTTGCTGGGAAGCCGATGGGGAGCCGAAAATGGATGTCAGGTTGAAGTTCGGGCGTCGCTTTCTCAAACCAACCGCCCAGAGCTGGGATGCGCTCGAGGAGCAAGTACCAGGTACTTGGCTGTGACCAACCACGCTGCACTGTCAAGACACCCAAAAATGGCGGCACCGCCCTGCCAAATTCGGCAGCCAGAACAGCACGTTTTACACTTTGGTTGTAATTATAGTTGGTTCCTAATGTTGTGGTGTGAAAATTGAAGGTACTTGTTGTAGGGAGGGTAAAAGTGCGGCGCTCGCTTGTCTGCGGCGCTCGCTTATCAAGTACGTTACTGCTAAGATACATAAAAGTCCATGGTGTTGAGTCACCAATACCTCATATTGTCAATCCTTTGCTTAGGGGTTCTTCCTTGCCGCTATTACTAGCATCTTGACACAGGTAGCGTGTTTCTCTTTTTGTAGTGGCTTCGTCAACCTGTCCGCAGGCACGTTGATGCCCTAGATATGTTTCACATCCAAGATGCCTCGCTGGACCTGTTCAAAGATTCACTTGTACCGTAAATCGATGGTGCGAGTCCTGGCCTTGTTGAGTGGATTCAAGGCCGGTAAACAGAATAATTGGTTTTGGTTAAGGTGCTCCGCATTCTTCAAAAATCCTCGCCACCCACTTGGCTAACAAGGCTGCGGGCGTAAGATTAGTGAATTCGGCCTCCGTCTTGCTTAGAGACACGAAGGTCTGCTTCTTCCTCTTTCAAATAATCGGACCACCCGCAACGAAGACGTCAGTCAATCAGTCAGTCATTCAACATCAGAAATCCCTCGTCTCGAAAACTCTGGCATTGTTCCAAGTCGTGTATCAACATCTATCTGGCGGGCCAGGACCGGGACGGTAGGCGCTAGCACTAGCAGTAGCATACTAGCATCTACGACGATATCAAGCCCCTAAAAGATCACGAAAGCAGGCGGTGCTCAGCCGGGCCTTTAGGGCCCAGAGCAGCTGGTCTTCGCCTTAACCAGGAAACTCGGACGTATCGTCGAACGAGTGCAGCCGTGTCTACTGGTGACCGCCGACAAAGTCGGCGGCAGGGTCGTTATAGCGGCAGAACAAACCCTCGGCCTAGGCGAGGCAGGCAGGGCCAGATCAGTACGGGTTAGTGTTGTAGATTTTTGGGTCCTCCATGACGTCGAGGGAAGACTTGGCGATACGTAGGGTGCCGATGCACGCGTCGCAGTCGAGGGCGTTGTAGAGACGCCCGCGCGGTTGTGACGCCTAGAGGGGCTACTAACCCCGTTGAACATGTCGAGGCGCTTATTGATGCGGTCGACCCAGGCGGCAGACCAGACCCCGTCAGGCTGCTAGTGAATCGTAATCTCTAGAGACTCAAGAGGGTTAGTTCAAAGTTAAAGAGAATTTCTCTATGTTCATGATTTCAACCAAGGTGCCGTTTTCAGAGTTATGTATTTTGACGTTGGTCACTCGCTGATAATGCACGTTAACTAACGCACACTTAATGTGTAAATAGTGACCGCTAACTTTTGAACAATTGAGACGGGCCGTTTCCGTGTCTGGATCCTTGCATATTACACTATCCACCCATAACCAGTCAAGAAACATAAGACAAGGTTGAGGTTATTTCCCTCCAAGTCCTCAATTTCGTACACCCCACTCAATCGTGCAACATGGCCAACGGCCCAAGCGGCGTATCAATCTCTGCCGTCTCCGGCGTCCTCGCAGAGTGCTCAGGAAACTTGCGGAACAGGTCTGCCAGCCGATCCATGGGAGTCATTAGCAAACCCATGACCGTTTCAAACGGAGCATGTTCGCCGGTACTTGGGTGGCTCCAAGATGGGACAAAGCTTTTGATCCGGGAAAATGTGTTGGACATGGCCTGGGACTCGTCTGGTGAAAGCTTTGCTTCCAGGGCGGGAAGGTCGTTGGTCTCCTCATCTGTGATGTGGTCTGCGAATTTGCGCCAGAGGTTGGAGAGGGATGGAAGGTAGTTGGGGTCTTTCGAGGTCATTTTTTGGAATTCTTTCAGCAGGGCTTTAATCTGCGTTTCGTTAGGTTTGGCTTGGACGAGGATAGGGAATTGTCAACTCGCCTCGTGATTATCCTTGCGGTCCGTCTCTGCCATCTGCTTGCCCATGACGCCCAGGTACTGCTCAAACGCTGGGTAAAGCACCATTTCTACACCGGCGGAGTGCTTGGCCAGCTCCCAGATAAACTGGTTACCATGGTGCTGCTGGCCGTCTTGGGTTGTGGATGTGGCTGCAGCTTTGTAGCAGGCCTCAAGCTCTCGGTGATCGTGCATAATAGCCCCTGTGATGCTGGCTGTGGAAGCTACTCCAAGATTGGGAGGCCTGGTAACTTCTGTTTGGAGGCTGCGGAGAGAGGGTCTTGTGATCACTCTTCTCACATGTCTGACAATTGTACGGGTTGGCAACATAAGGAATTTTATGTTCAGGGTGGTGGGATTTGATCATGTGGGAGTTGACGTTCAACAATGGGCGCGAGGTCAAGTAGAAACAGGCTGCTTGATAAACCAGCGTGACTTATGTGACGATACATCCTCCCACATGCGGTTTGCGGCTGTTCACGATATCATCCAGTGAGTCGTGACAACACTGACGTACTAAGACAAGGGTAGGAGCAAACTCTCCAATTTCTAAGCCGCCCTTATCTACAATTTCGCCCGCTACCCTGGACTTCGAAATTCGATTTATTCAATTCATCTTTGTCAACTACTGGACCATGCCTCGAAGGCTTTGTTCTCTGCACTCCGATTCTGGTCGTGGCTGTCACCTATTGGCACCAATCCTGTTACTCAGTTATGAAGAAGTCATCCCGTCTACAGCGGTGTTAGCCTCAATGGACCAAGGATTTAACAATTGGGCTGTGGCCATGGCACAAGTGTTAAGAGTAAAAAATTGTCCTTAAGTCAGGCTTATCAAAGGCCGCTGCCGCCACCATGTTCGAATCGGGCTGACATCACGATGACAAACTGGACAGACTGTTCCAACATGAAAGGGAGGCGAAATCCAGTGACTTCGGATGGTCGGCAAGAGCCACCAGTGCCACTCAAGTATCTGAAGCAAAAAAGATTTTGCGGGTCTGCACAGCAGGAAGCTTTGTTTGAGCTGGGCTGAACCGATTGGTAATTCAGAGTCGTGGCACTGGTGCGAGGAGTGAACCGTCATCTGGAACCGCCTCAAACCAGGAGATAGAGAATAAATATTATTATTCCTACGCCGCTGTGCCCTGCGGGCATGTCGGACCCTCCGCTATTTACTGTACAGGAAAACCGCACCCTTGCGGGCCGGGTGAAAAACCTATACCGACGATTAAGGAAAGAAATCAGTGAATGAGCCTGCGAAATACAAAAAGAGAAGGCCTCTTGGCCTTCGACGGGTCAGAGTCAGATTGCCTACTCCAGCTCGAGCTTCCTAGCCAAGCTGTACATCGGCAGTCTTCCTGAATCCATCAGCCAGCCCAGTATCCTTCTCGTCAGCCGAGCAGTCGAAGGACTGGCACCCTGTAGAACAGAGTAAAAGTCCCGTCGCGTCCTGACTTCTGTTCTCTCCCACGTCCGGGTCAACGGTGGGGCCAAACACCACATCACCAGGTGTTCGACAGTCTCCCGCCCTTCCCCGCACTCACAGCAGGGCGTCAGCACACTTGGGACTCCCCGTTTGAACAAGAAGTCCCGGAGGCCTATGTCCCCAGTTCGGACCTGGACCAACAACGAGCTCTTCGCTTTGCTCAGTCCCTCGTGCTTCTTAAGAGTCTTGTCCTTGAATAGAGTCTCCCGTTGGTGGTCGAGGTCATCCGCTGGTCTCGTCGTCGCCCGACCGTCTCGTTCCTTTAGCCATCTCTCTCTCCAAGCCTCCTCGACTACCCTGTCCGTGTCGGTGGTTCCCCCGGTCCAACGCGCTATTACTCCTGCGGCCTCTTCTACCGCTGTCGGCCTCTGTGGCCTTAAGGCCCGTGGTCGGCCCCTGTTGCTCGGCCTTAAGGAAAACCTCCGGCGTATCTTGCTGCAAGCTGTATGGACAATGGTCCCTGGGGCCTTTTTATCTCCTTGGCCGTCGTCGAGAGCGGGTTGTTGAAGCCTGGTTTCGAAGTCGGCAAGTCGTTTGTTGAGGTATAGGTCCAATGGCGGCACCCATGTTTCTGTCTCAAGATTGCGGATTGGAGTGGACTTGAAAGCTCCTGCCACGATCCGCAAGCAGGAGTTTTGAGCCTTCCCAAGATCCTTAGTGATTCCCTTCGTTGCTGGCTTGCCTCCTTTTTCTGTGGGGATGTGGAAAGATGAGGCCCCATAAGCTAGCGCCGACCGGATGCATTTTGAGTACACCTCCCGTGCCTTAGCCAGACCCAGTCCCCACGTCTTGGCTGCGATTCTTGACAGAGCATAGCTTTGGGTCACCAGTTTCCGTTCCACTGCCCTCAGGTGAGCTTTCCAGTTGAGCCTCCAATCCAGCCAGACACCTAGGAACCTAGCTGATTCTGTCGGCTTCACTGGACTGGTGCCTCTCCCCCGGCTGGGAGAGGTCGAGTTGGTTGGTCCACTGCCGTCGTCCCTTGTTGAAGTGAATCAGTTCGCTCTTCTCGGGAGCGAATGCCATCCCTCGGGTGTCCGCCCACCGCAGACATGTCTCCCAGGCCGCCTCCAGCTGTCGGACGTTGGTCTCCGGGTTTCGGCCAAAGACTAAGAGATTGGTGTCATCTGCAAAGCCTGCTATCGCTAGATGGGGGTGCTGTTCTTTCAGCTGCTTGTATAGAGAGGCGATATAGAGAATGAAAAGAGCCGGAGAAAGGGGAGAACCCTGAGGCACTCCAGCCCGTATGGCTGTCGGGGAGGCTGCCTGGCCGTCAAAGTGAAGGGTTGCCTCCCGTCCGGTTAGCCAGTCTTGTATCCATAGGACCAACCATTTTGGAAAGCCCAACTCTCGAAGAGTGGCAAGTAGTCGGGGATGGTTAACCGTGTCGAAGGCTCCTGAGATGTCCAGCTGGAGTAGCGATGCTGTTGCTTTCTGCCTCCACGCTTCTTGACCTGAGCTACTACTAGTCGGACCGCGAGCTCTGTTGACCGGTGTGCTCTGTTGCCCATCTGTTCGTCCGGAAGTAGGCCGTTGGTCTCTGCGGCTTGGGTAACCTTCTCAGCCACCACCGACTCTATTATTTTCCCGAGGGTTGGTAGTAAAGCGATCGGCCTATAACCACCTGGTGTCTGATAAGCTAGCGGAGTTTTGCCCGGCTTTGGCAGAACCACGGTCTTTGCTCTCTTGAACCGGCTCGGAAACCATCCCAACTGCAGACACCTTGTAGCTAGTATAGCCAGTACGTTGGCCAGCGGCTTCCCGCACGCTTTCAAGAAGCCTGTAGGAAGCAAGTCTTCGCCCGGTGCTTTCCAGGGGCTCGCCTTTCTCATTGCTTGCGCAACTTCGGCCGGTGTTACCCTCTGTTGACACTGAACCTTGGTTCCCGGTCATCACGGAAAGCTTGGTCTTGGATGTCGGTAAGGTTAGCTGGAGGGTTTGGAAAGAACCTCCCAGCTAGAGCCTCGGCCTTCTGGCTGTGGTCCGTAGCTGTTATCTGGTCCCGAGGCGTCTCTGAATGCTGTAGCCTCGGAGGTTCTGGTGGTAGAAAGCTCCGTAGTCTGGCCCATCTCTCGAACGCCCACATCTTGTCCGGCTTCTTCGCCTCGCTTGCCTCCTGAATCCCATCCCTCCAAGCTCTTGTCCGGGCCTTCTGGATAGCTCTAGTACGTTCCTTGAGCCTCTTGTTTAGTTCCTCCTGGTGGTAGTCTGTGTGGGCCTGTCTGGCTAGTCTCTCGCTCTCCTCGCCTCGAGCTGTTTGCTCGACCTCCGGAATCCACCGGGAGGCTGAATCCGCAGTTCGCCTTCTTGTGAGGAGTGCTTTCCTCTGCAACCCAAGTCAGCCAGCCTACCAGATCGTCGAAAGCTTTGCTAAGGCCCTCAACTGTCGGATCTGACCGCTAAGCGGTTGGGACCTGGGTCTGTGAGCCAATGAATCTAGAGCAGCTTCGACTCGGCTTCTACTCTCCCTTGTCCATCTTCTTCCAGGACCACCCAGCTGGCTGGGTCAATATCAGTCCATCTCCTTACTCCTATCTCGGTGCTTGTAGGTAGTGATCCACTCGCCATTATTACACTGCTTGGAGTTCTCTGAAGTCAGATGTGATCCTCGGTCTGTCGCCCAGGGGAGCTCAGTAATTGCCCTCGGCGTCTGGAGAACAAGGCCCCACTGGGCGCTCAACCGTAGCAAATCCTCGACTCCTCTCTCGTACCTCCCAAACTCGTCCCATAGTGGGTGATGTAAGTTGAAGTCTCTGCTGGGACTACCGGGTAGAAAGCGGCCTTGGCCCGGCCACGAAAACGCCTGGCACCCTCCTTGCTGCTCTCGGGTGGGTTGTAGGTAGATAGACCACAGTTCAAACCCGCGGCTTCCTGGCCAAGGTCCACCTCTGGGAACCATACACAGACACCAGTTTCTGAGACCTCAAATCCACTGACCCACCTCGAATTGCTTGCTGATGTATATTGCCCTGCCCTCGAGCTGGAACACCAGATGGTATTTATGCTTCAGGGGGCAATACGTGGACCTTGCCCTTTGTTAATCCACGGTTCCTGTAACAATTATGAGGAGTCGCATCTGGCTTCCCTCAAGCAGAACTTCCAGGGCTTGTTTGTTTCCTTCGGTAACCCAGAG